>RRZL01000082.1:3681141-3699964 GCA_006782975.1 Chlorella sp. Dachan | reverse complement strand
CCGCCGCCGCTGGTCGCCGCCGCCGGTGCCGCCGCTGCTGGGGGGCCGCGGCATACTGCGCAAGGGCCCCGATGACGGGTTGCCGTGCTGCAGGAGCCCGCTGCGTGACCAGGGGCGCCCTGGCCTGGACTGTCGAGAGCGACAGCATATCGGGGGCTTGCAGGGGCTGGCGGGTCGAGTGCGGGCGCCTGGGCGATCCACAAAGCTGCCCTGCGGCGACAGACCGCGCTGTGGCGTTCAAGTGGGGACCCCGCAGACCTCCGCTGGCCAGTGCTCACGTCCTGTCGCTGCAGCCCCAGGAGGAGGAGGTGGACGCGGCGCGCCGCTGGACAGCCCGCCATGAGGGCCCGCAAGCCCAGCCAGAGGATGGCGGCGGCCCGCTTCGCCCGCTGCCCCGCAGGCGGGTAGGATGGTGGGGCGTGCGTACGTTGCCAAGCCGTCCCGAGGCAGGACTGCACACTCAGCCGTTGCTCAATGTTTCATTTGAGCAGCCAGAGCTGCTTTGGTCACAAACAGAAGACCGGATGAGCGCTGCCTGCTCACAACGGTGCTCACAATGGCGGTTGGGCATGGTGGGCCTTGACCGAACGGCAGCTGCGCTCTGTTCTGCACACGGCACCTACAATGATACAGAAACGCAGCTCAACTCAGGGCTCCAGGTACACCGCATGCCCTGCGCCTCCCCTCCACTGCCTGCTGCCCGCCGCCGGCCACGCTCTCAAATCCGCAGCTTAGAGGGCCCCCAACTCCGCCGCCAGCTCCTCAGCCGCACACTTGTCGCAGGCGCAGGCAAAGCCATAGTCGGCCAGCTGCTCCCGCCGCTCCGCCAGCGGCGCCTCCTCGTCTGTCGGGCAGGATGGGTAAGGCAGCAGACGGGCGGTGGTCAAGCTCCAATAGTTTGGCCGCCCCAGATGCCGCTTGCCTCAGGCGAAGCATGCACAAGTCGGGCAAAGCCGCCATGACGCAATGCAGATGCCAAGCTGGCCAGCTGCGCACCTATGTAGGACAGCGTGATCTCCTCCCCGGCCGCAATGTCACGCAGCGCCAGGATCACCGCTGCGGCATGGGTGGGGAGGCAGCCAGGGGAGATCAATGATTTGCTAGGTGGCACACAGCAAGTCAACCCCTAGCTGGAGGGGAGGCTCACAACGCAGGTGGCAGCTGTGCGGTGGAGATGACGCACGCCGCCCAGCAGACGACAACTGGCGCAGCCTGTGCTCCAGAGCGGTAACCACCCCGCACCGCTGCCATCATCGTCCTCGTCGCGCTTGAATGCCTCAGCGCTTGGGGCACAGCTGTGGTTGCAGCAACTGCAGCGGCAGCGGTGCAGTGAGGGTGAAAGGTTGGAGTAGTTCTGTTGCCATGCCTCAGCTAGACAGCAGCCGGCAACAGGACAGCCCGACAACTGGCCGCTGCCCACACGTAGCAGCCAGCCGACGAGCCATGCAAGCAGCGCTTCGGGCCGAGCCCTACCTGTGCAGCGCATAAAAGGCATTGCCCTCGCAGCCCGGCAGCTCGTCAGGCAGCGCCTCCAGGAAGGAAGCTACACAAATGATGGCAGCAATGGCGGTTTCAAGGCATTCCCTCGGGTGCAGGGGCATGTGCTGCATTTCAACGCATTTGCACGCCTAGCCTGCCTCCCAACTGCAACCCAACGCCCACCATCCGCACCTGCAGCATCGTAAGCCGCTGTGCGCTCCCCGTCAGGCAGTTGCTCGAGGGCCTGCAGCCAGCGTGTGACCGGGCTGCCCACGTACACGGACAGGTTGTTCAGCTCAAACATGCCTGCAGGGCGAGTGGCGGCAAGAGGGACCGCGCATCAGTCATTGCCTGAAACGTCAGCAGCTGGGATAGCTACTGCGGATGCCGCCTTGCAAGCAATGCAATTAAAGGAAAGGCCAGAAGAGACGGCCCGCTCTAGGCAGGGGCGCAGCACTGCCTTGCCACTCACCAATCATGCTGCCCCAGACCTCCAGGCTCAGCAGGGCGGGGTACCGCCGTGCCAGGCGGGACGGCAGCGCTGCAGTCAGCAGCTCCAGTGAATCAGCTGCAAGCTGGCGCATGTCAGCTGCCGCATCGGGCGGGGCTGCAACCGCCTCCCACCACAGGCCCTTGTGCCCGCAGCCGAAAGGCTCCCAGGCCGCCAGCAGAGCTTGCCAGCAGGCGTCAGCGCTGGGCTCCCCGCAGCCGCCGCTGCTGCCGCCCTCACCAGAGCCTACGGTGCCGGCTTCGCCTTGCTGCTCCAGCAACGCCTCTGCTGCCAGCAGCGCGCGTGCCAGCACCACCGCTGCCAGCCGGAACACGTCGTTGGTTTCGTCCGCAAGGTGCAGAAACTCGCGCAGCGCCGCCCGGCGCCGCTCGGCCGACCTGCTGCCTGGGCCGCCTGCCGCTGCCGCCTTGCCCTGGCCACTGCTGCCGCTGCCGCCTGCGGCACCAGGCCCAGTGCACAGCAGCTGGTGGTACAGCTGCCAGGCTGCCTCGGCGCAGGCGGTGCTGCAGTAGCTCTCCTCGCTGCAGCCGCCCGGGCAGGGCACCTGCAGGGCGAGGTGGGTGGTGCAACAGGGGTGAATGCTGGGCAGCGCCGGCTACACTAGCCCAACACAGCAAACCTCACCCGCCATGCTTGATGGACCATCGGCCAACCAACCAGCTTCCCCTGCACTACCAGCGCACCGGCTGCGGCAGCGGCACAGCGTCGGAGTGAGGCAGCCGTAGCGCTTCAGAGGCCAGGGCCGCCACATCCGCCTCTTCCAGTGCCAGGGCCGCCTCGTGCTGTGCGCTGCTGCCTGCACTGCCTCCGCTGCCGCTATCAGAGCCACTCTCTGGTACCGCCTCCTGCTCGGCCAAGCCCGCCTGCCGAGCGGCGGCGATCTGCCGCCCCATCTGCTGCTCAACGCTGCCCAGGAAGCGGAAGCAGTGGCCGCACACCCAGGCCACTGCAGCAGCGAGCCGCAGGATGCAGCATGATTCAGCACGTCGTGTGCCTAGGCAAGACTGACAAGTTTGTCAACAGTCCAGTCCTGCACAAAAGGCGACCTTACTCCGCAAAGCAGTCCCACCCACCACTGAGCATAATCACCGGTGGGCTGCCGCCCACCTGCTCGGTTGTCGCTGTGCTGGATGGCTGCCAGCGGCGGCTCCTTGAACAGCAGCTGCCCCGCCTTGAAGTTCTGCACAGGACTCAGCACGGTGTGGGCAGCATCAGCAGGCTGTGCGAGCCGAGCATGCCATCCTCCCGCACATGGCCCCACTTTCAGGTGAGGCGCACCTTTGTGGCGAACACGCCACGGCCCTTGCCGCCGCCAGCATCCTGCCGCACCTCCAGCCCCAGGCCTTCTGTCAGCTGCATACAGGTGGTTTATGAAGCAGGAACGTAAGGAATGCATGCTTGGTGAGGACCGCATCATCAGAGCTGCACTGAGCTGCACCGAGCGGCGGCGGCGGTGGTGGAGGAGAGGCGGAGAAGCACAGTACCGGGGATGCGCGCAATCGGGCTTTCACCAACGGCATCTAACACAACAGTGCCATCGGCAGTGCGGCGCGTGCCTGCGCGTGCCGACGCCGCTGCGCTTCTGCGGCTGGGAGAGCCAGCAGCTTCTGTATTTGCTCGACAAGGGTCGCCATGGTGTTGGAAAGGGAATGAAAATGCGCATGCACGGATGCCAGCGCCCGTGGTTTGGGGCGGCGGCCGCCCAGCCGGGCGGCACGCAGGTGGCCCAAGGCAGCCGTTGGGCCCCACCTCTTGCCTGCTTTTTAGCATGATGCATGCCGTGTCAGCAGTTTCAGAAGCTAGGGAGTTACAAGTGTGGCGAGGCGAGCGCTCCTCGGCACCAGGCAGAGGAGCAGGCAGGGCAGTGAGCAGGTATCTGCAGCAGAGTGGGCGGGAGTGCTGAAGGGAAGCAGGCGGCATGGCAACGGAGTGGCAGATGGGGACATGCGTATGTATCATGCGGTACAACGGCACCCAGCCATCACGCAGGTGCTAGGGCAGCGCTGGGTGCGGCCGGGCGTGAGGCCAGCGAGCGGGCAGCATTCGTGGTCATGCGTTCTTGGGAGGGTTGGGTCAGGGCGGCTGGCAATTGCACCGGCAACTGGCGCACTCCTCCGTCAGTGCTCAGCAGCAGCAGCGACAGCAGCTGGTGCAGCGCCGTCGGAGCTCTCGTCAGCAGCTCAGGGCTTGACCTCGGCCTTCTCCATGGCCGCGCCAATCATGTCCTCCAGCTTGCGCTGGTCGGCTGCACCGTAGGGGCCAGGGAGGGACGGCAACCGTGGTGTCAGAACTGCTGGACTACAAAGTGCCACGCTTGCACCCGCGGCAGAGGCATCACGGGGAATCCCGGCTGCGCGTGTTGCCAGCGGTCTGGGCAACGCCGACCGCTGCGCATGGGCTGGACGCAGCTTGGGTAGCTGTCCGGCTGCTGCACTGCCAATACCCCATGCACAGCACCACACCTCCTTGCCCCACCTGAGAAGTTCTCGATGCCCTCCTGCAGCTTCTCCACCGCCATCCTGCGCGGAAATAAACACAAGAGCGGCATCGCAGCCAGGGTTGGCAGCCCCGCAAAGCAAGCAACGGCTGGCCAGCAACTGCCGTTTGACGCGCCGGCGGCAGGAGTGCAGGTGCCGACCGGCAGCAGGTGCACTCGCAGAGACAGCATGCCCCACTGCGACAGCGGTCCAAGCCTTCGCCCCAGCGCTCACTGGTCCTCATTGTGGGCTGCGTAGAACTTGTCGCGAGCCATGTAGTCCATGCGCTGGTGCTCGTCCTCGCAGCCGCCCTGTGTTATGACAGGCGTGGGGCAGGGCAACAGGTGAGGCTGTGGCAGGAGGCCTGGAAATGTTGTGAGGCAAAGCCGCGCCTGCTGGCATTCAAACGCAAGCTGTCGGCAAGGCCGAACCCATGCCAGAGCAGGCCAGCAGCTGAGGCCGGCGCCAACAGGCTGAATGGCGCAGGCGGTTGCCACGCACCATGCGGTTCCAGAGCTGGTAGGGCAGCGGGTCGGTGCTGGCCTCCAGCTCCTTGAGCAGCGGCGGCGCAATGGTGATGTTGTCGCAGCTGCGCATGGGGAGGGAGGAGGCAAGGTCGCGTCGCGGGGACGTCAGGGGTGGATGCGTGCCCAACGGGACGGGTCTGAGGGGCGAGTGAGCGTGGCAGGGCAGGGCACAGCAGGGGCTGTAGCAGGGGCTAGGACGCCGTGACCTGGTGGAATTGGCCGGATGGCAGACCGTTGCAGTCAGTATCACCCAAACTCTCTCCACCACCCCAGCCCAGCCCCACCGGCCTCACCCCGCCAGCTGCCGGATCTCGCCGGCGTTGCGGAAGGAGGCGGCCATGACCACGGTGTGGTAGTTGTACTCCTTGTAGTACCTGCGGCGGCGAGAGGATGTGGGGGGTTCGCTGATGTACTCTGCAGCCCGGGTTAGGCAGACTGCAGCAGCGAGGCAGGTCGCTCTGCTGCCGCTGGTGGTGGTGCCGAGAGCAACCACGCGCACCCACAGCGCCTTGTGGCCACAGGCAGTCGGGAAACACAAGGGCACCCCACTCACTTGTAGATGCGCTTCACGCTGGCCACGCCCGGGTCCTGCGCAGGCATACCGAGCGAGCGGGGCCAAGTGTCAAGCTTGCCTTCCAGCATAAGCATCCTGCTGCTCTCAAGCCAGCTTTCGGCATGCTGCTCGACATTTAGCTGCTCGCCAGTCCGCTGCGTGCCAACCAAAACCCAGCCAACCGCACCTCCTCAGGCGAGTAGTCGCGGTTGTGCGCCTTCTTGTGCCAGTCCAGGATGCGGCCCACAAAGGGCGAGATCAGCGCGGCCCCCGCGTCGCCGCACGCGCACGCCTGCATGCCGCGGGCGAGTGCAGGGCGTGGCATGTGTTCATGCCGCAGGCCGGGGGCGCATGCAAGGCAGTCTACGATCCAGCAGACTGCCGAGCAGCTGGAGTGCACAGCGCACCAGCTGGGCATGCCTGCCCGGGCCCACCCACCCACCAAGCCCGCCCGCTCACCGCCCCCCCATCGCCCCACCACCCCAGCCCACCTGTGCAAAGGAGAAGAGCAGCGTCATGTTGCAGTCGATGCCCTCGTCCTGCAGCATCTCGCAGGCGCGGATGCCCTCCCATGTGGACGCAATCTGAGGGTGGGGGAGGGGTGGTGTGGGGCAGGCGAGCGGGGAGGTGGTGTGGGGCCACCACGGTGGAATTACAACCTGGCGGAGTGTCGCCTGCCTGAGCAGGTTCCCAAACGCCCAGCCCAGTCCAGCCCAGCCGCACAGCCACGCTGCAGCAGGATGCCATGCGTGGAGGTCAGCACAGCCCTGCCGCACCGATACAACCGACCCTCACCCCGCCGCACCGATGTCACCGACCCTCACCCCCCTCGCACCTTGATGTACAGGCGCTTGGGGTCCACGCCTCGCTGCACATACAGGTCCACCAGGTGCAGCGCCTTGTCGTACGTGGCCTGCGGTAGAGGAACCGAACCAGCGGTGTGAACCAAGAGAGGGCACCCACGCCCGGCACGTGATGCTGCAACAGCTGCCCCTCACTGCTGCTGCAACAAGCTGCCCCCTGCTGCCGTCCAGCAGCGCACGAGTGCACGAGTGCACAGCTGGGAGGCGGGTGTCCTCAGCCCACCTGGGTGTCATACGAAAGGTGCGCATCCACCTCCGTGGACACCTGCGGGTGTCCAACAGGAAAAGCGCCACGGTTCGGTGTGACAGCAGCAGGGCAACCGTGGCGGTGCGTCAGCGTGACAGCGGCAAGGCAGCTGTGGCAGCCCACAACACCCATAGCACAGCACGCGCCACCCTCGTGCAGGCATGCAACCGCCTACTGCCGTCGTCAGTGGTCAACAGCAGCGGCGCGCCATCCCGGCTGCGACACCCCTACACATCTACAGCCAGCTCAACCCAGCCCCTACCCATCTACAGCCAGCACAACCCAGCGCCCCTCACCCGGCCGGGCACAATCTTCAGCAGCTCGGTGCCGATGTTCACGGCCAGCTGGTCCGCCACCAGCGCATGGGGCCTGCACAGGGAGCGGGCAGGCAGCACAGGGTGCGTGATACAAATGCTGATTGGCCAGCTGGTCACAAGCGCTCCCGGTGCTTCTGCCTCATCACACGCCACACACTCGAGCATCAGGCAACGAATCCCGCTCACCTGATGCACTGCGGGAAGCCGCGGCGGCGCTCCCGTTGCTGCTGCCTCATCACAAACCACCCATACAGGCGAGCAGCAGGCAGCAACCCGCACCCACCTGATGCCCTGGGGGAAGCCGCGGCGGCGCTCTTGGTAGATGGCGTCGTCCAGGAGGGGCGCGTACTCAGGGTCCTGCATCGCCTTGAGCACCAGGCTGCAGCATTTGGGTGGGGTGCACGGAGCGAGGAGCTGCTGGTTGCTGCAGCAGTTGGGGGCAGTCGGGTACTTTCTGGCGTCCCCCGCTGCCACGTCACGAGCACCAGCTGAAACAGGGGGACCCGTGTCTCTCCAACGCTCGCCTTCCCAGCCGTCCTTCAGCGGCCGCCGCACGAGGCAGCGCCGCACCTGGGGTTTGTGGTTGCATCAATGGGCTTGTACTCCTTCATCGCCCAGATCTCGCCCGTGTCCGCCACCACCTGTGCAGGGTCAGGTGCACCAGTTTGATGGGCTGCCAGCGGGTTGGTTGCGCGCAGCTGTCAAGCTGGCGGCGGCTGGCGGAGGTGCTTACGGCAGGAGCTCGGCGGGCAGCCCTGCCGCCCAGGCTCACCTTGCTCATCTGCTTCAGCGCCTCCAGCTGGTTCACCGCCTGCAGAAGCACCATTCAGTTGACAGAATGTGGTTACAGCAGCACGCAAGCGCGGCAGTGGCGGCCGGCGCCCCACAAGCACGCAGGCGCCGGCGGCGGCGGGCGCGTCGGCTTGAGGGTCGCGCTGCTTGCAAGCGCCAGATTCGGGACCCGGGCAGCAAACCCTCTACCTTGGGAGCCGGCGGGGGAGGCGAGGAGTGCGAGGCGCTCTGCTCGGCGACATACGCCACGACGCGAGCCCTGCGCTGGGTTCGCGGCCGGCAGGTGGCGCCCTGGGGCACCACCACGCGCTGTTGCGCTGCCGCCTGCATGCCTGACGAGGGCTGTGCCGAGAGCCGGGTGGAACGGCAGCTGCCGGTGGGTCGGGGAGGGGTTTGAGGCGGCAGCAGACTTGTGGACCAGCCGATCAGACGCGCAGCAGCGTGACGGGCAACTTGCAGAGCCCTTGGCTGCCGCCGCCGCCCGGCTGGCGACGCGTGGCCACGCGTAGCGGCGGGCGCTTCAACTGTGGAGTGGGGACAGCCACACGCAAGAGCAGCAGCTTCCATCCAACAGGGGCGGAACCACGCTGCGATCAGCATGGCAGGGCTGCTGGCGTGGCGGTAAATTGTTCACAGGTGGGGCGCAATGTTCCCAGTGACGGCGGCGCTGTGCAGCGAGGGGCGGACGGGCACGGCCGTGCAAACATGACGTTGCTCGAGCTGCGTTCAAGCGAGGCCGCTCCAGGAGGGATGATGCATCCACATTATCTATCATTATGGGTAACTGTGGAGCTCAGGAAGCCGATGTCCAGGTGATTGGCGGCACGCCGTGCTGTTGTGGCGGCGGCGGCGGCAAGCTCACTGCGTCGGCCTTAAGCTGCCGACCCCTGATTAGAAAGCTGAGAACCTACACCCACTTTGTTCGCGACCTTGACAGCCCCTCAAGGCATCTGCACGCGACCACGCTCGCAAACTCGCTCTCCGAAGGCCTAGACGTCCCGCCGAGCCCTGCACCCGTGTCGGAGGCAGCTGCAGAAGGATCTGATTAGCCCCTCGGCCCCTCCAGACTCCCCTGCCGGGGGGTTTGCGATGGCGCTGCGCAAGGAGAGCCGCCTGCGCTCCCTGCCACCCGCCAGCGAGATCCTGGACCGCGATTACGATGAACCCATCAAGCTCAAGGCTCTGCAAGCGCCCGTGCTGACGGGTGCGCCGCCGCCGCCGCCGCCCGGCCGCCGCCGCCGCNGCCGCCGCCCGTCGCTTGCCAGCGGCACCTGCACTCCCGCCAGGCTTGTTGCATAGCTGCGATTCTCCGCCGTGTGCGTCAAACAGGACTCCACGACCTCACCGCACTACTGCCCGCCGCGCTTGACCGCTGTCCTCCGATCCCCCGCCCCGCCCCGCAGGCACCGCTCTCAAGCTGTTCCTGCCGCTGGTGGAGGGGCCGCTGGGCGGGCCCATCATCCGCAAACTCATGCGCAACAACGGGCTGCCGCAGGTGGGTGGCAGGACCTGCCTCACCTGCAGCCGGCAGCCGGCAGCTAACATGCTGCAAGCGGCTGCAAGCTTGGGCATGCAGGCGGGCCCTCCAGCTGGCGTGCACCAGCTGTTGTGCTGCCCTGCCGGGCTGATGCAGATGCACTCCTCCACCAACAGATACTGGAGGAGCTGTACATCCCAGAGGCCCCCACCTTCCGGCCCAACACCTCGCGCTGGCGGGCGGAGGATGACGTGGCCTGGGACCTGGTGCGTGCCGGGGCTTAAAAGGCCCAGTCTTGGTCGAAATGACGCAGCTGCTGATGGCGCGCTGCATTGCACCCTGGCAAACCGATGCCTGTCCGCAGATGGGCGGGGAAGGAGGTTCAGGGTGCAGCCCCCCACCCTGCCCGTCACTGCACCCAGGCGCTGCTGGGCGGCATCGAGAGCCGGTGCAGCAGCGGGGGCCTGAGCGCAGCGCAGCGTGCAGCGGCGGCCGCAGCGCTGTCACCTGCCTTTACGGCTCGAAGCGCCACTCCCAAGCGAGGCAGCGGCAGCGGCAGTGGCGGCGATGCCGCAGCTGCCGGCAGCGAGCCCTCGCGACACCACACTGCGGCAGACTACCGGGCAGCCTACCTGTCGGGACGCATCACTCCGTCCGATGTGGCGGAGAACATCATCGAGGCCGTTGCCGCCAGCGAGGCGCAGGTCGGGCTGTGTGGGTTTGGCAGCTGCTATGGCATGTGCTGTGCATGGTGGGCCATCAGCACGCTGCCGTCAAGGATGCTGTGCCTTCCTCCCTTCTGCACGCGGCAGCCTGTCAACACGTGCCCCTCCAACCTCCCTGCAGTCCCCGCCCATGCGCTTCTTTGTGGCACACGACCCACAGCTGCTGCGCCAGGCGGCCGCCGCTTCCACGCAGCGCTGGCGGTCGGGCCGCCCGCTGTCGCCGCTGGATGGCGTGCCGTTTGCAGGTGCGTGCTTGCAGAATGTGGCTGTGGCGGCGCGCGCATTAGGCAGGTTGCTGTGTTGTTCTTACCGCATGCGAATGCTGGCGTCCACCTGCAGCTCGCGGGTGGCGGCCTGCACATGATCCCCTTGCGTGTGCTGGTGGCAACCAGCAGAAGAGCCTCCTGCGTGTGTGATGGCCACCTGTGCAGTGAAGGACTGCATGGATGCGCTGCCCTACCCCACCACTGCGGGGACCGGCTTCATGGCAGACTGGTGGGTGGCGAGGCGTACGCTTGGTGTCCCTGGTGACCCCTTGGGCAGAGCAGGTTACAGAGCAGGCACACCGCATGGTCAGTAACCCGACGGCTGAGCTTCTGATACCTGCCGTGCTGCTGCCCTGCTTGCAGGCGCACACCCACTGCCAGCATAGCAGCTGTGCAGGCGCTGCAGGACGCCGGCGCTCTGCTGGTCGGCAAGGCCACGCTGCACGAGATTGGTGAGGGATCGGGCTGCAGATGCACTGCTGGCTTGGACTGATGACCTGGGCAGCAACAAGCTCCTCTCTGCATGCCGCCGGGTGTTTTGGTGTCGGCAGCAGAACATGTACCGACCAGAATATGGCTGCAACTTGATGCCCCGCTGCGCAGGGCTGGGCACAACAGGGCTCAATCTGCAGACCGGCACCGCACGCAACCCGCACAGCACCGCCCACCACACGGGCGGCAGCAGCTCTGGCAGCGCGGCTATCGTGGCGGCGGGGCTGTGCCCCTTTGCTCTTGGTGGGTGGGCGTGGGGCTGCACGGGACGGGACCCGCTTTGCAGCAAGGGACGCCCAAATCCACATGCGTGGTCAACTTGAGGCGAGGCAACAGCGTGCTTCAAGATGAAATTGGTTGCCTGCTTTGCCTGCCTCGCGTCCTGCAGGCAGCGACGGCGGCGGCAGCATTCGCATCCCTGCAGCAGCGTGCGGCGTGGTCGGACTGAAGCCGACGCACGATCGTGTGGGCACCGCCTGGGTGAGCAGGCGCTTGGCATGTAGCCTGTCCTGCCAGGCTCTGGCAAAGGGCAATGCCTGCCGCCGCGCCTGATGGCTGTCGAGTGGGAACTCCCATGCAGGCAACCAGCTGCCATCTCCTTCCCTTCTGCTCATGCAGGGCGTGGCGCCCATTGATCACACGGTGTCTGTGGTGGGGCCGCTGGCAGGCAGCGTGCTCGACCTGGCCCTCATGTGAGCAAGCAGCCAGATGCTGCGCCTTTGCTGAGCAGCACTGCCCTGCAACTGCTTCTGCAACAGCTGGGTGCCCAGCTCTGTGCACAGGTCCGGATGCACAGGCAGACGATGCCATGCAGGCGCAGCGCCTGCTATTGCCCTGCCGTGGTCAGCATGCCCCGCCCTGCCAAACCGGCCTACTGACTACCATCCACTCCCGCCAACCGAGGCACAGGTACGCGGTGGTCGCCAACACGGGGCAGCACGAGGGCGTAGAGGCGCCCGCTGTGCTGCTGCCCTCCTCACTAGACGGCGGTGCGGGTGGCAGCCAGCCGCTGGAGGGCAAGACAGCCGGCATCTGTTGGAAGGTGTGTCCCATTCTTTCGTGTGTTTCTTGCATGGCCCTGTGGTCGAACCGGCTGCTGCATGGCGAACCTGCTGTGATTACGGTGCGTGGGCATTCGTTTATCTTAACAGATGCCTCGGCCGCCACCAACAGCTGCTGCCTTCCCTACCCGGCGCAGTGGTTCGACGATGCCGCGCCCGCAGTGGCGCACGCCTGCAACGCGGCAGTCAGCCTGCTGGAAGCACAAGGGCTGAAGGTTATGGAGATTCAGGTGGGTGGGCTCCGTCAGAGAGGGAGGAGGAGGCGGCGGAGGAGAATGCCGCAGTGTGTGCGGCCAGCGAGGACAACCCTGTGGCCATAAAACTTGAAGAATGAAGCCGACTTGAATGTGAGCGGGTGCTTACAGACTGCATGGCATGGCTGTCTTTACCTGTGAGTGCCCACTGCTGCTGCTGCCTGCACTTGCTCTCCCCGCCCAGATGCCCGAGCTGGCGCTGCTGCGAGCGGCCCACAGCTGCACCATCTCCACAGAGATGCGCAACAACATGTGTGGTGAGTACTGCCTGGCCAACTCCACCTTTCACGAGTAGAATCTAGCGTGGGAGGTGTATAGCTTTAGCCCGAGCAGTTGGTGAAGCATGTGTGTACGTCTGGGTGTTCGAGTGCGCCCGGTTGTGAGTCGCAAGTGCGTCTACCAGACCGACTGAAACATCCGTTCGCTCACCAGCCTGCCTCCACCTCCGCTCGCTGTTTGGTGCAGCCGCGCTTCAGGACCCGGCCAGCCGCAAGCGTATGAACGCCGAGACGCGAGCCAGCCTGGCGGTCGCCGCCGGCTTTGAGGCAGCCCACTACCTGAACGCCCAGAAGATCCGCACACGCATCGAGGCGCACTTCAGGTGCGGGCGGGCGGCAGGCAAAATGCCACGGCCCCTCGACTGGGGCTCCTGCATGCAGGTATGCATGGCGTGCGCTGCTGCCCTCGCTGCTGCGCCCAGTCAGGCCGCAGCTGTGCATACTGTGGTGGTGCCGCCCTCGCTGCTGCCCGCGTTGCTGCACCAAGCCATGTATGGCCCTGCACTGTGCAGGCGGGCTTTCGAGCACTGCGACGTAATCATCACGCCCACGCTGCTGTGCACCGCGCCGCCCATCAAGCCGGCAGCGCTGGTTGCGGGCGAGAGCGGTGAGCTTTGGGTATGCTGATGCCGGCGACCTTCCACGGCTGCTGGGATCAATGAATTCGCTTCGTGGTGGGCATGCCCGTTAGCGGGCTGACTGAAGCCCCACCCCACCCCACCCCATCCCATCCCCCTACCCTCCCCGGCAGACCTGGCCACCACCACCTCGCTGATGCACTACATGCTGGCGGCCAACATGCTCGGCTTGCCGGCAGTCAGCGTGCCGGTAGGGGCGGTGCCCAGCACACACCCGCGCCCCGCCGCTGGCAAGAAGGCGGCTGCCGTGGGAGTTGCACCAGCGGCAGCCTCCCCAGGAAACACCGGCAGCGGCAGCGGCAGCGCAGCAGACCCGCTGCTGCCTGTGGGGCTGCAGGTCATGGCGCCCGCGTGGCACGAAGCCAGCCTGCTGCATGTATCAGCAGTTCTGGAGGCGGCTGTGACGGCGGCAGGCTGCGGGCCCCAGCTGCCGCCAGTGTGGTACGATACTTTGGCGGTGCGTCCCAGCCAGTGAGGCTGCGCTCCTGATGCTGCGTGCCCGCTGATTTCGACAGTTACGCTCCACCTGACTGACTTGCCAACCTGCTTACTCAACTAGCGCACATCTTTTACACCAGTTCGCAATGCACATCGCCACAGTTCGTTCTTGCTGTTGTAACCACCAGCCAGTGCATCATCATGAACAGGTGATGGATCCAGCTTGTGTTATGCGCCATTTCAAGCTGGTCACCGATACGGTATCGGTGGCGCCAAGCGCTCGGAGTGTGAGGTTGGTGCCGCAGCGGCCGATGTAGCTTGCTCCAAGGTAGCGAGCGGCGCAGCCAGCCGGTCGGCCCTGCGCAGGCGGCAGTTGCAAACGGTGACTTGACTGTGCGTTTCCTGGGTAGCTGCACAGGGGCAGTTCCTTCAGTTGACGCCCTGCACCTCACACTCCCTAGGCCTCCACACTGCTCACCTTATTTGTTATGTGGACCAGCTGCTGGCCACTCGGCGTTCTTCCTGCGCTCTCAAGCACCCACTGCCCTGCTCCAGCTGCTGTGGCACTGCTGGACAGCCACACGCGGCTATCGCCGCAGGCGGTGCGGCTGCTGAGAGCCAGGTGGGCAGTACACACCCCATGGCCGTCTGCCATGCTGCCTGTGCCGCTGATGTAGAGCGGGCGGCCGAGAAATGATGCCAGCCCAGCTGTTGCGTTTTTGCAGCTGGCGGCAGCTGCGGCAGGCGACAGCCGCAGCTTGATGTGTGCGTTGGGCTGCCTGGGCATGGCAGGCCAGGCCAGCTGCGGTGTGTCCTTGGCGCTGGTCCCGCAGGTGGGGATTGACAAGTAGCCCCCTGCAAGGGAGGCAGGGGAGGTGCATGAATGGCAGGCACCTGTTTGCAGCTGTTGCAACTGACATGTGGTGCGGCTGCTGTGCAACCTGACATGCGGCGCGGCTGCTATGCAAGCATCAACACGCATGCCGCGCAGCAAGTGGCGCACTACAGCAGTACTGTGCCCTACCTTGCACAGGCTTGCGTCCACACACTGCGTGTACCGCCATCCACAGGTGCACCTGCACCTCCAGCCGCCGGGTGGGCGCCAGCGGCGGCAGAGGCGGCGCACGGACGGGGCGAGGAGACGGCGGCGATAAGTAGAGACGGGGTGGTGGCGGGCGGGGGCGATGTGGGGGTGGCTGGGGCCTTGGGTGCGGTGGCGGCGGGCGGGGGCGTGGATGAGTGGGGCGCGGAGGAGGTGGAACAGGTGGCGGTGGCATTGGCGGCCGGGGCGCCGGCGGAGGCCAGGGTGGTGCGGGACTGGGCGGGGGCGGCAGAGGCGGGGGAGGACTGGGCTGCGGTGGCGGCGGCAGAGGCGGGGAGGGGCTTGGCGGGGGGGTGGGAAAGCCAAGGTCCAATGTGTCCTCATCTCCGATGTTGTAGTCGGCCAGGGTGTTGCCGTCCAGCAGAAGGGTTCCCTTGAAGTAAAGGAACTAGTTCAGCAGTACTGGTGATCCGGCGGGATGCCCAGCTCATCCTGCAACCAAAATTGCACAGCTTTGGGTGATGACAGCCGGGCAGGAATCGGGCAGGGGCGCATGCGCTCCTGGTGCAGGCCCTGCCGACGACACTGTCACATAGAGACACCCATTGTTTCCATCACCGCCGGTCGCTCGCCTGTATTTTAGACTTAACCATGCCCAACGTTTCGTCGGGCTCCACCTCCAGCGTGAGCTTGCTGCCGCTGGGCGGGCTCACAAAGATCTGACGAGGGCAATGGGGCAGTGGCAAGCGCGTGAAGGCACCCGGATGCACGGCAGCGCCAGCCCAAGCAGGATGGCAGGCAGGCAAGGCACTCGATATCCCCTGCCGAGAGCTGTGCACCTGCATGCCGCCGGGAAGATGCAGCACCAGGTGCAGCGTGGACTCCTTCTGGATGTTGTAATCTGCCAGCGTACGGCCGTCCTCCAGCTGCTTGCTGCTGGTCAGGGGGGATGCCCTCCTTGTCCTGCGCGGTGAGAACAGCAGAAACACGCGGGACTGAGGGCAGGCATGCCTGGTTGAGCTCAACTGCAGTCCGGCGCCGGGCGCCGGGCAGGCCGCACATGCTGGCAACGCACAAAAGAGCAAGGGGGCGCGCTCCACGAGCCCTCCACCCCAGCAGGCCCAGTCGCCACAGCTGCCGCCGACCAACTCAACACCAACTCAGCACTCAGCACTAGCACCTGTATCTTGGCCTTCACGTCCTCAATGGTGTCGCTGGGCTCCACCTCGAGCGTGATGGTCTTGCCGGTCAGCGTCTTGACAAAGATTTGCATGCCGGCTGCGGGGCGGCGGCGGAGCAGAGAGGGGCGGCCATTTGCAGACCTGAGCAACGGCTGAAGGGCAGCCGAAACGCAGCAGATCGACGGCAGGCGAAGCCGCCATCTACGCACGAACGTTGCGCCTGGCCACAAGGAGCCGGCGGCGGCAGCGGTGTGCGGGCCACGGGGGGCGGTGCCTGCGGCGGCGCGACGCCCGCCGCTCACCTGCTGCGTGGAGCACCGCTAGCAAAAGAGCTAGGCGCAACGGGTTTCTCATGTTGTTTGGGTGTCGTGGTTGCTAGCAGGCGGCCCGCGCGGCCCGCGGAGGCGAAGTGTTGGCGACCGGCAGCGGTGCTCGCGCCACGCACTGCGCCGCGGGCAGCGCTTCAGAAACTGACGAGGGCTCGATAGTGTGCCGTAAAACGCGGACCCATCCCGATGCAACTTTCTTCAAGAAATTGGCACCGCTGCCGCATGCCACTGCTGCTGATGGAGCTCGCTGATGCGTGCCGGTTTGTCAAGCAAGCGCTTGCGAGCCACTTGCCCCGTGTCTTGTTGCCGACAGCTGACTGCATACAGTGTTCCTACTGCATGCATAACACTGCCAACAGCGCCTTCATGCCCCTGTGCGTGCCAGCAGGCCGGCCCAGCGGCGCTTGAGCCCGGGGTCGCCCACCGCCGCCAGGCAGGCAGCCACCGCCGGGCGCAGGCCGGAGCCGTACTGGCGCAGCAGCTCAGGCCGTGCATCCACGACCGCCGCCAGCACCAGCAGCAGCAGCGGCGCACAATCGGGGTGGAAGGCGGGCTGCGGCAGCTGCTCGCCAGGTTCCCCAGGCTCTGGCGGCTGCTGCCCGTGCTGCGCTTGCCGCCCCTCGCTGCCTCCGCCGCTGCTTGCTGCACTGCTGCCGTCCACCGCCGCCTGGTCCAGCAGGCCCACCAGCAGCGCCATGCTTTCGGGTGCCGCCAGTACTGCCGCTGCATCCGCCGGGTGCAGGTGCGCCGCCTTGAGCAGGCAGTGAGCCGCCGCAAGTGCGATGTCTAGGTCAGGAGAGCCCGCCAGCTCCAGCAGCAGTTGCAGGGCGGCAATCACTTTTTGGGTCTCGGCAGGGCCTGGGGAGGAAGAGGAAGCAGGGCGAGTGCACGCAAGCTGTGAAACATGCACGAACACAGTCGTTCCGTTCAAAGCCATGCTGCACCAGGCTGTTGAAGGGCACGCACGTGGGGTTGGAGCGGCAGCTGTGCCACTTAAGCAGCGCCCGTTGCCCAGCTCTGTGGCTCCGCAGGCGCACGCACCGACATCGGCCAGCAGGGACGTGCAGAGGTGCAGGGCAGGCTCCAGGAACGGCTCAACATCGTTGTCGTGGGCATAGGCCAGCACCGCCAGCACCTGAAGGGCGGGTGGCGGGGCAGGGCATGGGCTCGGCATGCACGACAGCACCAGGATGGGGCTGGCCGGTGGCATCTGGATTCAAGCCGGGTGCAGCAGGTTGGATGGGATGCTGGTACACCCATCCAGCCAGCCATCCAGCTGGGAAGCAGCAGCCCGCTGCACGGTCTGGCCATCACCTGGCCGCCACCAGCCCCCGGCCCCTCACCCGGTCGACCGCCTGCAGCTGCACCAGCACGTCTGGCGGCAGCACCCGCGCATCTGCCACCAGGCGGCACAGCCGCATGTTGTGCACGTTGTTGTGGGGGTGGGAGATGGACAGCCACTCAAAGAATCTGCAGGGGTGGGGTGGGGGGTGATGGGGGTTGGGGAGGGGCCCGGAGGACAGGGTGAGGCCATGCGCCGTTGTTGTTGTTCTCCATTGTTGCTACCGATGGGATGCATCAGGCTCACGCTAAGGCCGCGCGCACCGGCAGCAGCACACTCTACACATTCGCAGGACTGGGCACTGGATCGCCGGCTGATATAAGGGCCTGCCCCTTCAGCTGAACGCCTCGAGATACACCCAGCCCCAGCCCCACCTGCTGGCCAGCCCCGCCGCCGCCACGTCCGCCACCCAGCGCCGGTTGAACTCCAGCAGCGCGCCCAGCAGCTTGAGCGCATAGCTGCAGGGAGGGTGAGGCGGACAGCGGGCCGGCGCGTGAACGGCAGTAGCCGTGCAACTCGCAGCACCTCGAGACCCGCATCCTCTCAGGGGGTACACAACACTAGCACAGGCAGGCCCACTGCCGCTGACCTCACAACAGGGGGCCGCCCTCAGCGCCGCTCAGCAGAAACCAACCAAGCAGCTGTGCCTCTGGGACTCACAGGGGCATGGGGTCTTCGTCTTCAAACAGCGCCGGCATGAGCGGCAGCACATACTGCCCCACCGCTGCGTCAATCTGCCGGTTGGCAATGCCCGAGTCTGGGGAGGCAGGGGTGGGAAGCAGGGGAGGTTGAAGCGGCGGTGTACGACCAGGGCAGGCTGAATTCTACCAGGTGGATAGCTCAGTAAGCTGGTTGAACGGACACGCATGCATTCGCCCATGACTTGACTCGTGGTGCCATCCCTTCTCCCAAGCAGCTGCTCCCAGCCCACCTGCAGTGGTGTGGTCTGAGGCGGTGGCCGACAGGTAGAGCCGCGGCTCGTTCACAAACTGCGAGGATCGTTGAGGAGCGGCAGCAGAGTTGTGAAGGCAGCATTGTGCAGGCGGAACTTGTGCAGGCGGAAGTGTGAAGGCGGAACAGAAAGACTTCCCGCCTGCGCGTGTGCTCTCGGGGCACGGTCAGGCTGTGCAAGCAGGCATGCACGCCCAGGCGGCTGAGGGAAGCAGGCTCCAGCGCTGGCCCCCAAGCTTGCCTGCAGCACCACGTCGCACAGCAGCTTGAGGCAGCAGAAGCGGGTGTCGGGCGTTTCCCGCTGGCTCGCCACTGCAGGGGCAGAGCACCAGCTTGTAGCAGTGAGAGCTGGCCACAACCGCGCCACAGCAAGCAGCTGCATCTTGCGGGGCAGAGCAGCAGCAGCATCCCCCAGCAGCAGCAGGATCACTCGGCATCCCTCCCCGCGTACCTGCCGCAGACAGCGCGGGCAGCAGGTGGGACAGCACGGGTGCATACTGCTCGATCAGCAGCTCGGGGTGGGAGCACACCGCATCGATGGCGTTCAGCAGCTGGACCTGCGGGCAGCGAGGGGCAGGAAGGG
>RRZL01000082.1:3655315-3680956 GCA_006782975.1 Chlorella sp. Dachan | reverse complement strand
GCGCCAGCAGCGCTTCCAGCGGCTGCAGCCCGCCGCCGGAGCTTGACCCGCTGCTCGCTCCGCCGGTGCCCGATGGCTGGGCTGCGCGGCGGACGCCGCCGGCTCGTGCTGCTGCCGCCGCCTGGCGCAGCAGCGGCACCACATTGCTTGCCAGCTGCACCATCAGCCCAGACACTGCTGCCGCCAGGTACTGGTCTCCGCCGCCGCTGCTGCCGCCCTGCAGGCGCTCGCGCGAGCAGAGCCGCTCCATCTGTGCCAGCAGGCCCTGCCAGGACACCACACACACCAGGCCCGTGGGCGTGCGGCACAGCAGCGCCAGCGCCACTAGCGCCTTGACTTGCAGCAGCTCGGCTGCGCGGGAGGGGGAGGGTAGAGAGGTGGGTTCAAGGCAGAGGTTGGCGAGTTACACGGGTCACGCCACTGCAGTGGTACATTCTTCAAGCCACTGCAGTCTAGGAAGCAGTGGCAGCAAGACAAGTCCAGCCAAGCTGTCAAGGCCAGCCCTCCAGCCACAGCGGGGATAGGCTGCTGGCGCTCACCAGCGAGCACATGGCCCACCTGGGGTCCCCAGCAGCAAGGCCAGCCCCTCAGGCAGCATCAGCGGAGCGGCGCTGCCCGGTGCCACCTGGCATGCCGTGATGCCCCCCACAGCCCACCTGGGTTCTCTAGTAGCGAGCCCAGACCCTCCAGCAGCAGCTCATTGCCCAGGCAGAGCTCAGTGGCGGCTGCAGCCAGAGCCCGCTGCGTCAGCAGCTGGCACAGGATGGTCACGCACGCCTGCTGCACCCGCGGGCTGCCGTCGGTGAGCCCTGCAAGGCGGCGTGTAAGAGCAGAGGCGGGGTTGGCAGAGCAGAGCAGTGCTGGCAAGGGTCAAACACGTGGTTGCGTAGTGAGGGCAGAGCAGAGCCAGGCACGTGCTGGGACGAACGAAGGCGACCACACCTCCCTGCAGGCCGAACGTGGCCTGCAGCATGCATGCATGCACGCATCCAGGCCCGCGGCCAGCATTCCCGTGCTGCCGAACAGCTTGCTCACCCGCAGCAAGCAGCTCCACGCCCCCCATCTCCAGCAGCGCCGGCAGGCAGCTAGGCTGACAGCGCAGCAAGCGGCAGAGCGCGGAGGCGGCGGTGCCGCGAACAACGTCTGGCAGCTCGCTATCCACCATCTGAGGGCAGGCAGGAAGCAGACACGCAGAGCGGATGAGGGGTTAGGAACCTGGCGGCAGGGCGCCTGGAATGCACGCAGCTTTGCAGCACATGGAACAGGGTGCCTGCTGGAACGTCTGCACTGCCGCTGCCGCCAGAAGGAAGTGAGCCTCTCCCAGCCCGCCGCTCACATGCAGCAGGTTGACCATCGCCTCGGATGTGGCCAGCTGGTGCGCCCAGGGGCCGCCCAGCCCAAACACGTTTTCCAGCGCCTTGGCGGCATAGTGCTGCGGATGGAGGGCGGGGATTGAGTGGGGTGAGGGGACGAGTGTTGGGTCTATCAAGGGGGAGCTGGGGAGGAGCTAGGTGCGATGTGCTTGTCTGCAACAGCGACACATAGTTGTCCCACTCACAGCCCACCTGTCCCACTCACAGCCCACCTGCGAAACCTCGTCCTGACCCGCCTGCAGCAGCGCCGCCAGCCGCTGCACCCCATCGGCCGCAAGATCCCAGGCAGGCGCGGCCGTCTCGCGGTGCTGCAGGGAGTGAAGGGGGCAGTGGATGATGGACTGGGCGCGTGCGTGCGCTTGGAAAGGGGATAGATGCGTTGCAGGCAGCCGTGACAGAGACATTTGTAAACTGGGTAAGGACTCGCCTGTGAGTCGGCATAAAAAAGCAGCTCGCCCAGGGCGGCCGCGGCCCGCCGCTGCAGCGCCGGGTCCTCGTGCTGCCGGATGGCGGCTGCAAGGGCGTCGCACACGCCTGCAGGTGGCGGGGACGGGGCAAGGCGGTGCTGGCAGTTGAACAGCTGCGTGCAGCTATGGCATTTGGGGCATCGCATGTGCACATCACTGGCATGTGCAGCCGTGCAGCGCACCTGCTTCCACTAGCCGCGGGCTGATGCTGGAGGCGTGGCGGATCAGCAGGCCCAGCATGTTGGCAGCCCGCAGCCGCAGACCACCATCCTTGCCACTCAGGTCTAGCAGCGCCACCTGGCGATGGGGCAGGCGAGGATTTGGCCAAGCTGCTCAGGCACGGCGGCTGCACCCGTCACAGGCGCTGCCATGACATATTCACACGGCCCCAAAGCATCAACAGCCCGGTAGAGCAGCGGCGCTGGCAGCTGCGGCCAACAGCATTCAGCCCCTGCGCCCACGCACCAGCGCTGTGCCCATGTCCCCGTTGACCATTTCCTGAAGCAGCAGGGGTGGTGCGGCAGATGGATCAGTCACGCCTGCTTCCGCCTGCCCTTGTGAGCGTCTGCTTTCGCCTGCCACGGGAGCGCCCACATCAAACCAAGCCGCCACGCGCACAGCAATCTGATTGCAGTTGCTGTCACGGTAACACCTGGCATACAGTAGCAGTCACACCTGCACGAGGCCCACATCGCTGCACAGGCTCTCGC
Source organism: Chlorella sp. Dachan (assembly GCA_006782975.1). Classification (NCBI taxonomy): domain Eukaryota; kingdom Viridiplantae; phylum Chlorophyta; class Trebouxiophyceae; order Chlorellales; family Chlorellaceae; genus Chlorella; species Chlorella sp. Dachan. Next base: position 3,678,406 of record RRZL01000082.1, on the reverse strand, counting down.
AGTACACCAGCGTGGCGAGCTTGGTGTGCGGGTGGGCTGCACAACGGGTGGGGGGCAGCGAAGGTCACACCTTCCCCAGTTGGCGGCCCCTGTGGTGATTTGTCTGCGCAAAACAGGCAGCGCCACAGGGCTACAGATGTCAACAATGCTTGCCTGCTGGCAGCCCATCCCCGCTTCAAGCCCCGCCCCTACCGCCGCTCACCCGCGCCGCTGATGGTGCGATTGAGGGCCGCTACGAATGCAGTGCGGCTCTGCTGCGGCAGCGCCACCACCTTGTGCACCGGCTGCGGCAGCGGGGTGGGGGCAGGCAGCCTGTGAGTTGAGCGCTTGCTGAATCAGGCATGCAGGGTGGGCTGTCGCACAGAAGTCAAGAGCCAGACGTGGGTTGGTCGCTGGCCACTCCTGCACCTTGCAGCAGCTGTTGCGCGGCCTGTATTCTACACCCACCAGCCCCCACCCCAACTCCTCACAAGTGGCTGGAAGGGCAGCAGCGACGGGTTGAACAGGCTGTCCAGGGGCCGCTCTATCCTGCAGCAGGGCGCATTAGCCACGCAAGGCGCACCACCATTGTTGACTTGCGCAACGCAACAATCGAGGCGGCGCCCGCTCCATTTGCACAGTCACAGTCCACTGCTGAAGCACGTGCAGCCATGCACATCCTGCTAGCCAGCGCACCGCTTGTTGCCCACAATGGGCTTCATCACGCTGTCGGTTGGGTGGTACACCAGCGCGTCTAGGTTGATGCCGCCTGGCTGCCCGCCCGCACCTCGCAGGCCTGGCGAGCCCGCACGACCGGGCGAGCCGGCACGGCCGGGCGACCGCGGACGTCCCGGGGAAGGCGCCCGTGCACTGCCAGGGCCGTTGGCGGCTGCGGCAAGCGGCGGCGGTGCACCGGCGGCTGCATGGCCTGGAGCACCTGCCCCTTCGTGAGCTGCTGCTGCTACTGCTGCCATGCCGGCGGTGCGAGACACGGCCCGGGGGTGTGCCGGCGTCTGCCCCGGGTCGTCTGCTATCGCCGCTGCCGCCAGGCCTGCTGCTGCCGCTGACACCGCCGCCTGCTGCCCTGCTGTGGTTGCTGCGTTGGCTGCCCCCGCGGCTGAAGAGGCTGCATAGTCGCCGGAAACTTGGGACTGCAGCCCCGACCCAGCGCCGGCGGCGGCGCTGCGGTTGTAATCAACCGCCGCCCCGCCGCTGCTGCCACCAGAGTGCGAGCGCTCCAGCGTGCCGGGCGCAGGCCCCGCCCCCGGAAACTCGGCATCGCTGCCCAGGCTGCTGCCGCTGCCGCTGGCGCGGTGCCGTGCCGCAGGGCCGTCAGCGCCGCCCTCGCCCTCCCCTGGCTCTGCCAGCTGGCCGGTCCGCTCTGCTTGTGCCAGCAGGTCACCCATGACTGGCTCCTCTGGCAGCGGCAGCAGAGCGGGCGGGGACGCGCCCCAGAACGGGTGACTGCACAGCTCCGACCACCTGCAGGATTGGAGAGCCAAGAGGGTTGGGGGCGGCTTCCACCGGCTGAGCATGGCGCATGAGGATGCAGGTGCCCCTGCGCCCCACTGCAGCCCTGCCTCCCGGGCAGCATGTGGCCGTATCAGTGCCCAACAGCGCATTGTCACATCCCGTGCAACCTGCCAGAGCCAGCAGCTGCTCATTCAGGCGACTCACGTGCAACGAGTGGTGGGGTCCTTGTCAAGCAGCCGCGCAATCAGCCCCTCTAGCTCAGGGCTACAGCCTGGAGTCACAACCCAGACATGGGGGAACAGGATGTGTGTGAGGCATCTGGCCCATGCATGCGCCAGCACCCATGCAACGAACTCAGACATGCTGCAGCCGGTGCTGCTGCCCATGCCGCAACGAAGCAACGGCTCGTGGCATGAGCCACTGCTTCTGCATTTGCCACAAGCCTGCATTTACCACGCTCGCTGCAACACGCACCTGGCGGCAGCTGCGGCTGCGCCTCCAGAATGAGCGCGTTGAGCTGCTGGGTGGTGGAGGCAGCAAACGGCGGCCGCCCGCTGGCGCACTCAAACAAGATGCAGCCGACCGCCCACAGGTCGGAGGCTGCAAGGCATCATTTAGGAGGGGTGCAGAAAGTCAGTCGAAGCGTGGTGTAAATAAGCTGTCGGACGGGGAGCAGCACGCGCGGTGCTGGGACGGCATGGCAAGGCTATATGGATGGCCATCTCAAAATTGCACCTGAGGTGTACAGGCCCGGGGTGCGAACAGTCTCGGGGGCTAGGTAGAATGGCGAGCCCTGCAGGGGATCAGCAATAGGCAGCTCTGGTAGGCACACAGCCCATGCGCTGCTGAGCCAGGCCATGTTAAAGCCATGCTAGGCGACGGTGTGCTGTGTCTGCATGCACCTATGCATCATGGCATTCCACCCGGCAAACCCCATGGCAACTCGTGCCATGCCCTGCCATGCCAAGCTTGCAAACAAACACGCCCGTTTCAACAGCCCTTGGCCGCTGCCCCCCGCCTTGCCTGCTGCATCTCGCGCAGGCCGTTGGGCAGCGTGGCCAGCTGGCGCTGCACCACCTCAAACCGCCGCGAGATGCCCAATCCGCCCAGCCGCAGCCGCCCATTCTCTGCACAGGGGCGGCGTCGCGGCAGGGCAGGCGTGTGATTGCAGATGCGTGGCAAGTGGCACATGCGGCGGCATGCCACATGGTCCGCTGTGACTGGGCGTGGCAGCAAATGGCATTCTGCCGCCACACACAGCCCCACCCACCGTCCAGCAGGATGTTGGAGGGCTTTAGGTCGCAGTGCAAGATGCCCTTGGAGTGCAAGTGCTGCACCGCCGCCGCCAGGTCGCGCCCAAGCCGCAGCACTGCAGCAACATGATGGCAGCAGAGGATCAAGTGCGGCCCAGGCTGGGAGGCTGCTGTACATCCTGCCACGGCCGCCTGGCTCTGGGCATCGGCTGCCAGATGCGCAGGGCAGGCCACGCCACACCACGCCCCACAACCAGCAGTCCCAGCAGCAGCGTGCAGCACCATTGGTGCACCATCAGCGGCGCTGCGGCCCCAGCGCACCCGAGGCCTCGGGCAGGCGCCCGTCTGAGCGCAGCAGCGTGAGCAGGTCTCCGCCCACGCAGTACTCCAGGATCACCCACAGGTGGTTCTGGGTCTCGTACCTGCGCTTGGTTGGGGGCATTTGGAGGAGCGTGGAGGGCCGGGAGCTGGCGCCATGCATGGCGGGCATGGCAGGTTGGAACAGCGCCTGCAGGCGCCGGTGCAGCCGGCAGCTGCGGCAGGAACACACAGGCGGCTGCATTGGGCAGGCATGTAACTGCCTGCCGCCAGCCCCCGCCTCCGCGCACCATGTGTGGAAACGCAGCAGGTTGGGGTGGCTCATGCTATTGAGCACCTTGACCTGCTCCCGCAAGGGGGTGGAGATGTGCACAATGGGTCGGGGTATCACCGGGGATGGGGACGAACAGGGGTGGAGGCCCGCCCGCCGGCGACACAGGACATCCATCGGCCATGCCCATGCATGAGGCAGCGACGCACAAGCACCAATGGTAATGTCCACACCGCTTGGCGGCATCGGCAGCTTCAGCCGCCCCATCGGCCGCCCACCTCCTGCAGCACGCGCGGCTTGCAGTCCTTGGCGCACGCCTTGACCACCACATACTCAAGGCTCTGCTTCAGCCGCGCCTTGTACACCTTGGACTGCCGGCCGCGGCCGATGATCTCGTGGATGCTGGGGCAGCGGGAGGGGCGGGGTGGGCAGGAGCTGTGCTGAGCAGGAGATCCGGCAGCAGGCGGCGGCAGCGGCGGCGGCGGCGACAGGTGGGAGCCGGGCGGGCAGGCTGGGGGGGTCTCATCTTGTAACCGTGAGCGCTGTCGTGCACGGGATCGCCGTCCCGAGCGCCGCGCCGGGCCGAAAACGCCGCGAGCAACCGAGCGAAGCGCCCAGCATCCCCGGCTCACTGGTAGTTGTTCATCGTAACTTTGCGCTTGATCACGCCGCTCGGGAGCGCCGCTGGCCGCGCCGGGAGGCGCTCAGGCGGCGCAACGACCCATCGCTCGGTGGAGCCCTCTCAGTTGGCCTGCGAGTGATCTAGCGGTAGTGGGTGCCTTGCACAGTGCGTGGGCAGCGTCTGGCGCTCTGCAGGGTGCACCGCCGCCAGCCGCGGCGCCGCGCCAGCTCAGACATCCCAACCCGGCTCATTGGGCCCGTGCACTGCTTTGAAGGGCATCCACACCCTAGCTTAGACAAATTCAGCACTCCAGGCAATGCACATGAGCCTCGCAGCGCCCTCCCAAAGCGACACCCACCCAGCCACGGCCCCTCCAGCGTCCACCCGGCCTTCAAGCAGCCCTCACGAGGCAGTACAAGTCACTGGCATCGCCGCCAGCCCCCCAGGGCCTGCGGCACCTGCTGCCGCTGCCGCCGCTGACGCCGGCGCCGGCGCCACCNCCGCGGGCGGGGCGCTGGTCGTCGCCCGCGGCTTGCTGCACCAGCTCCGGGCATCCCACGCTGAGGCAGCTGCCGCAGCCGACGCCCATCGTCGGGAGCGGGAGGCGCTGCTACACCAGCTGCAGGCCATCCAGGTGGGCGGCGCCGGATGAGGCCGCTGGCGGTGCCGCCAGCTTTTCGAAGCTGGCATGCCCTGCCGGCAAGTCATGATAGCCTCCTCGCATTCCCCTCTCCATCTGCACCACTAGCATCCTCACCCACTCTTCGTCCCTCCTGCAGAGCCGCTACGCAGGGCTGCAGGACTTCCTGTGGCAGCTGGACACCACGCAGCTGGACGCAGAGGGCCTCGAGGCCGCCTCAGATGCGGCCGCCGCAGCCGCCGAGGCCGCCGCCCTGACCAGCAGCGCGCTGGGCGGGCTGTCAGGGGACATCAATGCAGTGGGCTCGGGCCCGCTGCTGCCGACCGGCCTGCTGCCACGCCCCGCATCTAGCGGCAGACTGGGGGAGCTCCCCCAGGCGCTGCAGCTGCTGGCGCAGGCAGGGCCGTTTGCCACTGCCGGCAGCGCTCCCTGGCAGGGCGGCAGCAGCCTGGCCTCGGCAACAGAGGAGGCCACCCTGGCTGCCTGCCAGCACGATGTGGCGGCGCTGCTGATGGAGGTGCAGCGCACACAACAGGTGGGCGCGCAGCCTGTACATACGCAGACTGGCTTGCGTTAGTCTGGGGTCCATGGCGGAGGGGCCACTCGTTCCGCTGCATTGCCAGTCTACTCACAGGCTGCACTCTCCCCTCCTCCGGTACAGGAGCGGGACGCGCTGCTGTACCGCCTAGACCAGCTGGAGCAGCACATCCGGGAGCAGCAGGCACGGCAGGGCCAATGGCAGCAGGGCTCTGCAGCTGCAGCCACAGCTCCGGGGGCCGACTCCAGCCCGGGCGCCTCTGTGGGCAGCACCGGCAGCAGTCCAACATACCTGGCGCCGAGCAGCCTGCCCAGCCGAGCGCCGTCGAGGCGGCGCCAGCCAGCGACTGTCGGCGAGCGGGCGCTTGGGTCGCTTCAGGACCTTAGCAGCCTGGTTGATGATGCAGCCGCTGCTGGGGCGCTGGCCGGTGGCGCCGCTGCCCAGCTGCAGCGGCAGTGCGCCGAGCTGCAGGCACAGGTGTACGGGCTGAGCGACCAGGCAGCCGCCTCTGCTGCAGCGGCAGACCAGCTGCAGGAGCTGCTGGCGGCGGAGCGTGCAGAGCGCGGCAACCTGCAGCAGCGGCTGGCAGGGGCTCAGCGCAGGCAGCGCGCGGCACGCCAGGAGCAGCTGCTACTGCGCCAACACGTGGGGGAGCTGGAGGTGAGAGCAGTGTGGTGTGTGCAGCGAAAGGCGCGAGGGCAGCTTGACAGCGGGACTGGGTGGCGCTGCCTGATGACCTGGCACTGGCCACATGCATGTTTTCCCATTGGACCCGTTTGACTGCCGCAGGAGCTGGTGCACGCCGCCATTGGCGAGGCGGAGGGTGCTCGTGAGATGCTGGAGAAAGTGACGGCGGAGGGCTCGGGCGGGGTGAGGGGCTGGGCAGGGTGCAGGGCTGGGCGGGGTGCGGGGCAGGGCAGTGTGCACGGTCGTGCGCAGGCGGCCCAACTGGGGCAGGTGTTGCTTGAGGGGAGTGAGGACCAGCTTGCAGTGGGGCGGGCAATTCCCGTGCTGGCAGACTGCCTGCCTACCAAGGTCGCTGCCCGATCGCCTCCTGCCTGCAGAAGCTGAAGCTCGGGGAGGTGTGGACGCAGCTGCTGGAGAGCCAGCAGCGCGCCAGCGCAGGTGTGGACCCGGGCCGATGGCAAGGCGGGGTTGGGCGGGCAGCTGTGCATTCTTTCATGCTCAGTGGCCTTGAATCAGACTGTTCTGAACCGGCATGATGGCTTGTCTGCGGTCAGTATGAATTGAGCCCGGCACCTCACCATGCCACCCTCGTTCCGAACGCAGCGCTGCGCTCCCCACCCACTGCGGCGGCAGCGGTGCCCGATGCACAGTCGGCAGTCGCGGCCTGGCAGCTTTTAGAGGATGCGACCGGCGGCGGCAAGCTGCTCAGCCCCAACCGTCAGGCAAGTGACCTTCACATTGTGCCAAGCACTGTTGTGGGTTTGTATTTTGTGGGGCTGCCCTGTCTGGTTGCATGCACTGCCGCCGCAGCTGCGTTCAAGTTGATGCACCATGTCACCCGCCCTACTGCTGCTGCAGCACTCCAGCGGTCTTTGGGACCGCCTGGCCGCACTGTCCCGCCGCTACTCCTCTACCACGCTGGAGCAAGCAGAGGCAGCAGTAGCAGCGGACGCCGCAGCAGAGGTGCCAGCTGGGGCAGAGGAAGCCAGTCCGGCAGATGTGGTTGAAGCGGCAGAGGAGGAGGCAGAGGCAAGCCTGATGGCAGCTGGCATAGCAGCAGTCGAGTCGGCGGGGCTGGATACCACCCCAGTGTGCTCAGCAGGCAAAACGCGAGCAGGCGAGGAGACGCCTACTGGCCTGGGCAGTGCCGGCAGTGCCCTGGGACCCTCTCCCGTGGTGCGCTCAGTTGCAGCGGCACCGCCGGAGTTATTCAGCGGCGGACACTGGGAGGGGCAGCCCGCGGATGTGGCGGAACAGATGGATGCCATTCTGGCCGACTTGCAGCAGCGCCTGGGCAGCCTGGAGGCAGCAGCCGCAGCAGGGGGTGCGGCAGGCGGTGTAGCAGCGGGGGACACGCAGCCAGCGACGCCACCGCCAGCGCAGCACCCGGCAGCTATGCATGCAGATGCCGCCACACAGACTGGTCCTTTGGAGCCGCCAGCAGCGCAGGATGTGTGCTTCCATGCGCAGCTGCTGCTGGATGAGATTGCCGCTCCCACCGGCCTGCCCGCCAGCGATGCTCCAGGCGGCCCGGGCACACACCGCTGGCTCTCCCCCATGCAGGCACGCTGGGTGTCGGCTGCTGCTGTGGTTGGCAAGCATTGCGACCACACACACCTATTTATACAGCTGCGCCGCCTGCGACCCACATGCCTGCTGTTCCCGCCGCCCAATGCAGGCCATCCGTGCGCTGTGCACCTATGGCCTTACCCTGCTGCTGCTCCTGGCCAGCCGGCTGGTAGTGCAGCCGGCGGCAGCCGCGGCAGCAGCAGCCAGCTCCTCTGTGGCGTTCACTGTGCAGCTTGTGTGGCAGCTGGCCCTGCTGCCTGTGCTGCTGCTGTCTGGCAGCCCCCAGCTGGCACCAGCTGCCCGCCGCTGAGCGCAGCTTGGTGCTTGCACTTGCGCCCTTAGTGCCTGGTTAGCGCTTGCATTCCCTGTGTCGTCTGCCTGCCTTGCAAGGCTCAGTGTTACAATGTAGGCCATCATAAATTGCGGCAGCCATGAAGCAAATCCAGGGGCAGGGGCAGTCAGCACGAAACGGTTGGAAGGGCAGGAGCGGAAGGGGCAGATGAAAAGCAGATCAAATCGACGGCAGCGCAGGCGATTGACGACAGCACGCGCACACAGTGGCACACCACAACAACCTCAACAGGTAAACTCTCGGGCACAGGGCTCCCAGGACCAAACTCAAGAGAAGCCCTTGGGGGCCGCCGCCGCAGGCTCCGCCGTCTTGCTGCCGCCGCTGGGCGTGCTGCGGTTGCGCCCCGTCAGCTCGTCCCGGCGCTGCAGGATGTACGCCTCCATCTCCTTGAACCTGCGGGGTGTGGGGGTTGGAGGGCCGGCGGCATTAGTGCCAATGTTGGCCAGAGCAGTAATCCCAATACAGGCCAGAGGGTGGGCGAGAGCGCTGGGGCGGCAGCTGGAGGATGCCCCTGCCTCCCTGCAGCTGTGCAGCACCAACCAGCGTGTGCTTGTCCAAGCAGCAGCTCGCAAACAGGCTCCTCCCAGCGCGCTCACTGAACCACAGGTTGGTTGTCACAACAGCTCACCGGGGCAGGCTGCGCATCTCAATCTTGCTGCCGTCGTTCAGGGTGACGACCATGTCGCCCCAGGCGCCCACGCCGCGGCCAATGGACGTCACCGCCTTGACCTCCTCGTACGCCGCATCCAGCTGCTCGTCTGCGGCGGGTCGCAAGGGCAGCGCCGGCAGGGCATTGGCGCCAGCAGTAGCTAGCGGTATTGCCTGGGCGACAGCATCAGCATCACCCCGGCTGTCACAACACACTCAGATTGATGCGACATGTGGCCCACACCCGCCCTCAGCCTCTCACTCTGCCAGGGCGCGGAGGTGATGCACGAGATGCGGCGGTCGGTGAAGCGGTACTTGACAAACAGGCCGCGGCCCACAGCTGCACAGCAGGGGTGGGCGCGGGCAGGGCAGGGGGCGTCTCAGCGGCAGGGGTTCGGGCATGGTGGGGGCTCAGGGTGGAGCGTCCCGTGCAGCTGCGTGGCGCCAGCGCCACTGCACAGCGCGTCGCCAGACCCATCAGCAGCCGCAGTTGGCCGGCGTCAGCGACCAGCACAAGGGCTGTACGTAGAAGACAGCAGCCCTCACCCGCGATGGACAGCGGCAGCCAGATGAGTGTGATGCCCAGCGCCACATTCACCGCCAGGTCGCCGCGGTGGGGGGCTGCAACGTGGGGGGCAGTGGCGGGTGCATGGGCAACGCGTCTTCGTTGGTAATGCGCATCTTGTTGGCCACATTACCAGCAGTGCGTCATTTACCACAGCAGCCGTCAGGCTGCAAGCTCCAAACTTCAGGACAATAAGTGCCGCACCGATGCAGAGCACGCAGGCAGGGCGCACCCGGCGCTGATGTGCACAACCGCGGCGGCAGCCAAACGCTGCCCTGGCTGCAGCCCCGCAGCGCACCCGACTCAAACACGACCGTCTCGCCGGTGAAGTCATACTGCTTCTTGCGGGAGGAGGGTGCTGCCGCCTTTTTCTCGCTCTCCTTGGCCGCCTTCTTGCCCTCGCCTACCGGCGTCTGGCCCTTGGCCTTCTTCAGGGCCGCCAGCCGCGCCTCAAAGTCGGCGTCGTCCTCGTCAGCTGCGCAGGGGGCAACGGCGACAGGGCGGTGCTCACCCACGCTCACCCAAGGGCGGCCCGCAAGGCCGGCGGCAGCGGCGTCGGCGGCGGCAGCAGCACGGCAGATTTCCCACCAGCCGCGCCGGCGCCAGCACGCGCTCACCTGCTGCGCGCACCACCGTCAGGCGCCTGGCGGGCCGGCTGGTGAAGGGGACGGGCGCTCGGGCCGCAGCCCTCAGGCCCGCGCTCCTGCTGCCCAGGCCGCGCACTGCCGAGACATCGCAGCGAGGGGCGCTGAGTGCGTACATTGCTGCGCTGCAAGCTCTGCTGCACGGAGCGGTGAGGAGAGGTGGTGCTGCGGCAGGTGGTGGAGAGCTGCAGGGGCTGCGCAAGCGGTGCCAAGGATCGACAGATCGCAATGCGAGCGAAGCAAACCGACGGCCAGGCCTGCTGATGGGTGGCGGTGGCAGCCGCCCGCGTTGGCACGGCGCACCCAGCGGCCCTCGATATCTCCTTGCGTGGCACCCTGTTCAAGCGCGCATCGGCGTGCTGCAACGATGCAGGCTTGCAGGAGGAAGATATGCATGACAACAAAGGCCCCAAACGTGGCATGTAGGCCAGGCATCGTGGGCATGCGGGGCCAGGAGGCGGGCCAACCCGCAGAGAGCAACCAAGCAGACAGAATAAAGAGCAGACCAGCGACCCTCAGATAAAAATGAAAAGCTCAAAACTCGATGGGCAGTAGTGTACAGATAAGGGAGCAGCAGCCGGCCCTCCTTAAGCGCTCATTCGATGCCGTAGCGGGCGGCCACAAGGTCGTATCGCGCCTGCAGCGCAGGGACAGAGATGGAGGGCAGCTGGGTCCTGACCGCACAGAGCAATTGCTGGAGCAGCAAGCACCGCGTATGCACACTGTATACCGAAGGAGCTGGCTGGCTGCCGTCAGCGGCAGCAGCACGAAAGCCACAGTTACACAGCACGAAAGCCACAGCACCCACCCGCTCCAGCTGCTCCTGCTGGCTGCCCATCTGCCGCCGTGTCGCCTGCGGGTGGCAGCAGCTGGTGTTTGGTGAAAAGCGGGAAAGACTCCACCATCCCCAAGGAGGGCGGTCCGACACACACATATTTTCCGCCGCCCACCAGGCCCACAAGGGAGGGTGCAGCGACTTGCTGTGGCACACACAGGCTGCCCACCTCACCAGCCCCTGCCCCACCTGCAGCTCCTGCTCGATGAGCTGCAGCCGCGATCGGCTGCTGCCCAGCTCGCCGCGCGCCATCTCCAGCGCCCGCTGCTGCGGCAGTGCAGGCGGGGGAAGGGGCAACAGCAGCTGAGCAAGGGTGGAGCATTTCAGCTCAGAGCTGCATCCAGCCGCAAACTCACCAAGCACATTGGCGTCGAACCTGCAAGCCACCCACACCCAGCCCTCCCACCCAGCACCCACATGCACACCGCCCCACCACCCAGCACCCACATGCACACCGCCCCACCACCCAGCACCCGCCTGCTCCTCCAGGCGCCGCCCCTGCGCCTCCAGCTCCGCCACCTTGGCCTCCAGGTCGCTGGTGCAGCTGGCCAGCTCGCCGCTGCAGGCATGAGAGGTTTGGGAGCGGCAGCTGAGCTGCAGGACGCAGCGGAGAGCTGCGGCAGCAGACAGGCACCGCAACACCCGTTGTCCGGCACGACGGTTGTGCCCCGCGGTTTCAACAAGCCACCCGCAGCCCACCGTGCCGCCTCCAGCTCGTGCAGCGCCTCGCTCAGCTGGCTGGACTTGGACTCCAGCTCGCTGCGGGTGGCCGACAGCTGGCGCGCCAGCTCGCATGACCGCGAGTGCAGGTGGCGCACCAGNCCGCCGAGCGCGCCGCCGCCGCCGCCGCCGGGCGCCCGGTTCTCTTTGCTGTTGCGGGTTCCTGCGCAGGGCGGGTGGTTTGACCACAGCATTAGGCCAGCCTTGTGGGGCGCTCAGGGGGCGGCAAAGCGCTGAAAGAGGTGAAGCCACTCGCGGCGCACCTCTCTGCCGGCTACCGGGGGCCTTGCTTGACACTGAAGTGCCTCCCTGGGCTTGTCGCTGCGTCGCCATGGCCGAACAGGCGCGCTGAGACAGCTGAGCGGTTGTTGAGCACCGCCCAGTGGTGTTATTTGGCCCCAGCTACAACCGCCACCGCGACAACCAGGTGCTGGGTGTGGGGCAACGCCGATCGCGGCAGCGAAGAGTCACTCCCCGCCTGCATTTAGGCGGCCTTAGGGCTTTGGACTCGATCAGAGCCACCGTTGCTCTGATGAAGTTGTGGTCCAAGCAGGACCTGTGTCCACTGCGCCAGCCAACCTGCGAGGCTGTACACCTTGCGCTCGACTGCCTGCGCCCCTCTCTGCAGCTGCACTGGATCTTGCACCGCCCCCTTGAGCCTCAGCATCGAGCCTCAGCATCATCAACCAACCCGGCAGGAAGGGCTGCCGCTTGGCCAGGAAGACTCTGCGGCCCGGCGCTGCCGCCGCCGCCGGGCGCCTGCAAACAATGGCTGCGATGACCGCAGACCCACCTTCGCCGCCCCACCGCCTGCGCACCGCTGCACTGGTCAACCTGGCGGCCGTGCTGGAGCGCTGCGACGAGCAGGCGAGGCGCCAAGGCTGGGTGCTGGCTGTGGTTCAAAATCAACTGCCGCTCCCCAGGTGCAGGACAGGCAGCGGCGCGGTATGGGGTCAGCCCACACAGCACCATCCCCGTGTGCCGCAGATGCTGCCGGCAGTGTACAGCTTCATCGGCGCGTCATGGAGCGCCACGCCCACCCAGCTGGGCTACATCACCCTGTGCCGGGCGCTGGTGCAGGCGCTCAGCAGCCCCATCGGCGGCATCGCGGGTGCGGCGCTGCTGCCGCTGCTGCCAGTGCTAATGGTACGACTGCTCCGCTGCTATTGCAGCGAAGGCGGCAGCTGCTACCCTGGCGTCCGCCTGCATCACTCCTGGTGTGCACAATGCCCGAGGTGGGCATCAACGTGCATGCCATCGCCAACCCTTCCCCAAACCCTCCAGGCCACCTGCTGCACCGCGGCCGCGTCGTGGGCGCCGGCTGCCTGCTGTGGGCGGCCTGCACCGCCACGTTTGCCGTCTGCGGCTCGCTGGCAGCCGGCGCCGCCGTCTGGGCAGTCAATGGCCTGGGCCTTGCCCTGGTGCTGCCCAACACGCAGGCAAGGGGCCACAGCATCTGGGGCGCTGGGGCTGGGGCTGCACTGTGCGCCGGCAGCAAACTCAGCCGCTGCATGCCTCGCCAGCTGCCTCATTGCTGCACCCTCTGCAACACAACGCCCCTCCAGAGCCTGACAGCCGACCTGTTTGCGGCAGCGGCGCGTGGCAAGGCATTTGGGGCGCTCTTCCTCACCAGCGCTGTGGGTGGCATGCTGGGAGCGCTGTTTGCCACGAACCTGGGTGAGCAGCCTGGCCAGGTGCACTTCTTAATGCTGGCTTTTCGGGCTTGCAGCGATTGGGCATGCAGCGGTGCCTCAGACAGCTGTGTCCAGCTGCAGCGAGTGGTCTGCCCGCCCCACCCTGCTGTAGGCTCGGTGCGGCCGCTGGGCTTGGAGGGCTGGCGTGTGGCCTTCGTCCTGCTCGCGGCCGTGAGCGCTGCAGCCGGGCTGGCCAACCTCCTGCTAACGGAGGACCCTAGGCGGCTGCCTGCTGTACCTGAGGAGCAGCAGCACCTGCTGGCGCCAGGCAGCGGCGGCAAGGCCGCGGCAGCAGCGCGGCACGCGGCAGCAGTAGCAGCCGATCCAGCAAGCGTGTTTGCCACAGAAGCTGAGCTGGAGCTGGAGAGCGCTCCCCTGCGGCACCGCAGCAGCAGCCGGGCGGCCGCCGCTTCGGCACGTAGTAGCAGCAGCCTGGCCCTGCACCCCGCCACTCCCAGCCCAGCTTCACCACTGCATGCGTCGCTGCACGACGCTGTGGACCTCCACCAGCTGCACGATGCCGCACACGAACCCGCTGCACCGGCTGCCGCCCCCTCAGCCAAGCAGCAGCTGCAAGGGCTGGCGGGCGAGGTGGCGGCTGTGCTGCGCATTCCCACTTTTAGGCTGATTGTGGCACAGGTGAGGTGGGCAGCGTTCATACCGCGAGGCTGGCGGCTGGCAACGTGTGGTGTGGTGGCTGCTGCTGCCATGAGCGCCAGCTGCTCTCGTTGCTCAGCCGTCGCCCCACCTGCCTCCCCTCCTCTCTGCCGCACCACCCATGCAGGGCATCGCAGGCAGCGTTCCTTGGTCAGCACTGGCTTTCCTCACCCTCTACTTCCAGCTGCTGGGCATGAGCGACGCCCAGGCCTCCTCCCTGGTTGCCCTCTTCCTGCTGGGTAGGCCAGCCGTCTGGTGCTTGCAAGCTGGGGGGCGACATGGACAGCTGAACCGAGCAGCAACGCAGTGCGGCCTGCTTGCCAAGCTCGGTCCGGCAGCTTGTCAACGGCTTGCCTCGCCGTGCAGGCACGGCTGTCGGCGGCTTGATTGGCGGCTGCTTGGGTGACGCCGCTGCCAAGCGTTGGCCGCTGCGCGGCCGCATTGCTGTCACTCAGTTCAGTGTGGCCATTGGCATCCCCTTTGCCTGGCTTGTGTTCAAGGTATGTGGCTGGCCTGCCTGCATGGGCATGGTGCTGCCGGGCAGTCGGGATGGTAGTGCCGGGACAGCTGTGCGGCACGGTTTGCCTTGGTGATGACAACTGCAGGGCAGAGGGACCCCTGCGACCACTGCTATAGTATACTGCCCTGCAGGGCCTGCCGCGCAGCGGCTCACCTGGCACCGTGGCGCTGTATGCTGCCGTACTGTTGGTCTTCGCACTGCTCAAGGCGTGGCCAGGTGAGGCAGGCAGCAGTGAGCAGTCGCCTGCAAGGAGTGAACCGGTGCATTGCAATGCTGAGCCCGCCTCAGACGGGAGTCGCTCCTCCTCCTTGTGCCTGCAGCACCCGCTTGCAACAACCCAGTGTTTGCCGGTGAGGCTGCTGGTTGGGCGGCCCCACTGCACATGGCCTGTTGGGATTAGGTCTGCTAGACGACGTTTCTGCCACCATGCGCTGCCAGCTGCAACCGATTCGTTCAATCTGCCCCCCTCCCGCAGAGATTGTGCCGCCCGCACAGCGCAACCTGGTCTATGCCTTTGACCGATGCTTCGAGGTGAGCCGGGTGCCGCTTCCCTGTGGCTCGTTGTGCTGCTGCTTCCACACGGCGACTGGCCAAACACGGACCTGCGATGTCAGCTGTACTGCTGAACTGTTGAACTGCTGCCTGTGTGCACGCCGCCCCGCAGGGCGCCGTCGCCGCCTGGGCCGCGCCTCTGGTGGGCACGCTTGCAGAGCGCTTGTTTGGCTTCAGCGGCAGCGGCACCGGTGAGCCTGTTGCAGTGTGCTTATTGCAGAGTGAAGTCAGCATCTGCATGTCCCCGCAGTGTAGTAGTGTGCGCCGCATCTGCGCGCCGTCTCTCAGAAGCCGCTTGCTGCCTGGCACCTGCGCCGCCGCTGCTGCGCAGTCACCCGCAACCGGCGGACTGACCTTGCCAACGCGGCTGCTCTGGGCAACACCCTGCTGTGCTTCCTGGTGGTTCCCTGGACGATAACTCTGGCCCTGTACACAGGTGTGTGGCCGATGTGCCGCTGCTGTACAGTGGGCTGTCCAGTTGGTTAGTCGGGTCAGCGGAAGCCGCACCTGCAGCACAGGAACGCTGAGGCATTCTGTGCAACCACCCGCTGGCATCGACCTGCGATGTGCCAACTCATGCAGGGCTGCATTGGACATACCCTGCCGACCGCGCAGCTGCGCTGGCTGCCCAGCAGCCCATGCTGAGGTGAGGGTGCCGCTCTGCTGTGGCAAGGTGCGGCTGGGCAGGGTGCCTGTTGGGCTCCCCAGCCCAGGTGGGCCACATTGGCGTAAAATGCAAACAGGATGCAACACGCCTGCAGCCCATCCCAACTCTGCCAGGGAGCGTTCACGGCTGCTTGAGGAGCCGGGGGTAGTGATCGACCCCGTGCAGCGCTAGGTGCTGCCGATGCAGCTGGCCTGCAGCCACACATCGAGTAGCAGAGCGCGGCATGCCTGCTGCTGGCTTGACTTGCGGCCACTGGCAGCGCAACCACTGCGAGCGCAGCCACGCTGGCGACGACTGCGGTCGCTGCGTGCCTCGCTGGGTTGTTGGTTCATTGGAGTGGCACACCAAAACCAGAGCGTAACCCATCAGCTGCACTAGTGGCGGTTGCATTCACGGTGGCGGGATGGTGGCAGTGCGCAGCGCCCCCGCAAGGGACTCGGCAGCGCTGCGCTTGATCTTGAACTGGGAAAGCAGTGGCGATGGGCCATCCAGTTAGCAAGACGTGCTGGCAGCGCTCGCGCCCGCATGAGCGGCGCGGCGCGGCGGCCGCCCAACGGCGCAGCGTCACCCGCCGCCGCCATTCCTCCAGTCTGTGCTCGCCATGGAGGACGCTGTGCCTGCATCTCTGGGCCGCCTGCTGGCCCTGGCGGCCGAGCTGGGGCCGACTGCCGGCCCTGAGCAGCTGCAGCAGTTGCGGACTGCCTGTGCAGCCTCCCTGGCTGCTGTGGGCCCTGCACCTGGTGCTGCACAGCAGAAGGAGCTCTGGAGCGCGGCTGCTGGCCTCTGGGTGCGGGGCTGCGTTTGAATTGGCTGTAGCTCTCGCCCGCCTTGGAGCACGCCTGCACAGACTTTGCTCGCCCTGCTGCCCTACAGAATGCCAGCATCGATCTGGGCTCAGCAGACGAGCCAGCTGCCGTCGCCACCGCTGCCGCCGACGGGGCCGCCGCCGACGGGGCCACCCCTGCCGCCCATTGCCGATCCCGCGTGGTTGCGACGCTGCGCCAGGCAGCCTGCGACCTGTGCGCCCCACTCTCGCCGGGCAGCCTGCTGCCGCCCGACCAGGCCAACCTCGTGCGCTTCCACTTCAAGGTGGGTGGGGTGGCTGTTGGATAGCTGTCCTGCGAACCACCTCGCAGGGCGCCCCCAACAGTCAACGGCGCAGCGGCTCACGAGCCGCGCGCGGCCAGCCGCTCTCCTGCTTGGCACCACAGCAAAGTTGACTGCGCCCCCTCACCCTCGTGTGCAACCAGGCGGGCCAGGCGTGGGCTGCGCTGGATGAGCTGGAGGCCGCCGAGGCGGCGCTGAGCCATGCCGCAGAGGCGGCGCAGGCGCTGGCGCCGCTGTGCTTTGAGCGCCGTGGCCGCGGGCCGCACCACCAGGACACGGCCGCGCTGTGTTTCCAGATCCAGCTGGAGCGCCTGGGTGTGGCGCTGCGGCTGGGCCAGGAGGTGAGGGGGCCGTGCGGGGAGGGCGGGAGGCGGCTGGGTGCTGGGTGCTGTGGCGGCAGGGAGGCGTGCGCTCAGCTGGCGGGCATCACGTGCACTGCTGGGCACCATCCGTATCACCCGTCATCCGCCTGCAGATGCTGGTGGGCGGCCTGCTGAGCCAGGTCTGCGCCTTTGCCGCCGACGAGCGGCTGCCGGCAGCCGAGGGCCTCGCTTTCCGCCTGTCCCTGATCCGAGCGCTGCGTGGCCGCAGCCAGGCGCTGGCAGAGGTGAGCATCAGGGCAGACGACTCGCAGATCATTGACCCTTGAGGGTGACATGTCTGGCCTGGGTGCTTGCATGCCGGCGCCAGCACATCCATCATGCGCCAACCACCCTGGCGCCTGCTGCAGGCTGGCACCCCTGCGGCGGCGGTGCCACTGCTCTCTGCCGCCTACGAGGCGCTGTCCCAGGTGCGTCCCAGGTCAGCGGGCGCTTCAGGCAGCTTGATTAATCACAGAAGCAATCGCAGCAGCGGATTCCAGATGATGCCGCAGTGCACAGCTTTGACTGAGCTGTGAGTGGCGCTGGGTTGACTTCCCTTTGCAGCTGGACCTGGGGGCGGATGAGGGGGGCGACCTGGGCGCCATGACGGCAGAGGCACAGGCAATGGGAGCACAGGTGTGTCACGGCAGCACAACTTTGCATAGGGCAGGCTGTGCATACAGCAGTGATGCACCATCACCGCATTCTGATGTGCCCGCGGCCGCGATGCAAGTTTTTTTGCTCACCCCGCCTCGCAGGTGCTGGCACTGCTGGCCTGGTGCTATGTGGAGAGTGGCGAGGGCGAGCAGGCGCTGTCCTGCCTGCAGGTGGGTGCTGCCCAACGGGGCTGTGGGCGTATAAATAGGAGCTGGCTGGGCGCATTAATTATAGGCGCTGCCGAACGTCGGCAGCAGGGTGTTTGTGCATATGATGCGCACTAGCCGCGGGCGACTCTCACCCCTCAGTTCCCTCAACCACCCTGCCGCAGGCGCTGCAGCAGGTGGCGGAGGGCCCTGCGGCGGACCATTACTCACACTCCTTCCTCACGCTGCGCGCGCTGCTGCAGCTAGACAGGTGGGCTGTTGGGCGGGCCCGGGGTGCGGCGGTGCTTGCCGCTGAGTTTGTCTCCAACCAGCGATCCTGCACACTCATCTGCTGTGTGGATGCTCAGAGCTGCAAGGCGTGCGCAGCCGCGCAGGCAAGCCTGCTTCCAGCTGCTTGCTGGCACGTGAACCTTCTGCACCGACTGCAGTTTCCCTCTGAGCCCTGCTGCTTCTGCCTGCACCCTCCAGCCTGCAGGCCGGGCGAGGTGGAGACGGAACAGATGAACTTGAATGTGCTTGAAACGCCATAACATGAATGCCACTCCTACCTGCCCTGCAGGCTGGGCGAGGCGGAGACGGAGCTGATGAACTTGGTTTCTCATGAGGAGGCGAGCGCCGAGGCGTGCCTTGCGGGCCTCAAGGCCGCGCTGGTGGCCCCCGGCGGCGTGCAGCTGGCCAGGTGTGGCAGCTGGAGGGCAGGGCGTGTTGCAGCTGGCAGGCAGCAGCTGGCCGTGCGTAAGTTGTGCGGCTCGTCTTGCGCGCTAGTGCTTGGCCTGCTGTGCCTGCTGAGCCTGCTGTGCCCTCTAACCCGCCTCTCCCCCTCTCGCCTCTGCCCCCTCTCGCCCCAAGGTCGGCGCTGAGCGTGGTGCTGGAGCGCTTTGCAGAGGAGCCGGCAGTGGCTGTGGAGCTGGTCCGCTCCGCCCTGGCCCAGGCTGCTGGTGCTGCTGCCTCCGGTGGCAGCACAGATGGGGCGGCTGCCATGGCCGAAGACGGCGGCAGCGACCGCGCAGATGGTCCAGCAGCCGCAGAGGCCGCAGAGGCTGTGGCGCTGGAGGTGGCGGCAGACGACCGCCTGCTGGAGAGCCTGGGGGAGGAGCCGGCCCTGCGGCACCAGCTGGCTGGGCTGCTGTACAACCACGCCCTTCTGTGCTTGCACGGCGGCCGGGGCGGCGGTGCGGGGCTCGCCTTCTTCTCAGCAGCGCTGCCGCTGCTGGGCGATGGTGAGGGCGAGGGGCCCCACCCCGCCGACTGCCGGCGCGCGCAGGCGCTCTGTGCCATAGCGGCGGGCGAGCATGGCAGGTGGGTGATTGAGGGGGTGGGAGGTGCTGTGGATGCCGGTTAATGGTTTGCGTGCATAGCTCCCCCTCTGTGCTGCTTTGTTTGCTGCCGCCGCCTGTTGAGGTGCATCAGCAGCTGC
This sequence comes from Chlorella sp. Dachan, assembly GCA_006782975.1. Classification (NCBI taxonomy): domain Eukaryota; kingdom Viridiplantae; phylum Chlorophyta; class Trebouxiophyceae; order Chlorellales; family Chlorellaceae; genus Chlorella; species Chlorella sp. Dachan. The sequence continues at coordinate 3,659,492 of RRZL01000082.1, read as the reverse complement.
CGCTGGCCACGATTCGGCAGGGTGTGCTGTCTCACGCGCTCTGTCACCTCCCGTTCCTCCCTGCAGGGCGCTCGAGTTCCTGGATGCCGCAGACGCCTCCCTGCCAGGCGCCCTGCCTACTGCCATGCTGCGCCTGTCGGTGCACCTGGCCGCCGGCAGCACCGCCGGAGCGACGGCAGCGGTGGCAGCCCTGGCAGACTGCCCGGGTGCAGGGGCGGACCCGCTGCGCGTGGCCTGCTGCGAGTGCCTAGATGCAGGCATGGAGGGTGCTGCCCGCCAGGCGCTGGAACTGCTGCTGCTGCGCTGCACTGAGGCGCGGGTGGCTGCGGCAGACGGCGGTGGCGAGGAGGGGCACCAAGCTGAGGGGCTGTGCACGCCCGGCTACGAGGCCACCGTGTTCCAGAACCTGATCAAGCTGGTGCTGGTGAGCTGGCGGGGATGGAGGGGGGAGGGGCTGCTGAGCAAGGCACCAGGGCCGACACCTGCACACTCCCTGGCTGAGGCGTCGGTGCATGATTGGATGATCACTGACCCTGCGCTGCTCTGCTGAATGTTGCTGCCTGCTGCGCGTGCCTTGCAGGACTCAGCGCCATCCCAGCCACCGCACCCTGTGCAGGAGGGCGCAGATGGTGCTGCGCCCAGCGGCAGCCAGGCGCATGCGGCCCGCAGCTCCGAGCTGGCCCGCCTGTTTGATGCGCTGGTCAGCCGCATGCGGGCAGTGGGGGTGGACGCCTTCTTTGTGCAGCAGGACGGGCGGCACGTACAGCTGGAGTGGCTGGCGCTGCAGGTGGGCTGAAGGCGTGCAGTTGAGGGCAGCATGGGCTGGGATTCAGAGCTTGTCGGCTACTGCTGCTGCTGCTGCTGCTGCTGCTGCTTTGCAGCGTCGATGGGATGCCTTAGCTGACCGCACGTTAGCTTGGCTGCACCTTGCTGCTGCGCCTGTCCCGCAGGCATGGAATGCGGGGCAGGCGGCGGGGACAGCTGGCGAGCTGCAGCAGGCGGCGGTGCTGATGGCGGTGTGCGGCGAGCTGTATGCCGCGCTGCCGGCGCCCAGCCAGGCCGCCCTGCACAAGCGCAAGGTGCGGTGGGGTTGTTGCTGCATTCACAGCCTTTGTGGATAGGCAGCTAGTCGCCGATGACATGACCGATCAGCAGGACGTGAGATTGGTGGACAGCCGTATGCTGCCTGCTGCTCCCCACCTCACATGCACTCCGCGTGCACCCCGCCCCCACACATGTCCCCCACACTTGCAGCTGGCCTTCCTCATGGCGGCAACCTCCGCCTGTGAGGTGCACGAGGCGGCGGCGGCGCCAGAAGCCGCCCAGCATCCGCCAGCCGAGGGCGGTGGCCGCCCTGCCAGCTCAGCCGCGCTCAACTTGGCTCGCAGCTACCTCGCGCAGAGCCGGGCGGCGGGGGCGGTGCTGGCGGCAGCTCAGGCCATGGAGGGGCAGCAGGCGGGGGCCGACCCCAAGTCTGACGTGTTTGCCACGCTGCTGGTGGGTTTGCCAGCTGTGAAGCAAGGCAGACTGGGTGAGGCTGTCGCTCGGTCCTTGCCGGCTGCAGCCACCAGCCGCTGTGCGGCACCTGGCCGGAACACAGCATTGTCTCCCCTCGCCTGCCTGCAGGACTTCCGCCTGGCTTGCCTGTCCCAGGACACGGCCGGCCAGCTGCAGGCGCTCGAGCGCTGCCAGGCGCTGCCCGCCTTTTGCGCTGAGCACTTTGCCATGGCTGCCGCCGTGGCTCGCGGCTGCGCCAGTGGCGGTACGGATGCCGGCACAGCTGGGCGCACGGGTAGCATGGAGGTGTGCCGGGCTGCCGAGGCGGCGCGGCTGCAGCGCCTGACGCAGCAGGCGCCCATGGACTATGCAGCGGTCGCAGCGGTGAGCAGTGTCTCTGCGCCTGCACTGTGTTTCGCCACTCCGGCATGGCAAGTCAAACGACTCTAGTGCCGATCCTGGCTTAGCCAGCTAGCCCCACTGATTGCCTGCCTGCCTTGCTCCCGTCCTTCACCCACAGACGCTGCGCGTGCTGCTGGAGCTGAGCCCCTCAGATGCCGACCGCCTGCAGCTGCTGGGAGAGGCGGCGGGCCTGCTGGGCGCCGCACCGCCGGGCGCCTACCCGACGCAGGTTTGGCAGGGATGAGCTGGCCATGGGTCTGCTCCAGCCGGCTGAATTGCAATTGCTGTATTCTGCTGCCCGTGTCGGTTGCTGCATGAGGCCAGCTGGCCTTGCCTTGCTGTTGCAGCTTGGCAGCGGCCTTGGATGGCACGCAACGCTGCCGCATGCTCTGGGCCGCAGGAGCTGCGCTGGCTGGTGAGCACCGCCTGGAACCGCGGCGCCCTGCACGCGCGCTTTGGACGCACAGCAGAGGCGGGCGCCTACCAGCGCTGGGCGGCGGCGGCGCTGCAGCATGACGCCGGCCTGGTGGCACAGTACCAGGTGAGTGGTTTGTTTGATGGCTGGGGAGTTCGCATGCATGCATGGGCGGGGGAGGGAGGCACACGTGGCTTTGGATTTGGTAGAGCGGGAGCCTGCATGCAGCCGCCGTCGCGGCACTCGTTTGCTGCAATTGAGACTGCACGTAGTTTTGAATTTCGTATGCCCTGTGACGCTGCAGGAGCTGATGGCAGCTGAGCTGGCGCGCACGGGGCAGATGGGCGAGACGGCTGCGGCAGGCGCCGAGGAGCTGGCGTTCTGAGTGCTTGTAAGCAGGACTGAGGGGTGGCAGCATCACGACGCATACGCTGAGTGTTCAAGTCGTGCGCTGTTTGATTTGCACGGTCTGCTGTAACAGCACGCTGCGAGGGCGATTGGTTGAAGGGCGTCCTTTGCTGGCGCCGCGCGCTGGAAGGTGCACGCCGTGCAGCACGGGCTGGTGCCCCGCGTGCGTAACGGAGCATTGCGCCCCAACTTGGAAAGGTTGCCTGTTCATGTTCGATCAGGCAACGAGGCGGAGCGCACCGTAATTTTTGGTCCAGAGTGCCGCCACCGTGGGCGGTGGCACCTGGTTGCGCATGCTGCCCAGCAGGCTTGGCACGGCCAGATATAGGCGCGCCGCCCTGCCCGCAGCGCCATTTGGTGCCGTTGTGAGAGGATTCAGCGACTTGGCAGGCAGAGGGAACAGGATGGCGACCCGGCGGTCACTCCGTCCACTGCTGCTGCTGCTGCTGGTGGTGGCGGCCCTCCTGTGGCGTGCATCTGCGCTTGAGGACACAGGTGAGCAAGTGAAGGCAGTTCGCACCGCTGGCTAGATTTGGGCCCGCGGCGGGCCAGGGCTGCGCGGCATCGGGTTTGGCGTCCTTCCGAGGCGCAGCGCCCTTTTCTGCGTTCTGCAGGCTCCCAAGAAGGGCCAGGTGCGCGCCGGCCCGTTCGTGACTCGTTTGGCAGGGGAGGGACCGGTGGCCACCGCCCAGTCCCGCCGCCGCTTGCCGCTGGTTGCGCTCCATTCACTGAGTGGATCTGGCCTACCATCGATCTCCTGCCGTTTGCATTGGGTCCAATTGCAGGTCGGCGCACCCTCCCTTCCCAGCGGCGTCGCCTGCTGCAGAACGACGTCAAGTGCAAGGACCCGCTCTGCCTCTTGTGAGCTAGGCAGGCTGGCTGGTTGATAATGGAAGTGCATGATGACGAGCTTGTGCCGTTGGGGCAGGCCTGTTGCTTGAAATCCATGCCAATGCGCTGGTGGTGTTCACGCCTCTTGCAGTTGCGAGGTGCCGGGCGTGTGTGTCCTATGCGATGTTTACGCCGATGGCTTCCCAGTGATCCAAACCGAGAACGGGAGCTGTATCAAGGTGGGCCACCATCGTTGTGCGCTAGAGTGCGCCTTGCAAGCGGAAAGGACCGATCGAGCAGACCTGCATGGCATCCACGCCCAATCGCATGGTAATGCTTCTTGTAGCCTCAAGTTGTATGTGCGGGTTGTGTAACCTTGTTGGATCCTGCCGACTGCTGCCCAACTGCAGTGCACGCAACACCCACTCTCCAGCGGGTGTGATGGATGCGATTCTGCCGGTCGCTGCAACGCGTGCGCGGAGGACTGGGCGCTGGTGAACGGCAAATGCGTGCAGGTGATCGGGGCTTGCGGGCGCAGGCCCTTTGAGGCCAGGTCTGGTGCCTCTTATGCATGCAACTGGCTGCCGCCATCAGGGCCCCAGAGCCACGCCGCCCCCCCCCCCC
>RRZL01000082.1:3582171-3655307 GCA_006782975.1 Chlorella sp. Dachan | reverse complement strand
CCCCCCCCCCCCCTATCCGTGCAGTGTGCCATTGAGGGCTGCATCGATTGTGATCCAGCAACGAAGACGTGCATGCTGTGCGACATGCGCAAGGGCCTGGATACCAGGAAGCAGTGTGCGTGTTGGGGGGTGGTGTTGAGACGCCGGACATGCCGCGGCACGAGCGCCTGCGCTTGAATAACAGGCCAGCCAACCCGCTGGCACATGCCGGTGCTCTGGTGGTGCAGGCCAGGACTGCGCTGGGAAGCGGAACGAGGAAGGCTGGCCCATCTGCCTGTCATGCGATGAGAATTACCGGTGAGTTTGCACGAAGCTGAGGGCAGCGCCAGGTTTCCTGCCCGACTGCCCGCGTTTGCCATGAGTGGTGAACGATGAAATGTGCTGCTCACCGATAGGATGCTGGCTGAACCAAGTGCGCTGAGCGCTCACCTCACCTCTGCTGGCAATGTTTAGCCCAGCGGCACTCTGGCCAGCATACACCGCTGTTGACTCCAACCTGCCTCCTGCTTCGCTGTGTGCAGCATATGCACACTCTGCGAGCGTGGCTACTACCCGAATGCAAAGGGTGTGTGTGTGGAGGTGAGGCGGCGGGCACCAGCTGCATGCTAAGCTGTGCTCAAACCAGCAGGGTGCAGGGAGGGCCGCACCTGCAGGTGTCCAACCACGTACTGCTCTGTAGCAGCCGGGCAGCATGCAACGTGCAACCAAGCATGCAAATGCGGCAGCACGCACACATCCAGCATGCACACCACTTGTCATGTCGAGCCTGCCCTGCAGCTGCCGGAAGGGTGCCTGGACGCAAATGCGACGGGTTGCACTAAATGGTGAGGGGCAGTCAACGTTGCTACTGCACACTTGCATGACGCGGCAGCGCTGCACGCAGCTTCCTGGCAGATCTGACAGATCCGCTGGAACGCTGCAGCACAACGTTGCCCTGGACAGCGCATTCGTGGCATGACAGGGGTCAGGGTTTTGCCGCCACACACACATCAGCATGTTGTCAAGCCGTATGGCTGTGCACCCTCCCTTTTCCTGGGCCAGCAAGGAAGGCCGCTACCTGGATGCCAAGGGCACCTGCTCTCTGGTGAGTACGTGCCTGGGCAGCTGTGCAAAACAAAAAAGGACAATTGCCTGGGCAGCTGTGCAAAACAAAAAAGGACAATTGCCTGGGCAGCTGTGCAAAAAAAGGAAAATTGCCTGGGCAGCTGTGCAAAAAAAAAGGAAAATTGCCTGGGCAGCTGTGCGTCCAGGCTGCTTGCCCGTAGCTGGCTTGGCTGTCAACCTGAGGAATGCACCAGTTCCCCCATGCAGTGACGCAGATTGCTCTTCTGCCCATTTCAATGCCCACCGTGCAGGTGCCTTACGGGTGCTCGGGCGCCAATAAGAACGGATGCACCGGATGGTGAGGGTAGCTGCTGGCGAGCGCCTTTTGAAATGCCATGCCAGATCTGCGCAGTGGCCCAACTAGACGGTACCGGCGATCGCATTAAGATGCCGCGCCCTGGTGCGATGTGTGCTGATGGACATTTGGCAACAAGTGCGATGGTTAACACGCACCTCCCTCCCTGACCTGCCGCAGCATAGAAGGCTTCTTTATGACCCCCAAAAAGGAGTGCGCCCCCTGCTCTTCGGGCTGCGCACGCTGCACGTCGGGCAACGTGTGCACTAGATGGTGCGCAGGCAGCCATGCAGTTCTGAGGGGGTCGGCCTTGATGCGCCACAACCGTTGGGTTGTGGCAGCCGCATGCTCATGCCCGCATATGAGGCCTGAGAGGTCCAGAGATTGGCCCACTGTCTGCTGCCCCTCCCCCTCCCACGCTGCCGATCCGCAGCTTGTCGGATGCTGTCCTGACTCCCGCCAAGACCTGCCTGTCCTGCGGCTTCGACTGCGGCGCTTGCTCGATTGTGTCCCCCGGACGCGTGCGCTGCACCAAGTGCACGTCCACAACACTGATCAACGGCGAGTGCCGGCGCTGTGACGACCCGCGCTGCGCCGACTGCCCCGGTGACGTGCGGCGGTGCAGGGTGTGCCGCAACAAGGCGCATCGCGTGAACACAGCAACAGGGCGCTGTGAGGACCCCAGCTGGCCTCAACCCTGCCCCCAGGCCGCCAATGGCAGTGGGGGCCGCCAGGGCAAGTGCGGCTCCACCCCCCAGAAGCCCATCAACGGCGGCAGGTGGGGGTGCGGAGCCCCATGGGTTGGAAGCAGACAATGCAGGGGCCTGGATGCCAGACTTACCGCTGCCCTGGATGATGCTGCAGCCCCGATGCCCCACCCACTCAGTGCCCTCCCGCCCCTCAAGTGTCCATAGGAGTACTGCCGGCAGGCGCTTGCAGGCCGATGCTGATTCTGGCTCCATTGCTCGCCGCAAGCTCATTGTGGGAGGCCGCAACGCGACGCGAGGGCGGTGAGGATTCGGATACCCAGCGCATGCTGCGGAGTTGGTGTGTCCACCCATTCGCATGCTGGATGCATTGGCCGGAGCACCGGGGAGGTGATGTTGCTATCGCAGCCACCCCCGCCCCTCCCTGCACCCTCCCTGCACCCTCCCTGCAGCTACCCTTACCTGGTGTCGATGCGCAATCTGCTGGACCCAAAAAACACGCACTTCTGCGGTAAGCGGGCAGCCCATGGGCGTGGCTTTGGCAGCCCAACTGCGAACGGTTCATTTGACGCTGTTGCAGTAAGGGGCTGCTGCGAGGTGCCGTGGCCCATCGTGTGCACGTGGGCCCCTGGTGCAAGCAGGCGGAGCGCTGGTACACGAGCGCGTGGTCCTGACTGCAGCACACTGGTGAGTCGGGGGTGATAGCACACGGCCCCGGGGCCGGAGAAAAGCGCCCGGGTGTGGCTCTAGAACATGCATAATTAAAAACGGAGCCGCGATTATTTCCCAAACCAGTCGCATGGCATGTCGGGAAAGGGGCTTTGCTGTGCACTCGTGCTGAGGGGAGGCACATAGGTGGCTGCCTGCGCTCACGCACATATGGGACACGCAAGCTGCCCAACAATGTACGCCTGCTGCAGCCTGCTTGACCAGTTGCGCTGGCGTGAGGAAGGCCTCGTGTTTTCAAAGGTCCGCATCGGGGGATATGAGCAAGACGGTGGCCAGTTCGAGGTAAGAGGAAGAGCAAGCGAGGGAGAGAGGGAGCGAGGAGAAGGAGGTCATGGACGAAACAGGGATTGGGTCGTCCAGTGCTTGGGTAGCAGGTTGCTATTGACGGGCGGCATCGATAGCCTTCGCGGATGCAGCCTTCACAACTGACGCCGCTCCACCTCACCCCACCCCGCTCCCAACCCACCCAATCCGACAGGCTCGACGCGTCAAGTGGGCCGTGGTGCATCCAGGGGCATACTATACGCAAGGCCACACGGTTAGCACATCCTGATCCTTGCATTGCATCCGCGCTGCACACTCCACATGGCTGCGCAACGCTGCAGCAGCAAGGCTGCCGCTGGCGCCGGTGGGAGCCTGGGTGCCACCCATGCTAGCCATTATCTGGCTGCCGCGCTCCACAGAAATGCGTTTTGCTGCCATCTCAACTCATGCAGGTGAACGACTTCGCTTTGCTGCTGCTGGACCGCCCTTCCACCACGCGCCCCCTGCTGCGCCTGCCCTCCGGTAGGTGTCGACGTCTTTGCATTCCATGTGCCCGTTGTCTATCCGGTGTGCCTCACCCCAGCACACGCCTCCTTGCCAACCCCTACCCACTCACTGCTGTAGCAGCCCTGCCCCCATGGCTTCCTCTGCAGCACTGCCGCGCCCCGCGGCTGCCGTGGGCACTCCGTTGACTGCCATGGGCTGGGGAGTCGACTACAAGTACGACCCCAACGAGCCCATCCCTACCGAGTTCCTCCCACCAGTGCTGCAGGAGGTGAGCTGTTTGGTAGTGAATTGCATGTTTACCGCCAGCTGAATGCCAGTTCAGTGGAATGTTGGTGGCCGCCGCGGTGACGCCATGTGCTGCAACCGGGGCGGGGACTCGGAGGCGAGGCACTTTGGGGGCGAGGACAGCAGCAGGGGCAGGCGCGAGCCTGGCGGGCGGTGACTAGCATTGAAATGGGAGCTTTCTGGCTCCTCGCGTGCAGACCGTGCTCAACATGCAAAGCCTGAAGACATGTGCTGCCACCTACTCCCCCGAAGAAAAGTGGGATGCACAGTTCTGTGCGGGTGAGCTGTGGTGAACGGTACAGTAGCTTCTGCCGCCGCTGCCTGCGCTGCCCCAGGTGCTGCCGCTGCTGTCGCCGACGCCGCTGCTGTTGCGCAAAGGGCAGGCTGCCTCCACGCTCGACAATGCTGCAGGCCGGCCGGGGAGCCGATCCAACACATGCCAGGTTAGGATGGTGAAGTGCTGGATGCACGGCCGCGATGCTTCCACTGCGTGTGGAGTGTTGGCTCCAGCTGCGTCAGGCTTGAGCCTTCCGAAACACCACGGTATCTGAGCTACATGACGCCTGCCCTGCAAAACTGAGAGCAAGAGGCCCGACCATGGCTGTCTGTTTTGCCCGGTCTGCCTACTCGTCAACGCTGCCTGTCCTGTTCCCTCTGCCAGGGCGACAGCGGCGGCCCCGTGATCGCGAGGAGCAACGCCGGCCCAGCCGGCGACCTGGCAGTGGGAATCGTTTCCTGGGGCGGAAGCTGTGAGGCGTCGTACGGGGTTTCAGCCGATGTGGCGGCGGGCTCCCAATGGATCCGGAACGCCACCCAGGTGAGAGCCTCTCACCTGGCTCAACGCCTGAGGTGCTGCTTCCGGGCATGCGCTAGCCCCGCAGCTGTTGGGCGTCGTGGGCCAAGCATGGTGGCTCGCCAGGGTGCATGGCAGGCAGCAGCCTTGTGGCAGCGCAGACTCAGCAGCGTGGTGCTCCCTCCCTGCCGCAGTGGATGCTGCTGGAGGACGCAGCAGGGCGCATCCCCGGCCCGGCCACGGGCCCTAACTGACGGCTCGGCCTGTGGCTCGTGCCAGCATGCCAGCCTGTGGCTCATGCCAGCACACCAGCCAGGGGCTCACGCCAGCACGCCATACACACAGCGAGCTCATAGTGTGTCAGCTGCAGCAGTCAACTTCTAGGAGGGCTAACGCTCCTGCTACGGTCGCTGGCTGGTGCCCTCCTGGGCTTAATACCCAGCTGGCCCTTCAATCCACGCCCAAGGCGTACTCTTTCTTCCTGTCTTTCTGTCTTTAACCCTCCTGCTGTCACCATACCTGCGCCGTTGCAGTGTGAATACCTTGCACATGCCTTGCACAGCATGAGATAATATTATGGACTTCAAGCTGCTCCCCAGCGGTCGGGGCTGTTCTGCCGCCAACCAGCTTTCTTTCAAGTGGGCGGGCTCCACCGCCGTCCCGCATTGTCGCTCGCATGGGCGGCAGGCCAGTGTCACCGCTCAGCAGCGGGCGGCCATTTGCTGCGAGCATACAGCTCAGTGCAACTCCGGGTTGGTCTGCCACAGTTTATGTGGGCCAAGGCATTGCAAACAAGCCAGCATCATGGGCGGCAGCACACCTGTCCGAGCGGGTGGCGAGCGGCACCGGCCTGGCGGCCAGCTGGGAGGGCTAATCGCAGCCCGTGGTTGCGGCCGGCGTTCTCAACAGATGGTTTTAGTCGTCCGGTTCAGACGCAGCTTGCGCGAAATGCCGCAGCACCGTTTAGTGCTCTGCTCGCTGCTGCTGGCGCTGACGCTTCGCGGCGCTGCCTCACAACTCACCCACAACGGTAGGCGGTAGTGTAGCTCGGGCAGAGCCTGTGTCTCTCGCACCCGTGGGCCGGCCGGTCCGAACAGCGGGCGCGCTGAGCCCTCCACCTCTCGAACCCTAGCTGCAGGATCCAAACAGAGCAAGGTGAGGTGCGGCAGCGACTCGGCCACCCCCCGGCTGCACTAGGGTTGGCCCTCCGCCGCCGCCTACCGCCGCCGTCAAGAGCTGGGCCGATCCCTCCCTGCTGGAGCCCTTCCGTCGCAGGAGTGCCCCGACATTTGCGACAGCTGCATGGACGACGGCTCCTGCGAGAGCTGCGCTCCGAGGGCCATGCAGGTCGGCACGCCCTCCCCCAGCGGCGCCGTCACTTGCGTCAAGTGCAAGGACCCGCTCTGCAAGGAGTGAGCCGGGCGGCTGGGCAGGAGCATGGGCGAGTTTGTTCGGTTGCCAAACACATAACCAGCTGCCTGCACAGCACCTGCGCTTGAATTTTTGTGTGCCCTGATGGCTTGTCACAAGGCGTGCCCTCCCCGCCTCGCCACTGTAGGTGTGGCCCCACGCCCGACAAGTGCAAGTCCTGCTTCTCCTTCTGGTCGTACTCCCAGCCAGACTTCATTGACGGCATGGAGGACTGGCCTGTATATCAAGCGACTGATGGGCGCTGCCGAGTGGTGCGTGCCGCGATAGGGCCTGCAACGGAAGCAACCAGCCAGCAACAGTCCAGCAGAGGGGCCTCACCTGGCAGCAGGGGTGTGCGGCCTGCGGTGCAACCGTGAAATGGGGTCTGCTCGCCATGCCAATGGCTCACACATGGGTAATGCCCATGACTCCCTCACTCTGTTGCAGTGCACCAACAATCCGCTGTCCAGTGGGTGCTACGATTGCGACCAGTCTGGACGCTGCTTGTACTGTGTGAACACAATATTGGTTGGTGGCGTGTGCAAAAAGGCAAGTGCTGCAAGGGGCTTGTTGGCAAGCAGAATGCACCGCCTGCCATTTGTGCCGGGTTTGGTTTTACCAACGAGCGTTGACGGTTGCCCGCTGACCTGCCATTGGTGCCTGGCCTGCATGCAGTGCAAGGGCGACAGCTACTGTGTGGACTGCAACCCCACCACCCTGGAATGCACAAAGTGCCCGTACGGTAGTGGCCTGGATGCTAAGAAGAACTGTGAGGCCCTGCCAAGCAAATGCAAACAGGCGGGAACGTGCCTCCATTGCCATACCATTCCCCTGCCGGGATGGCGCAGCTTGGGTGCGCACCCACCAGGCCACACAACACGCTGAGCGGTTGTGAGCTGGCACATGCATGCTGCAGGCCGGCCCTGTGCGAAAGGATTGGACGAGTACGGTCAACCTGCGTGTACCGATTGCAATGCAGACTACCGGTGATCTTGCCAGCCGGCAGCCCCTACTGGGTTGATCATGATGACCTGCCCTTGCAAGCTCAGTTGATGCCGCCCATGCCCACGCTTGCCTACCACGGTACTCAGCTGCCGCCGCATCCTTACCGCTGGTTTCGCCTGCTCTCACTGCCTGCCCAAGTGCAGAGTGTGCAAACAATGCGCCAAGGGCCTGTATGTAGACACCCGCGGGCAGTGCTCCAAGGTGAGGTGCAACATGGGGCGTGCCTTGCTTCCGGCTTTGTAGCGCAGCCTGTGCGAGCACTGCACGCTGGCAGCAGGCCCGTCAGGCATGGTTGCGTGGGCTGACACCGGGGACGTGTACTGCACGCGTGTTCAAGCCGGTCTCAAGTCCACATGTGCACGCCTCCTCCTGCTGCAGATGCCAACAGAGAACTGCGCCGTAGCTGACCGGAAGGGGGTGTGCATGACATGGTGAGGGCAAGATTCCTGCGAACTGCACATGTGTCCCTCGTGCGTTCACGCGCTGTAGCCCTGGCCCGCGGACATGAGTGCACCAGCTCATTTACGAGTCCGTGAGGTGCCCAGCTCGTGCTGAGCTCAGGCTTCCCTCTCTACCTGCTGCCGCTGCAGCAACCAGTTTTATGGCCTCGCAGCGCAGACAAAAACCTGCCTCCCGTGCTCAGCCGATTGCCGGGAGTGTTTGATCGTATCGCCTGGGAGCACGCGCTGCACAAAGTGCGACACGCTGACACTGATCAACGGTGTGTGCCGGCGCTGCGATGACCCGCGCTGCGCTGACTGCTCTGGCGATGCATCGCGGTGCAAGGCTTGCCGCAACAAGGCACATGTTGTGAACAGCGCAACGGGGCGCTGCCAGGACCCCAGCTGGCCCGCGCCCTGCCGCCAGCAAGCGGGCGGGGCGGGCCGCCGCGGCTGTGTCCCACCCCAGACGCCTAAGCCTAAGACCGCCCAAGCTGGCAGGTGGGCATGCAGGGAGGCGAGCGAGCGCACCAGCGAGCTGCCACACAGCCGGCATGCAAGCACGTACTCGTGCGGATGCTGCTAGCATGTAGCACCTGCCCGCCACCCACGAATCGCTTTCGTTCCCCCGCCATGGATGCCAGGCGCCTGCATGCTGCGAGCAGCGGGGTCGGACCAAGGCCAGCCATTTACAACGGCGCCAACGCCACGCGAGGCCGGTGAGAGAGGGGCAGCAGCGCCGCGGTTTGGGGGTTGTTCAGAAAGGATTGACCGCGGGCGTGCCCTCAGCAGCGATGCACCCTGCATTCCACTCCCGGCATGGAATGGAATGGAGTCCTTCCTGTCCACTCGTGCAGCTTCCCATACATGGTCTCTCACCGTGTGCGCGAGGGTGCCACACACAGCTGCGGTAAGCCGTGCAGCAGTGTGTGAGCTAGCATGGCACAGCTGGACCGTGTCGCGCGGTGCAGTACTGCACTAGTGCACGGCTGCCGGCAGCCAATGGTCCTGCCAGCCTACTTGGCTGCGCTGGACCCGTAAGCCCTGTTGGCCTGTGTGCAGGTGGTTCGCTGGTACACGAGCGTGTGGTCCTGACTGCCGCCCACTGGTGAGCAACGTTTCAGCACGTCAAACAAGACTGCTTCAGCCAGCAGGCCTGTACGTCAAACACGATTGCTTCAGCTTCGGACATGGCAGCTCAGTTTCGGACCCTCCGGGTGCCTAGCACACAGCAGAGGCATCCTCAGCTGCTTCCCTGCCCTGGCAATCAGCACATGTCACACGCGGCCTGCTGCTGGCCTGCTCCCACATCACACCTGATGGCTGGCTGCCCTCCTGCCACAGCATCCTGGATGACTTGGCTTGGGCATCTGAGGACAAAGTGTTTGCACAGGTGCGTGCCCTCGGCCTTGCTCTCACAGCTGGAGTGTGATGCTTGCATGGCACTGTTGTGCCCCGCGAGGGCCGCCCAGGCTGGACGCATGCTGGGCTGTGCCTGGGCGGCAGCTCTGCATGCTGGGCTGCTGGAGGAAACTGCCTCCGGGGCCCTCCTCCCAGGTGCATACGCACGTGCGCATGGGCTTGCACTAGTTTGTGCTGCTCACCGCCGGCCCAGGAGCATTCCGAACCGCAGTCCACAGAGTAGGCCCCAATGCAGTGGTTTGGAACACCAACTGCCCTTCCAGCGCTGTCCTACCGCCCAGGTCCGCATTGGAGCCTACGAGCGCGACGACGGCAGCTACGAGGTAAGCCTACTGTAGATCCAGGCGGTGAAGCAACGTGTCGGTGGGCAGGCCCTGCTGCAGAACGAGGCTGTCTGTGCAGCGAGGCAAATTGCGGAACCCCGCACAAGCAGCTGCGGCGGCGGCACAGTCCCTCACAGCCAACGGCAACTTGCCCCTGCCCACAGGCGCGGAGGGTCAAGTGGGCTGTGGTGCACCCCAGTGTGGAGGAGCCTGACGGGCACACGGTGAGCGGCAGGCGCGGCTGCCCAAATGCGATGTTGTTGTTTCACGTCGGTGAAAGAAAGAAAGAATACGCCTTGGGCGTGGGTTGAGGGAGCCGGCTGGGTATTAAGCCCAGGAGGGCACCAGCCAGCGACCGATGTTGTTGTTTCACGTCGGTGTATCCACTCTGAAACACGCGATGCCAATGCAGCCATTGCAGTTGCGCAGTATTGCGCAGCCTGTGCACGCTGGCAGCCTGCGCATGCTCAAGCATGCCAGGCTGGCCAGCAGTTGGCCCGAGCAGGCTCGCGTCGGGACTGTTGAGCACATGTGGGCTTGCACCTCCAGCAATTGCCTGGTCCTGAGCAGCTGAGCCATTGCCAAGCACAGCAGCTCGCATTGAATGCCGCTGCAGGTGAACGACTTTGCGCTGCTGCTGCTGGACCGCCCGTCCACGAAACGCCCCCTGCTGCGCCTGCCCCCCGGTGAGCCCAGTGCAAGGATGCTTGCCAAGTAATGGCAGATATCGCTGCTTTGCTGCACACTTGCCCTGCTGGCATGGGGCACCCCTCAGCAGCGCCCCCTGCTGACCCACCCGAAGACTTCCCATGAGGTGCTCTCTTTCCATCATGTGCCTTGAACTGAGCGCCCGTGGCCGTCCTTCCGCCATGGCAGCTGTGCCGCGCCCGGCGGCAGCGGCCGGCACTCCGCTGACCGTGATTGGCTGGGGCGTAGCCCGGGACGATTGGGCGCCGTACACTCCTAAAGTTCTGCAGCAGGTGGGATCGCTTGGGACTGATTATAGCTGGACTAGTGGGCTGCCCTGGAGTCCTCATGGCAAGGCGGCAGGCTGGGACGCCCGTGGCGGTAGGGTGCCTGCGGTGCAAATGCCAAAGTGCATCCCGCAGCACTGCTCACCTGCTGACTGGTGGCCTGCCCGCCTGCTGTGCAGGCCACAATCGAAATGATGGCGCCAAAGGACTGCGTCCGCTACTTTCAAAGGATGTATCCCAAGGAAAAGTGGAATGCACAGTTCTGCGCCGGTGAGCTCTGCAGGGTGGCTGGGGCAGTGTGCCCACCTGGCCGCACCGCTGCTGTGGGGTGCATGGCAGGCATCTGGCTAGAGATGCACCAACAGTCTGCCTTGCCTGCCCTGCCTGGTGTAGGGCCTCCTGCCAAGCGCACTGACACCTGCCAGGTGGGGAGTGGGCTGCGGTCGCCGTCCTACGCAACGCCGTGTCATTTGTGATGATGATTCGGTACTGTCAAGAGTGCACTCTCTGCAGTACACTCCCATGCCACCTCTGCATGCTGCCACTGGGTGGCCGCAAAAGGTGCCTCATCCCTGCTGCCACCCCGCCAACCTGCAGGGCGACAGCGGCGGCCCGCTTCTGCTGAAGGGCCCCGCCGGTCCGGGCGGCGACCTGGCTGTGGGAGTGGTGTCCTGGGGCATTGGCTGTGCGGAACAAACGCCTGGCGTCTATGCTGACGTGGCGTCTGCCTCCCAGTGGATCAAAAACACCATCGAGGTGGGCGGCGGGACGAGCCTACTCTCGCTCACGTGCCATATTGCAAAGACCATGGTCGCTTCGGTATTTTGAGGCTGGTTGAGCCTGGGACTCTGCTGCTGCTGCTGCTGCTGCTGCTGCTGCTGCTGCTGCTGCTGCTGCTCTGGCCACTGCCGCAACTGATTCGGCACTTGCTGCAACAGAACATCACTCTGCCTTGCTCATGCCGCAGTGGCTGGTGCTGGAGGACGCCGCAGGGCGCATCCCAGGTCCGGCCACCAAGCATGTGTGATGTGGACGGGCAGCTCCCTGCCTATTGACCTGCAACATCCCTCACCTTGGGCTGCCTCGCCTGTCACTGGCGTCAATTGTGCCAAAACAAAACGGCCACAACCACAGGTCTGGACGCCCTGCGTCTGTCTCGCACATGCTCAACCACCCGACGCTACTAATGATTTGTGGTCCCATGCACTAGTGCTGCTCTTCATGATGAACATACCATTCCTTAGCCCTCCATTTCTTCCCAATTTTTATGCGCTGACTTGTTTGGCGGGACAGCCATGATTGCATGCACAACTTCAACTTTTTAGATTTTCTTGCAAATGTGTGTAACGTTTCACTTGGGCCGCAGTTGAATTTCCACGTGCTGCCGGAATGCCACAGCGCTGCTGGCACCGCACCGCCTCCAGAGCGGCTGCGCGACCAGCAGCTAGCCTGGCATTCCGTCAGCCGCTCGCCGACATACATGTCGCCAGTGATGATAGCAAGACTGAGGCAGTCGAAGTCTGGGAATGGCGGCTGGACGCTGCGCCGAGCACGTCGGCGCCGCAGCATGGGCCAGCCAAGTGACCGCTGCGGTTGGCGGTTCCCGACGTTTCAGCGCATGCGCAACTCCTCATACGTCTCAGCGTGCGACAAAGGGGCTGGGGCGGAGGCCCCGTACGGCGCCAGGATGCTGTCTCACCTACACGGGCTCCTGGCGCTGCTCCTGGCGCTGCTCGCAGCACAGGCCGCGCATGCGCAAGGTGAGGGGCGCGCGGCCACCCCGGAGCCAGCACGCCTTGGGCCTGTTCACTTGTGTTCACCTGTGTGTGTTCGCCTGCCGCCCTCCCGCCTCTTCTTGCAGGTCCATGGGAGCCGGTAGGTGATGATGGGCCAGCAGCGGGCCAGGTCTGCCCTAGTCACTGCCGCCGCCACCGCTTGACCGCCACCGCCGCCGCTGCTGCCCGGCCCGTTTGAGGTTCGTTGCTGCCCCTCCGCGCAGAGCTGCCCCGAGTGGCCCTGCCCATGCTGGGCCTCGTACCCGGATGGGACGTGCGCCGAGTGCTCCACTCAAGCAGGTGGGCAGCCTTTGCCTGATGTGTTGTGCCCAAGGGCCGAGGGCTGCACCATGAGCGGTCATAAACCGAGCAACGAGTCGCCCTGCTCCCCTTGCCGCCGCAGTCATGGTCAACGGCGATTGCAAGTGGTGCACCGACAAGCTGTGCGCTGTGTGAGTGGCAGTGTAAGCTGCCGGCAGTTGTGCCTCTCCAGTCTGCACGCCTGCGCCTGTTCACGGGTGCTGCGCCAACTCCTGCCCGCCCAACATGCCCGCCCTGCCTGCCACACTGGCCACTCTTCATGCAGGTGCGGCCCCTCGCCGGCCACCTGCCAGGCATGCGTCCCGTTTGAGTCGCTCGTACAGCTCGACATTGACAACGATCGGCCGGTGTACATGGACGCCGCTGGACGATGCCGGCCGTGTGCGGCACACCCACGCTCCAGCGGCTGCGAGGCGTGCGACCGCCAGGGGCGCTGCACCAAATGCAGCACAGCCTTTGTGCTGGTCAATGGCGCCTGCAAAAAGGTGAGGTGGGCGCCTTCAAGCAGGTGCAGCTCGCGGGCCCAGGCAGCTGGGCTGTGAGCAGGCGAGGCGGCAGCGTCGCACATGCAGGTGTGCATGCAGAGCAGGCACACCCTTCCGGTGTCGTGCTGAGCATGTCCCTGCACGCCCCTGCTCGCTGCTGCATGCCCACCACCTCGCTCGCTGCCGCCCCCTCCCGCCCGCCGCAGTGCAAGGGCGGCGCCGAGTGTGTGGCGTGCCGGCCGGACACCCTAGAATGCACAACCTGCTCCGAGGGGCATGGTTTTGCCGGCCCCGCCAACAAGACGTGCGTGCCGTGTGCCACCGAGTTGTGTGGGGCGTGCCAGGACTTCAGGTGCGCATTTACACAAAAGTGAGGGACAGTTGCTGCCGCTGTCAGGGTTCTGTCGTATGATTGGTTATGATTCAGGACTGGGCCGTGCGGGGCGCGGCACGGCACTACAGGTGGGTTGCTGCTCAGAACGGGCGGGTGGCAGGGGCTGCTGCTTGGGCTGCTCACCGCACCGCACTTGACATGCCGCTGCCCTGCGAAGCACACACTGCCGCCGCCGCCCTAGCTGGCAGCTCAACAGCCGCCTTGTGCTCCTCGCCATCTGCCCCACGCGCCTGCAGGACGTGCACTAAGTGTACCAACACGTACTTTTACCTGTCTCGCCGCAACACGTGCGAGGCGTGCCTCCAGGCGAGGGCAGCGAGAGCTGGGGGCTGCTGTGGGTGGGCGGCTGTCTGGGGCAAGGCGTTAGCTGGGCAGCTCTGCAGCGGCTGGTGTGCGGGTTAACGGACACAAGGGCCATGTCCTTTTCGGGGCGGAGCCCGTAGGGGCGGAGCCCCCTTAGTTCTGTTGTTCGTTGGTTGGTTCGTTCGTTCGTTCGATTTCCTTTGAATTCTATACACCCAGCGCTCTAGCGGCCCCAAGGGCCTCGTAAAGCGAGCGCCCCCTAGATATTCCTCCTCTGGGTTGTGAGTTGATGCAGCAGGGCGAAGGGCACCGGCTGAAAGGGCCCGAGCGAGCGGCGCCTTGTGCGCCGCCAGCCCTCGACAGACGGCAGCAGAGGGGTGTCGGGTGCATACCGGGGGATCCACCGCTGCTTTGAAACAACTAGGACGGCTACGGGGGGTCTTTCATGCGAGCTATGAGGGCGCGCGAGTCGCTTGAAGAGCGAGGAGCGCGCGCGCTCGTCTTGCAAGCCTTCCTCCGGGCTCAAAACCAGCTAATAGCTATAACTAGCTGAACAGAGAGCTTTCGAGAGCCGATCGGTGCGCCTGGTGTAACCCAGCCCGCCGCCGCGGCAGGCGCCGCTCCCTGCGGGCTACGCCCCGTTTTCTGCGGCCTTCAGGCCGCCACCCAACTTGTCAGCTTGAAGCTGCACGTTCCAAGGCAATGATGTGCTAATCTTGGCATGCCGGACCGCTCTGCAGATGACCTCACTGCACCCCGCCCTGCCTCCTGTTGCTGCAGCCCTTCTGCGACGTCTGCAACCGCGACGGGCAGTGCATCGACTGCAGCATCACGATGGACTCAGAGACTGGGGCCTACACACTGGTCGGCAAGATCTGCAAGCCGTGCAGGGTGCTCAACTGCGAGCGCTGCGTGGCCGGCAAGCCTGGCATCTGCGGCGTGTGCCAAGAAGGCTACTTTGTTGCAGACGGCGGGCGCCACTGCCGCAAGGTGCGCGAGCAATCTGCCAGCTCCTACTTTATCTCAGTGGAGCATGCCAGCTGACAGCGTGGCATGCATGTTCCATGCCTGCTGCCTGCCCCCCACCATCCGCGGCTCCCCGTCTTCCCGCTGCGCAGTGCGGCACCGGCTGCGCAGCGTGCACAGACGCGCAGACGTGCAGCAAGTGCGCCTCGCTGTCCCTGGTGGGCGGAAAGTGTGTGCGGTGTGAGGACCCTCGCTGCGACGACTGCTCCGGCAACGCAGCCGTGTGCCGCAAGTGTGTGGAAGCCCGCTTTGTTCCAGATCCAAACACCAAGCGCTGCCGGCTCAAAACGCACATCCCCATGCCGACTCCTGGCGACAGCACGCGCGGCAGGCACGTCTGGGTGGCTGCACCTGTGCCTGCTGTTGGCGGGCGGGATGATGTGTGACAGAGTGCGCCCAATTGTGCCAAGGCACACGTGACGGGGACGTCCAGCTGCTCTTGCTTGCGGTGCTCACCTGCTGCCCAGCCTCTTCTGCCCCACCTCCTGCCACCTCCTGCAGGCGCATGCAAGGGCCGACCGGGCGCCCGGTATCATCGCCAAAAGAAGCAGCAGCAACAGCAGCAGCTGTCACAGCAGCAGCAGCAGGAGAGGCCGGCAGCCCAGCGCGGCCACAGCCGGCCATCATTGGCGGCAAGTCGGCGGCGCAGGGAAGGTTCCCCTGGGTTGCACAGCTGAGGCTCAACAGCAAGCGGGAGCTGTGGAGTCAGTTTTGCGGAGCGTCCCTGGTGCACCCCCAGGTCCTTCTGACGGCGGCACACGTGAGTGGCTAGGGGGCAGGTGTGAGGGCTGCTTTGTGGGCCCGCAGGCTGGAGGGTGTCTGGTTTTGGTGTGGCAGGCAGTGTGCCCGCCAGGCGAGTTGGTTTCCAGACCTATTTCCGTGGCCAGGTTGGCCTGCATGGGCATGCAAGGTGCACAGGACAGCTGCCGAAGTTTTTGAGCCTGGGTGGCCTGCTCCCTGCCTGCAGTGCGTGGTGAACAACGATGAAGGTGGACAGTGGCAGCCCTTGGCGATGGCCCTGCCGCAGGTGCTTATAGGGAGCTGCCGGGACCTGGTGGCACCGGTGGCACCTGCTTCCGCCTGCTTTGGTTTGTGCGGCGCCCACATGTTGCGTTCCTGAAAATGGCTGCAGCGGCGGACAGCTCCTCCCACCACCCCTGCAGCGGCTGCGCCGCGTCGCACCCTGTCACCCTGCTTGCCCTGCTGTGCAATCAAGTGCAGGTCCGTCTGGGAGCTTATCAAATGGACACGGGCAGCTATCAGGAGCGGTACGCCAAGTGGGCGCTGCCCCACCCGCTCTACCGCCCCGGCCGGTGAGCCACGCAGCCTGCGGTTGAGCCGTCAGGAGGTGCCCGCTGCCGCGCAGCAGCGGGTGGTGCTGCCAAGTTGGCAGGCTTTGCGGTATGGCAGGCTTGGAGCCCCCGGCTTCTCACAGCGGAATCAGTCGCCGTTACCGTGTCTTGGTGCTCACTTGCCGGTCTTGCTTGCCTTCAGGAACGACCACGACTTTGCGCTCCTCCTGCTGGACAAGCCGGCTGCGCCCGACACTCCGCTGGCCCGCCTGCCGCCGGGTGAGCTGCGGCCTGTGTTGGAAATGCCGAACGGGCTGCCGGAGCAGGAAGTGGGAGCGCTCTGGGAGTGCCCCAGGCTGGGTGCATGCCTTGCAGCTGTACTGCCTAGCGGCAGCAGGACAAAGGTGCAGGCGCGCGCATCGACTGCATGTTGCTGCGAGCAGTGCGCAGCCACCCAGACGACATGCACTGCCCACCCTGCCGCAGCCTCACCACGCCCAGCGGTGGCGGCCAACACCATGGTGACTGCCATTGGGTGGGGTTACGTGGACAGCCGTCAGACCACGCCCAAAGTGCTGATGGAGGTGCGGGTGCAGACGGAGCTGCTCGACTGAAGGGGTGCACATTGGGTGACTGTTTGGCACTGGCTCTTGCTGAATGGTGCGTGCGCCGGCAGCAGCTGGTGCAGGGCGGGCTTGCTGTGCGGGGCTGCCCAACTGGCTGCAGCGCCTTTCCCTTGGCTTGTGAGCACATGTGTGGGGACCTGGCCCGCGAGGCGCAGGCGGTTACAGCGGCTCACACAGAATGTGACGGCTTGCCATCGCCATGCGTTTTCTGTGCAGGTGTCTGTGCCGATGGTCGCACTGACGAAGTGCCAGGCAGCCTACCCAGGCCAGCCGTGGCAAGCCCAGTTCTGTGCAGGTGGGGTGTCGGTTTGGGTGGTTGGCCTGCTGCAATGAACCAAGGCTGCCCCCTTGGAGCCGCTGTGGTGTGGCTTGTGTTGCCATGGGTCTGTCGCAGGTTGCACGCCTGCCACATTGTGCACATGTATGGCCCGCCCGCTTTCATGTTGGCAAGTTGCGGCGCCCGCCTGCTTGTGCGCGTGCAGGCGACCCCTTAACCAAGGATACCTGCCAGGGGGACAGCGGGGGGCCGCTCTTCCTGAAGGGAGGCAATGCAACCGCCGACATGCTGGTGAGCTGCATGGTGCAGCTGAGCTGACTGCCTGGTGGCGGCTGCTGGTCGGCAGGTTGTGTGAGTCACAGCGAGGGGCTGCAGCGCCTCATGTGCTCCGGCTGGCAGCCGCCTGCACTTGCCCTCCCTTATCGCCTTCCCATCTACCTTGTCTGACCACGCCCCGCTGTCCGTAGGTGGGCGTCACTTCCTGGGGAGAGGGCTGCGCCGCCGGCTTCCCAGGAGTTTACGCTGATGTGGCGTATGCCCGTAGCTGGATCGATGCCAGCGTTCAGGTGGGCCTTGCAAATAGGCTGGTTTGGTTTGGTAGGAGGCCACTTGTTGCACGCCGCAGCCTCGGTGTGCAGCGAACCCAGTCGCAGGCTGGCCAGCCTGGCACCCATGGGTGCCGCGGTGCCTCAAGGCGCAGCAAGTCTGTGCCTAGCAATGCAGACCCCAACATCAAAGTCAGGCCTTAATGAAGGCAACTGGACTCCCTTCATGCCTGCCTGCAGTATCTGGTGAGCCAGGAGGCCTCGGGGCGCATCCCACCCGTTGTGCCCTCAAAGTGACGAACAGCTGCTGCCGCCAAATGACAAAATACACTCGTCAGTTTTGCGACTTCGCGTGTACTGCCGCCACACTGCATGGCTCATCATGATGTGCAACATATGCAGCTGTTTTGTGGCGGCCCCGATTGGATTGCATCGTGATTGATTCGTGATTGTTCATTTATCAAGCCCCTACACATGTTTTGTTTTGTTTGAACCGCTACTCTCGCTGCATGTTACTCCGCAATCTGTTTCCCGCCTGCCTGCGTTGCAAGCTTGCGCCTGCCGCAGTATGTTGCCTCGACTAGGCTGTGCAAAGTGTTGCAAACCAGCGTGCTCAGCATGGCACAGCATGGCCCAGCGGGCCCAGCGCAGCGACTGTTGCAAAGCACAAGATGGAAGGCAGAGTCTGGGAAAGTGCTGAGTGTCCTGAGGGGGGGGGGAGATGTATTCTCTTTCTTTTGTTTGCTCATTTGGCTGAGGGAAGGGAGCAGGGAGGTTTGGTACACACACAACAAGGGGCTGTGCAGGGTTCTGGCACATCAGCAGCTCAACAAGTACAGGTGCACAGCACACGCGCATGGCTGCATGGGGCCAGCCTGCAGAGGTTGACAGAAGAGTCCTGAAGGGAATGTCCTGAAGGTGAATTCCTGAATGCGACATGCAAACGAGCTACTGCCAGTGGGAAACTGTAGGCAGGCCGCACAGCTGCAGCACCACCGTGCTGCCTCACCACATCAGCTGATCGCTGCCAGGGGCGGGCAAGTCAGTAGCCCGCCGGCGGCTGCCGCGCCGTGCCGCCCGCTGCCCGCTGCCCGCCTGCTGCTGATCAGCGGAGGCAGCCGCCTCCTCGCCAGCCATCTCCGCATCACCCGGCACTTCCGGCTCCCACAGCGTGCAGGCGCCGTCAAAGGACACTGCGCATGGGTGGGAGGCGGGGGTCAGGGATGCGAGGGTGGACGCAATTGGGTGCTCGCATGTGCGGCTAGGCCCAGATGTTGTCATTTGTAGCAGCAGCAGCAGCAGCGCACTGCTGACAGCACCAGACGCGAAGCAGCGGCTGCAGCCCTGATTCCAGCATCCCGTGCGCAGCCCTTGCGGCAACCCACCTGTGGCCAGCATAGGCAGGTGCGGGTGCCAGCTGCAGTCGCGCACGCACTCTCGGTGGTAACCGCCAAGCTTGGCCACCGGCTGTGCACTGATGGCATCTGCGGGTTGGGGGGGACACACAGCAGCAGGTCGGCTTGCTACAACACACTAACTTGCTTAAAACACAACCTTGCTACAATACACTTCGGGCTGGGCATGGCAAGCTAGTATGCTTGCAACGCAGGGCCCGCAGCGGCCGCGCATCTGAGGCACAGCTGCAATGGTGCCCAGGGCCGCTCACCGTACACGTGCACGCGGCCATCGTAGCTGCCTGTGTAGATGTAGCGCTGACCGGTGGTCGTGGCGGGGGACCAGTAGGACCTATGGGGGAGGGATGGGAGGAACAATGAGGGGAGCAATGATGGGAGCAATGAGGGGAGCAATGAGGGGAGCAATGAGGGGAGCATACTACATGTGTCCATGCAGGGACACGCAGCGGGGGCGACAAGTTGATGGGGGAGCAGTAGGGACCTAGCGGTGCCCGCAGTACGTCTGCACCTCCCTGTGCCGCGCACATCTCCAAGTTGCAACACAGCAACCCGCCTTCCCACCTGATGAGGGTGGAGAGCACGGCGTGCCCGCGGTACGTCTGCACCGCCTGGCAACCGGGGTGCTGCACCACGCGGCCGCGTGCGGGGTACTCCATCCAGCGGTAGTCCTGCAAAAAAGGGTTGGGAGGCAGGTGGCAGACTGACGTGACGCTTCCTGTGCGAGTTGGCATTTTTGCCCTCCTGCTTGTTGGACGTTGGAGTGGTGACTGAGGCCGCGGCACTGGCATTGTGCCGTCTGGCGCAGACAGGAGCTTGCGCCAACAGCCTTGTCTCTGTGCCTGCACCAGGCCTCTTGGGACGCGCTAGCATGCATTGCCACTCAATGATTGCAGCTTTCTGGTTTGGGCAGCACGCGTACCCAGTGGAAGGAGGGGGCATCCTTGGCCAGCCGAGCAGCATCCGCATCTGCTGCCATCTTGCGCGTATCCCACCTGCGCAGCAGTTGAAGCGCAGGGCAAGCACGATGTGAGGCCCCAAGGCAGAGAGCTGCGAGTGTTGGCGGCCAGTGTGGAATAAGGGCCAGCGCAGGGGCGGGGCAGCCCAGGTTTGTTTTAGGAGCATGGGCCAGCGCAGCGCCAGGGCAGTTCCCACGTTGGGTGTGGCACGCTCTCAACTTGATTGAACTGCCTGCTGCTGCACGATGTTCCTATGCAGGCGCAGCAGCGGCTAGGCGAACAGAACAGCTAGGCAAAGAGCGGCGGGCAAAGAGCAGCTGCACAGCGCTCACAGCTTGATGGACTGGTCCTTGCTGTTGCTGATCACGTAGCGACCGTCCCCCTGCAGGGGGCGCAAAGCAGACTTGTACGCACATTCGCGCGCTGGCATGTGCCAATGCCTCGGCGGCACAGAACCCAATCAACACTGCCGGGGGGTTGCATGTGCCGTGTACATGACTCAACACGCCCCCCAAAGCGGTGCCGCACAGCCTGACAACCGCGCCACGCCTGCGGAGCACACCCACGGCGGCAGTAACCGGTACAATCCTCCCAGAGCACCTTGGAGTCCAGGTGCGTCACCCCCTCGGTGTGCCCCACAAACACGCCGGCGGGGCGGGAGCGCCGCCCGCTGGCGTCCATCGTGCGCCGGTCCCACACCTGCGTTGATGGGCACACCGGCAGACGGCTGCCAATCAGTTGCATGCGGCGCGTGAGCAGCAGCAGTGCAGCGCCGCTATCACCAGCCTCAAACGGCTGTCGTCAAATGCAATCGAGCACAGCCCAACTCAACCAAGAGCTGCACAGCCCCACCTTGACAAAGTGGTCATCGGACCCCGAGAAGATGACGTTGGGCGCGTCCCTCTCGGCGTACGCCACCGCATTCACGTCATCGCGGTGCCCGCCCACTTGCGCCACGGTGCGCATCTGCAGCAGGCGAGGGCGCAAAGCAAGCTGCTAGTCGAGTTCAGTCTACGTTGGCAGCTTAGTGGCCCCCACTTGCGCCACGGTGCGCATCTGTAGCAAGCAAAGGGCCGAGGCAAGCTGCGTCCCCCTCCCGCTCGCGGCAAGCTGCGCTGCGCCAATGCACGCCGCATCAGCTTGCTGCTGCCTGCAAAACATCATGTAAGCTCCCATCCACCCACCCAACCACCCCCACGTAGCAAACCAGCCCCTCTTGCCTGCATCATGTCAAAGACGCGCAGCCCCGGGCTGCTGGTGCCCCCTGTGCTCACTACCTACACCCAAACCGCCGACAAGGCCCTAACGACCCACCTGCATCATGTCAAAGACGCGCAGCCCCGGGTCGCTGGTGCCCGCCACAATCTCCCGGCTGTCGGGCGTCCACTGGATGCTCCAGATGCCCAGGCGCTGCGAGCGCCCCCCTGTGGAAGGGGCACCCGGTTGGGCAGGCAGGCATCAACACCAGAAGGGGAACAGAACCTACTGCATCTGATGCAGCAACTTGGATGGTCCCAGATGCCCGCCACCTGCAATGATGCGAGCAGCCGCCTAAGGAGGGCAGGCGCAGGGCGTGATGGGATGAGGGGCCGTGCTTGATTTGGTGAGCATCTTGCGTTCAACCCACATGCTCTGGTCAGTCATATGCTGGCCCCACATGCCTTGGCCCCACATGCAGCTGGTGCAGGCCTCATGAGGTGACCACCCTGCCGACCTGCAAAGTCGAGCGTCTCGTGGATGTCGGTGACGTTGGCCACGCTGCGCACGCTGTCCGTGCTCTGCGTGTTCACCTGGACCACAGCATGGGGGCACAGGGACGAGGCACAGGGTTTGGAGGTTGGTGGGGCCGGAAGGGTGGCAGGCCAGCGCCGGGGTGGCGCTGCCTGTGCGTGCAGCCGCCTGCTGGGTGGTGGGCACAGGGCGGCCACTCCGCTATCGATGCTGCTGCTGCTGGAAAAACGTCCCCCTAGGCAGCGCTGCGACATGGCCCGCCATACTTGCAGCTGCTCCCCTCACCAGGTTGGGCTTGATACCCAGCTGCCCCCCCTCAGTCCACGCCCAGGGTGTATTCTATCTTTCCTCTCACCAGGTGCACTTCGGGGGTGATGGATGAGTAGAGCAGGAAGCGGTTGTCGCCGCTCAGGGCGGTGTCTGCGAGGGTGGCACCGGAAGGGTGAGTGCGAGTGCAAGTGTGGGGAGTGCAGGGTCTTTAGCCCGAGATGTGATGATAGGCGTATAAACGCCTTTTTGCAAGCAGCCAACACGCAGACAGGCTTGATGAGAGCCTCCGTGGCCACTGTCCAGCCCGCCGGCTCACCTGTGACAGTCCACTGTAGGCCGCGCGCCTCCACGTCCTTGACTAGCTTGAAGCCCTGTTTGAGGAGGGAAGGAGCGGGTACAACCCTCAGCTAACAGCCTTACAAGCCATGGCGCAGAAATGGAGAGCTATGCGAGCTATGCGACGCCTCCACGTCTCCACGTCTGGGACCAGCTTGAAGGCCTGAGGAGGATGGGGAACCCCTCAGAGCGGCGGTCAGTAGGGCACTGGAGCGGTGCGAGGTCTGCAGCAGCACGCACTAGACAGGCCGGCCGGCGGTGCCACGCAACGAGTGCGCCAGCAGACCAGGCGCAGCGTCCCTTCTGGCAGCGTGTTGCACCAATAGTCACCAAGGTTCCACAGCAGAACAGGTGCCACAGCAGAACAGATGCCACAGCAGAACAGATGCCACAGCAGAACAGATGCCACAGCAGAACAACCGCAGTATCTCTGCTGGCAATGTAGTACGCAAGGAGCACCTGTTGCACGTCGTACATGCGGATGCGGCGCTCGTGCTGGAACGCGGCTGCGCAGCGGAGGGCGAGGGGTGGTACGTGCAGGCGTAGCAGCGGGTGAGCCCAGAAAGGAGTGAGGTGGCGGCCTGCACCTTGCAGGCATCCCTCAGCCAGACAGCCGCAGCGGGGCCACACAGCTAGCTAGCCTTGGCCGCCCACCCACCAGGAGCAGGCACACACATGCACAGGAACCGCTTCTGAAAGACACCCTGGCTGGCTGGCTGGCTGGCTGGCTGGCTGGCTGGCTGGCTGGCTGCCTGGCTGGCTGGCTGGCTGGCTAACATCATCGCACAATACGATGACAGCCCCCAGGTGGCCCACACCACCCCCGCCACGCACCGATGAACACGTCCCCAGCGGCCGTGAACTGGCCGATGTAGGCGCGTGAGGGGCGCTGGTCAAACACGCGCGTCGGCTCACGCGGCAGGCGGTGGAAGGCCGCAAAGTGTGCGCACTGTGGGCAGGTGTGGGCACAGAGCAGACTTGGGGTGCCGGCTGGCTTGCACACTACTTTCGGCCATGGCAAGCCAGCCGCTGCACACCGCAACGCACCTCCACCCACAACGCAGCGCACCCAGCCCTGCAGCCCACCTGCTCCGGCAGCATGTGCCCGCCGCTGCTGCCCTGGCGCGCCTCCCGCAGCAGCAGCGCGTGCGCCGGGTTGAGGCGCTTTGGGCGAGCAGAGGCGGCAGGCGGAGTGGTGGGGGCCTCTGGCCCCATCCCTGCGGAAACTGCTGCCGAGCTGCGGCGGGCTGAGACCCTGGTGCCGCCGCTGGGAGGGCTGGAGGGCGGGGTGTCGCCGCCCCTGCCGCCGCTGGCTGACCCGCCGCTGGCTGACCCGCCAGCGCGTCCTGCGCTGCCGGTGCCGCTGTGTCCCTGGCGAGCCAGGGGATGGGTGGCGCCGCGCAGGCTGGCTGCCGCGCTGCGCATGCTGCAGAGCGCAGGAAGGGGCAGATGGCATGGTGACTGTGACGGCGCAAGGGGCGCGCAGGCATGCGCCTGCAGCTTTTGCCTGCGCCGCAATACCCCGGCCAGCGCACCCATACGCTTGCCCCTCACCTCGGCTCTGTCGGCAGCTCTTGAAACGCTGGCACGCTGGCAGATGCACAGCTGCGCCACACCACCCCAGGCGGTAAGCTAAGCACACACCCTCACCTCAGCTCAGCCGCCAGCTCGTGGCGCATGACGGGGGGCGTCCAGTCGCGCAGCAGTGGAAACTGCTGGATCTGCGGACGGAGTGTTGGACAGAAGGGCGCCTTATTTGGCAGGGATGGCATGTGCCTATCAAGCTGAACATGCCATGGTTGCTGCGCCTGGTGCTGCGGAAGCGCAGGCATGGCTGTGCATGGAGCGGGCGGGGGCAAAACGCGGCAGCAGGCCAGGGGCAAGCGCGGCAGGCGCACCTGGCGAGTGGAGGCCAGGCTGGCGGCGCGGTTGAGCAGGGCGTACACGTCCTCATCCCCATCGCTCTCCATCTCCTCCTCTGCGTAAATGAGACGCAGGTTCTGCTGGGCTGAGAGGGGGCACCGCAGCAGGTTGCGACCCAGTGACTGCTGCAACACAAGCACAGAGGCCTCCCAGGCTGACGGTGGTGTTGCAGCCCCGCCGGCATCCCGTGCTCGGCAATCAGAGCCGCCTGTTCAACGCGTGCTGTGGCTAGGCACACCTTGTCTAGTCTAGTTCAGCGGCTTAGCGCCAGCCCAGGCAATCTTCACGACGCTAAAAAGTGATCTATGCTCACCGTTTAGCTCATACTCCTCATCATCATCCTCTTCCTCGTCTTCCTCGTCAGTTGCCGTGCTGCCCTCCTCGTCTGCCTCCTCCGCTGGCCCCTCGCCCTCGCTGCTGGCGCCGATGCTGCCGCGCTCTGCACGCATGAGCACGAGCAGGTGGCGGGCAGGTGCAAGGTTGCAGCGACGCTGGTGTGTTCCCAGGCAGTGGCACATGCTCTGTGCTGAACTGGCCCTCACCTTGGAGCTGAGCATCTTCCTGGTCCTCTGGTCCAGCTGGCTCCTGAGCCTGGTGGGCATGGAGAGGTGCGGTGCAGGCGCGTTGGCAGCGGCAGCGGCGGCGGCCGTGGCGGCGGCGGCAGGTGCGCCATCCAGCCATCCAGCCGCGTGACCACCGCTGCCCCGCAGCTAACAACACGCCAGCGTCCATGCCAGCCCCCCTCCTGCCCGCCAGGCTGCCAAAACTGCGGGGCAGGGTTCTCACCCCGCGGTGGGAGCTGCGCCGCTGCATCGCTGTGTGTCTATGCTGTCGAGGACTGCGGCTCGGGCCTACTTCATACGCCGAGGGCGGGTGGGTGCGCAGGGCAGGCACCCTCGGGTGCGAGCAAGGTGAGTGCCCCCTGCTGCTCAGATGCGGTGCCAGAGGAGCATTGACTAAGCAATTTGGCACGCCGGCGCGTGGTCAGGCCATGATCACTGGCCTGCAGCTGCGCCGGCGGGCGCTGCCGCCGGCAGACACATGCCCGCGCCCGACGCAACATCAATCGCCACAGAGCCTGTTCACAACCAACTATACATAGCAGTCATCAGAATAAATGAGTCGGGAACGATACAGGGGACAGTACTAAGCGTGCCCAGCGGCGGCCACCCGTGTCCAATTTGCAGCGGCTGCCGCGACAAACACCGTGCGCATGCTCCGCTTCATTGGGCCAGGTCGCGCAGCTGCTTGTACAGGTCTGCCGCTGGCTTGTGCCGCGATTGCTGCAGCCAAGGCGGTGGAGCAGAGGGGCGGGCGTATGGCTGCCTGGCAGCACCGCAGCAGACAATCTGTAGAGGCACTGTACACTTCATGGCCAGAAATCGGTCTCCTGCACACACCGCCCACATCAACCCCAGCACCCCCAGCTGCACCTGAATGCAGAACGACTGCAGCTCCGGCAGCGCCTCGGCTAGCGAGGCGGGCTGGTGCTGCAGGGCCAGCCCCACACAGGCACACAGCAGCTTGACCTGGCGGCTCTGCCGCCCCGCGTCCTGCGGAGAGACAGCAGGAACCTCCTGTTACATACCCTGCTTAGTGGGCCCTATCGGACCAGGGCAGGCAGAGCAGGAACCACCAGGGAAAGTGCATCAGTGCATCGCCGGTGTGGGGCGCCGCGTATTGCAGCCAGGGCACACGGCAGGGACGGCTGAAAGATGGCGGGAGGCGCATCTTGCCCCCAACGTGCTGCTAAAGTGCAGCCGAGATGGCGCAGGCCGAGCCGACACTGCCAAGTGGCTGGGCAGCGGCCGCACCGCGGCCCCCCCACATACCTGGCAGGCGTTGGTGTCCTGCATGCAGTTGCTCAGGAAGGTGGTCAGCACCCAGTCCGGCAGCTCGGCGCGCGCGATCTGCAACAAGACATGAGGCTGAGAGAGAAGCAACTGTGCAGAGCTGCCATACGAAAAGCAACAGCTGTGCGGCTCCATGAGTCAAGCAGCAGCTCAAGGTTTCAGGTGGTTCCACACTGCAGCACAAGCTGCGAAGGCGCCGCCTGCTGCTCTGGTGATTGTGAAACAAGCACTGCAGCTGCAGCTGTTCGCACCACCGTGGAAATGCACTCCACGCTCTGGGCGCTCATGGGCAGCTCGGCCACGGCTGCCGCATACACAGGCGCCGCGGCCGGCTGTCGCGCCGTCAGCGCCAGCAGCAGCTGCAACACCAGGCACGCAAGGAGGAGCCGTTGCACCAACCTGCCCCAAAACAATGCGAAGCGCCACCAAACGCATACCGCCAGCAGCCGCTAACCACCACCAGCATGCACACATAATTGGCAGCAGAGCCCAGCCCTCAGCGCACCTCAGTGGCCACAGAGGAGTTGTGTTCCACCAGGCCCCGCATGTGGTGTGGCTGCAGGGCGTCCCGCGCGCCGCCGCTGCTGCTGGCTGCACCGCCATCCACTGCCTCTGCCATGGCCTCTGTGAGGGCAGGCGCCAGGCTGCCGCGGAGCGCCTCAATCAGGCGATGCTGCATGGCGGGCACCAGCGGGGAGCTGGCTGCCTGGGAGAGCAGCTGCTGCAGGCCAGCCAGCTGCTCCTTCTGTGCGCCCGCCTGCTGCTGTGGAGGGGCAGGTTGCGGCTGCTGCGGCAGTGCTAGGGCTGCTGCCGTGGACGCTGGCTGCAAGCTGCCGCCGCTGCCCCCTGTGCTTGTGCCTCTGAGCACGGCCAGGCTGGCTTCCGCCTCCAGCGCTGCCTGCTGCTGCTGCTGCTGCTGCTGCTGGGTTGGAGGTAGCGCCAGGTGCGCTGCGCCCGCCTCCTGCTGCCAAGGCAGTGGCGGCGGTGCCGGCCCCAGCTGCAGCCCGCAAAACTGCACCTGCCCGTCCAGCGGGGCCGCGGCATCCGCAAGCACCTGCTGCGGCGAGCGGCTGTGCATGAGCGCGGCAGCTGCCGCCTCTGGCGATATGGGTGCTGGGCCCAGCTCCGCTGCCTGCGTCGGTGACCCAGCGCCTACCGGCTGCAGCTGCGCCAGCTGCCAAGCGGGCGCAGTCGCCAGGCTGCCTGCCCACGCCCGCACTGCTGCCGGCTCCCCGCTGTCTGGCAGCGACAGGTGCAGCAGCGCCTCACGCGCGCCTGGTGCATCCGAGGCAGCAAAGCGCAGCAGGTAGGCTGCATTCAGCTTCTCGGCTTCCGTGTACAGCAGGCCGTCCTGCGATGTGATTGGGGCGAAGTACGAGGGAGGCGGGCACGGTGGGTGGGTTGGGGCAGCATATCCAACGCGATCAGTATGTAAGAGCTGTCGGCCAGCAGCCTCGACAGCGGGACCATGCCACACCAGCCACTGGGTGCAACCGCAGCCGCACCCGCAGCAGCGTGACGAGGGTGCGAGCGAGCCAGGCGCGGGAGGCCGGGTCCCCGCCAAAGCGGGCGGC
Organism: Chlorella sp. Dachan; assembly: GCA_006782975.1. NCBI lineage: Eukaryota > Viridiplantae > Chlorophyta > Trebouxiophyceae > Chlorellales > Chlorellaceae > Chlorella > Chlorella sp. Dachan. The sequence continues at coordinate 3,627,947 of RRZL01000082.1, read as the reverse complement.
GACTGCTGCGGCCACATCCGCAAATGGTGCGCCCTCAGCGGCCAGAAGACGTAGCAGGTCGCTGGTGGTGTGCGCCGCCTGCTGCATGGGGCGGCTGCCTTGGTGTGCGGGGCAAGGCTGCCCCGAGGTCCTGCGGCGGCGTAACAGCGGCGGCGGCGGCGGCGGCGCGGGGTTGAGGGTGGTCGGGCAGGCTGGCGACGACCTCAACAGTGGTGCGACACTCCCCTCTGCTGTCTCACCCGGCGCTGAAGGCCTGGGCGTCCCGAGCAGGGCGCTGGCGGGGTTGGGGCTACGCACAGTGGCGCGGGGATGGCTGGATGCCCACCCAAGTGTTGCAAAGCTGACTCCGAAACGCTCAAACAGCAGGGATCTCGGAAAGCATTGACTGCAGTGGACAGCTGCCGTTCCCATGCAAACGGGCTTGGCAGCGATCGGAGGCCTGCGATCTAACCTCGCATCACTAACAGATCACGTTTGTAGGCTTTGCAGCACCTGACGTGGGCCGTTTCTGCTGCCCAGCCCCACGCCTGCAACCCAGCAGAGGGCTGCTCCTTTGTCGCTGCAAGCGATAGAATACCAACCGCAGCAATGAGCAGCCCTCGCAGACGAGGGCGCAAGCCCGCAGAGCGCAGCGTCGCGAAGAAAGCGTTGGGAGATGCCACAGCAGCTATGATTTTCCTCTACTGCTTCTGCGCCGTGAACCAGGCGAGTCTGGGTGCGCGTTGGGGACCGCCAACCATTGCCTGCACCACCACCGCCGCCGCTGCCGCGCTCTCACCTTGCCCGCCCCATGCTGGTGCTTGCAGCTGGCAGAGTGGGCGGCGCCGTACACGGGCCTGAGCCACGCCGGCACGGCCATGGCCATGGTGCTGGCGCTGCTGGTGGCCATGGGCCCCGTGTGCGAGCGGCTGGGCGGCGGCCAGCCGGCGCTGTACAACCCGGCAAACAACGGCTTTGTGTGGGCCACCGGCAGCGGCACGGCCTGGGAGCACATTGTTCGCTCGGTGAGGAGCCATGCCAGAACGGCTGGGGAGCTGCAGGCAGCGCAACGGCTGTGGGCCACCAGGCCAGCACTGTCGGGCTGCACCAGCTGTCTGCCAGTGGCTGTCGGCATCTGTAGCATGTGCTGACCCAAGGGCGCCGCCTCCCTGCCTGCCCTGCTCCCTGGTCTGGTTGACCGCAGGTGGCGCAGTCGTGTGGGGCAGTGGGCGGCGTGCTGCTGGCGCGAGAGCTGCTGCCCCCCGCGTGGACCAAGTGAGCTTTCAATGGCGGTGCTGCTGGGCAGGCTTGCAGGCAGGGGCTGGGGTTGCTCTGCTGGGCGCTGGCGTGCATCCCTCAGGGCTGTGGTGTTGTGGTAGCTTAGTCGTCCAGGAGGGGCATCCTGCAGCCACCCACCCTCTGGCTTTTCCCCTCCCGACCTGCCTCGCCTCCCTTCCCCCGCTCCGCCCCAGGCACCTGAGCGGCCTGGCGGTGGGCGTGCGGCCGGGGTACGGCCTGCTGGACGGGGCCGCCTGCGAGTTTGTGCTGGGGCTACTCATCACCTTCGTAGTGCTGGCTTGCAACGAGCTGAAGAACGGGTCAGTGCTTGAGCAGTGGGTGGGCTGCCGGCGCCCGTGGTTTGGGGCGCTGTGGTTTTGCTGGGGTGGCGCATGGGCCAGTGATGCTTGTTGCTGCGGCGGTGGCTGCTCCACAGTTTGCCGCATGTGCACAGACATGCCGTTCCCCTCCCCTGCCCACCACCCCTGTCGTGCAGCACGCTCAAGCTGTGGGTGCCGCTGCTGGCCACAGTGGTGGCTGTCAAGGCCGGCGAGCACGTCAGCGGGCCCTCGCTCAACAGCGGTGCGCAGCTGCCTTTGAAACAGGATGACATTGCGAGTGACCTGGGTGCAGTTGGTTGCTGATCCAGACCTGCTGGCGCATGCTTGGTTGCATCTAACGCACCGCTGCTGAGCATTCTGCCTCCCCGCTGCTGAGCATGCCTGCGCCCCTGTTGACCATGCCTGCCTCTTCATTTCCCCGCCCGTCTGCAGCCTTCACCTTCGCATTTGCTTACCTCTACCCCGCCCAGTCTGTGGCGGAGCACGTCTTTGTGTACTGGCTGGCTCCCGTGGCAGCCGGCGTGTTTGGCGGCTGGTGCTTCCTGGGCTACCAGCAATGGCAGCAGCAGCGGCAGCGGCCGCAGCGACATGCAAAGGCCGACTGACCCGCTGCACCCTTGTGCGCCAGTATTCTTTCACACTGCCATACTGCTCCCTGCTGGTCCCCTGCCATCTTTAATTCACCCTGCTCGGCACCGTTTGCGCCTGCAACTGCCTACCAGTGCTGCGGGGACGTGCGGGTTACGGTCAGGTGCAGCAGACGGCACGGGCACAGCCGCGCCGCCGCTGCAGTCAAGGAATAGGTGTGCTGGCTAACAAGGAGAGGAGGCAGGGGCAGGAAAAGGACAGGGCGGGGGAGCAAGTACAGGGGCATCGGGGGCAGGGCCCCGGAACCCTGCCGCCACGGCCGTGCGCCGCTCACGCGCTCGAGCAGCAGCTGCTCTTCTTCTTCGCCTCTGGCGCCGCCTCCGTCACCTTGATCGCCGTGCCGCTGGTGGGTGCCTGCGGGGAGCAGGTGATGGGGCAGGCAGCAGGGCATCAGCGGGCAGTGGCGCAGGCACGGCAGCACAGAGCTTCAGCCGAGCAGCATGTCATGTTCGCCTGTATAGCGGCAGCACATGGCCCAGCGCAACCCACAAGCCCAGCGCAGCCATGACACAGCCAGCCTGCATCGTGCCGACAGTTTTATCAATCTCGCCCCGCTGCCTCCTCACCGCTGCGGGGCCGTCCTCGGAGGCCAGCGCCTTCTTGGACACGATGTGATAGATCTCGGTCAGGATGCGCTGGAACGCCTGCGAGCCGGGCGGGACGGGGCGAAGGGCCGGACATGTGGTTGGCAGCAGGTTGCGCTGCAACACGCAGATCTTGTGCAAACAACCACTGCCCGGCTGCAGTTTCGCCGCATGCAATCCTGTTGGCTATGGCTGCTGCTTGCGGTGCTCATGGCCCCGCTGCCTTGAGGCGGCCGCACCTGCTCCACATTCGTCGCCTCCAGCGCGGAGGTCTCGATGAACGACAGGCCCTCCCGCTCGCAGAATGCCTGCAGGACGCAACAGCAGCAGCTCGGAGGCAGTGAGATATACACAAACATGCAACAGCCTGGGCTGCGCAAACACAGCTAAACACCTGCAGCTGACCGTCCACCTAGCTGCAGCAGGGGGGGGGCCGACTGCCGCCGCCCACCTTGGCATCCTCCGTCTGCACCGAGCGCAGGTGGCGCAGGTCGCTCTTGTTGCCCACCAGCATGACCACGATGTTGGAGTCGGCGTGGTCGCGCAGCTCCTGCGCGATGAGAGCAGGCAAGCATGCAGGAATGATCAGAGGGATCGGAAGGGCGCCGCATGTCGACATGGGGGCAGGCGCAGCAGCAGCACCAGCGGCATGTGCAACTGCTGCAGCAGGCGAAGCAGCATGCCTGTTGAGAGCAGTGACCCCCAGCCAAGACCAGGTTTGCGCCAGGAGTTGCAACCAGGCAACGGCCATGCTGAGGCGCCAAGCGCCCACCTTCAGCCACCGCTCCACATTCTCAAACGTCGTCTGTTTGGTGATGTCGTACACCAGCAGCGCACCCACAGCGCCGCGGTAGTAGGCTGCAGCAAGCAGCAGGCACGGGCAGCAGCAGCGCAGGGCAGCGGCATGAGCGAGGTGGGCAGCACAGCATGCTCCCTAACAGCTGCAGCAGCAGCAAATGCAGCTGCTGTCCCTCCTCTGGCTGCAGCGCACTCCAGCTCCATGCAACATGCCAGTGCCTGCCGCATAGAACCACTCTGAACAGCCGCGCACCGCTGGTGATGGCACGGTACCGCTCCTGCACACAGCGCAGCATGCACGGAGGACGGTCAGCAGCAACAGATGGGCTTCTGCGGCTGCAGGCATACACACCCTTTTGCAGACGTCATGGAAGCAGCGCTTCCCTCCCTTCACCTGGCCAGCAGTGTCCCAGATCTGCGCCTTGATCGTCTTGCCGTCCACCTGCGGCCAGCATGTCGAGTGAGCAGGGTGAGCAATGAGCCATGCTGCCACGCCGGCAATGTAATCAGGTGAACACTTTTCTCCAGGAATCCAAGCATCGACGTGTCAACAGCCACTGCTGCACGCTGCGGCATCGCTCTGCCTGCCGGTGCCGCACCTGGATGCTGCGCGTCGCAAACTCCACGCCGATGGTCGACTTGGACTCCAGCGAGAACTCGTTGCGCGTGAAGCGGCTGAGCAGGTTGGACTTGCCGACGCCCGAGTCGCCGATCAGCACCACCTTGAACAGGTAGTCGTAGCTGGCGCAGGCGGAGGGGAGAGGGGGGCAATGGCGGAGGGTGTGAGCGCGAGGGCGGCGCACTCGAGCGGCGGCGGCGGCAGTTGGGTCAGGGCGCGTCGCTGTGGCCCGGCAGCGCCCCGCAATGCATCAGGATCGCCCCGGCGCCGGACCACAAGCATCGGCAGGGGCGTCAGGCGGCCTGTGGAGCGCGGCAGGCGGGGCGACTGCCCGCAGGGCAGCGAAGCGGGCCTCACTCGTCATCGGGGCGTGCGGGCGGCATGGTGCGACCGCCTGGGCGCTGCCGCTGCGCAAACTGAGGGGCTGCGGGGCAACTGCTGCCGGTCCAGGGCCTCCCGAGCTGCTGCTGAGCGTCTGGGCGGGCGCTGACCGTGGCACTGAGCGTGGATCAGCAGCTGGATGAGTGGAGCAGGTCCGGCCCTCCCCCATGCTGCTGCATTTGCAGCACACTCTCCTCGTGCTCGGGAGGGCCCACGGGGCTCAACGCCAGACCAATTGCCCTCGGACCGCCGATCCATGCCGCCCACTGCCCCGCTCCGTCCCTGCAAATCAACCTCCGCCGCCTTCCCGCCGCCGCCAGCCCGGCTAGTGCCTGCGCTGCAACCCCTTGCCAGTTAACGTGGCCAGCTTACACAGCAGCCTCCACTAGCCACCGGGCAGCAGGGCATCGCACTGGCAGCTCAAGCCCCCGTTCTTGGGCGCCGCCACGCAGCTGCCGGCGCTGACGCTGCCGCCCGTGCCGCTGCCGCACTCCGGCAGCTCACCCGCGGCATCCAATATCCGTAGGGCGGCCTCCTGCCCCGACAGCAGCGCGCCATGCACGGTGGAGGGGTGCGCCGCCCACACGGCCTCCCCCGCCAGCAGCAGCGAGCCCGACTGCGGCTCCGCCAGCGTCGCCCGGTCCTCCGGGCCCTTGCTGGCGGCGCTGTGGTAGCTCAGCGAGCCGCGGGCCCAGGGGTCGCCGCCCCACCGGCTGGCCAGCACGGCCCGAGGAGCGGCGGGCAGCTGCAGGCCGGGGAACATGGCGCGCAGCGCCGCCATGGCGCTCGCCGCCAGCTGCACGTCGGTCAGGCTGTCCCAGCCGGAGCCTGCCTCTGCAGCTGCCACTGCTACCAGCACCGGCTGGCGCGTGAAGGCCGCCATGCTGATGAAGCGGCGCCAGGGGATGCCGTCTGGCAGCTCGCTGCCCGCCGGCACCAGCCACTCCAGCTGGTGGCAGGGGCGGCGGTTGGCGCCGGTGCCGCACTGCCCCTGGGCCTCCCAGAATGGCTGCACCAAGGCATGGTGGGGTGAGTCGGGGTGTGGAGTTGTGCACGTGATGCCCTGGCGTTGTGTGGTTTGAACATCTCATGTCCTGCCACCCCACGCCTTGACGGGCCACCCCAACCCATGCCATTCCTGGCCACACTCAACCCCACCCACCCAACCAGTGCCACTCCTGCTCCCTCCCCCTCAACCCCACCCGCCCTGCCAACCCACCCGGTCAAAGTGCATCCACAGCTTCTCCAGGCGGCCCACCCCCAGCCGCTCCAGTGCTGCCTGGCTGGCCTCTGGCAGCGCCGGCTCCAAGTGCACGCCGCCCGCCTTGAGCACTCCCAGCGGCACGGTGCACAGCACGTACTGCGCCCGCAGCTGCTGCCCCGCCGCGGTGGTCACGGTGGCGTTGCTGTCGCCGTGGCGGATGGCCACCACTGGCGTGCTGAGCTTCAGCCGGTCACCCAGCCACACAGCCATGCTTTCTGGGATACGGGAGAAGCCGTCTAGCATGATGTTGTCGGCCCCTGGGAAGCTGCTGCCGCTGCTGTAGTGCAGCGCCGACAGCTGCCACACCGTGGCGCCGTGCTGCCCGCCCAGCCGTGCTGCAAGGCTGGCCTCTAGCAGCGCAAGGCTGGCATTCGTGGCAGCAGAGGGCGGCCACACGCTGCTGCGACTCATTCGCTGTGCCAGCTGCGGCATTTGCAGCACGCCTGCAAGAGGCTGCCCTTGCGAGGCGTTGCTGGCCAGGGCAGCCACGTCGGAGGCCCAGCGCTGCAGGTTGCGCCGCTGTGTGGCAGTCAACAGCCGGCCGGCCGCCCCTATTTGCTGCACCATGTCGGGCTCTGGTCCAAGCATGGTGCGCCTGAGCCCCAGCACGTTGGCAAGCTGCAGAGGGGAAGTGTGATGGCGCCAGAAATGGGAGTTGTGGTGTGCGGACCTCGACGGGCAGGAGGGCAGGAGGCACCAGCCCCCAGGGCCATCATGTATTGCAACGCGCTCCTCTCCACCCAGCACCTGTCGCTCACCTCGGTCAATGGGTTGCCTTGGCGGCGCGTGCCGCCGTCGATGTCGCTGCCAGCCCCCCAGATGAACTGGGCGCCCAGCTCCGCTGTGCCGCCTGCAAACGGCACCGACCGCACGCGGCCGCCCACCCGGCTCTGCAGTGGCATGGCAGCGGGACGGGTGGATGTGGCAGTTGCAACGCGCAGCGGCGAGAGTTGCAGCTGCATGCAGCGTTGCGAGAATCCCCAGCGCAGCCCACACTTGGCAGCAGGCAGTCCCCAAGCACTCCATGCCCGCTCACCCGCGCCTCCAGCACCGTCACCCGCATGCGGCCTGCCAGCGTCTGGGCTGCCTTGAGGCCCGCCATCCCGGCGCCCACTATGATGACGTCCGCGTCCAGCTGCTCCCCAAGCGCTGCCTGCTCCGAGGGTAGCAGCCACGGGTGCAGCTCAGCTGAGAAGGCCGGCACTGCTGCCGCTGCTCGCTGCCGCTGGGCGTACGGCAACGGCTGCCAGTCATCCTCGCCGCTGTCGGAAAGCACGCCGACCTTCCACAGCACCAGCAGCGTCACCCCTGCTATTGCAGCCAGGGCTCCGGCTAGCGCCAGGGCGCGGAGCAGCCACGGACTGCGTGGGTTCCCCGGGAGGGGAGAGGGCAGCTGGCCCGCCGCTGGTGCAGCTGCCCCGGCGGTGCTGCCGCCGACGATAAACTGCCCTTGCTGCGCTGATCGCGGCTGCTCGACGCCGGCTGCAGGCTGGGCATGGCTCTTTGCCCCGCCCCTGCTGCTGCTGACCAGCACAAAGACGGCCGAGGGCGGCGCGGCGCCCTGGGCCTGCTCCGCCCCGCCCGGCATCCCTGGAGCATCGATCGCACGCGCCCAATGTTGTGTATGTCGCCTTGGCGCCCGCGCGAAGTAACGCCTCGCCCAGCTGCCGCCGGTGCCAGCGGGGCAGCGGCGGCGGCATCACTCCATTATTACCGCCGGTGCAGCGTGATCCGGCATACTTGCTGCACGCGGGTTACTGTACTCTGCATCGCAGCGCTGCGAAACTTGCGTTAAAGCGCAGGCGAGAATGTGGCTCCGGGGTTTTGCGCGCTGGCGCTGCGCTCGCTGGCTCCAGCGCCTGCAGAAGCTGTGTAGATCGTTGGGGCAGCGCGCCGCGCCAGCCCGACACTTGCAGCCTCGCTGCGCTGCCGCCGCCGCTGCCGGTCGTGCCATCCTTCTTGCCGCCTGCCCTTCCCTCACTGCAGGCTCCCTGCCCATCTACAGGGATCCTTCCAAGGTCAAAAATTTTCCACTGCACATTCCAGGAGCTTTAGGCCTCAGCCCTGCCGCTACCATGGCGCAGGCGGGCTCCATGCGGCCGGCCCTGCTGCTGATCGACATGCAGGTGGGGTGTGCCTGGCCGCTGCGCCGCGTTCTGCGATGCCTCTTTGGCACATGCACGCATACGGCTCGGCCGCAGGCTCACTCCGACACACTCAGTAGCCTGCATGCAGGAGCATTTTCGGGAAGGCATGGCTGAGAGGCTTGTGCGGCGCCTCGACTCGCTGGCGGCGGCGTGCCGAACCGCTGGGGCGCCCGTCATTTTCACCCAGGTCAGAGTGTTATGCCTTGTGGCTTGGGGGGTGGGACCGTGGCGGAACTGCCTGTATCTCCCCGGCAACTCGGCATCTGCCAGTGACTGAACTTAAACCCTCCCACCCTGGCGTGCCTCCTCTAACCCCGCAGCACGGCCACCCCGACAGCGAGCTGCTGGAGCCCAGCCCCAGCGTGCTCGTCAACTGGTGGAGCGCAGAGGGCAGCATTCGGTAGGCCCCGCAGGCTTGCACCAGACAGCGGGGCCCCACTGTTTGCAGAAATTGCTGCATAGCCTACTAGGCTCTAGTAGCCACACCTGACTGTCATTGTCGGCCCGCTGGCCACGCCTGTCCGCCACCCCCTCCCTCTCCCTGATTCCTGTGCCTCCAGCTACGGCTCTCCAGCCTGGCAGCTGCTGCCCGAGCTGCAGCGGGATCTAGCGGACCATGTCATCACCTCCAAGCGAACGTACGACGCCTTCCAGGTCAGCGCACAAAGGTGCCGCCTCTGCCGCCAGAGTGCAGCGGCAGGGGCAAATGGAACGTGCATTTCAGAGCGCTGGCAGCTGCTGTAGCGCTGCTCATTTACGCCATGCCAACGCATGCTGCGCACGTGCTCCTACTGTGGTGGCAGGGCACCGAGCTGCAGGAGCTGCTGCAGCGGCACGCCTGCGATACGCTCATCATTGGCGGCGTGATGACCAACCTCAGCTGCGAGACGACAGCCCGGTGGGTCACCCACGGTGGCGGGGTGGCGTGACTGCTGCTGCCCTCTTGCTGTGACTATGGCAAGGCCGCTGCCTGGTGCGAGCGTGGCTGCGCCGGTGAATCAGAGGTGTGCAGCCTGCTCATAGCTGCACTCGTGATGCCTGTTGCTCCCCGCCTTCCCCAGATCCGCCTTCACAAAGAACTACCAAGTGCTCGTCCTCTCGGATGGAACCGCCACCGCCTCCAAAGCCATGCACGAGGCCAGCCTGCTCAACCTAGGCTACGGATTTGCGCGCATCAACACCTGCGCCGAGGTGGCTGCACTGGTAAAGGCGGCAGCGGCAGCGGCAGCAGCAGCAGCAGCAGCAGCAGGGCAGGAGAGGAGATGATGTGCACCGGCCTGGAGCGCAGCAGCAGGGCTGGCAAGGCGATGCCCCCCGCACGTTGCAGCCCCAGTCGTTTTAGCGCCCCGACTCCTGCTCTGCCCTGTTGCTGCAGCGCTGCTTCTCAGGCCAACCAACAAGCCCGCCCACGACATGTTGAGTGCTCCCCTTGTCCTAAGTCACACTCACCACTTGATTTCATCTTCTTCATTCACTTGCCCACCAACCGTGAAATGCCAAACAAACGCCACTGCATCACGCCACGGTGTTGCCAGCGCAAGTCCAGCCAGCGCCTGCTGCTGCTGGCCAGGGTGGCTGCCTGCCGCCAGCAGCCGAGGGTGCAGCCGACTAACCTGGTGAGCGCTCGGACTGCCTTGGCGGCCTTGCAGACGTGTGCCTCCTTGATGGTCACACCTGCTTGAAGTGTGCACTACTGCCAGGCTGCATGAGAGCTGCCGCTCGTCCCTCGACTGCCTGCATGGTATCCGTCTGTATGCCGCTTCATCAGTAGAATCCCACCCAATCCTGCTTGCTGCATATCGCAGGCTGGCCTGTCATCTATACTGCTCTGCGTGCATGGGGCTGTGCGGCCCTCAGCCCGCAGCTTTAGCCTCTCCCTTACCCACAGAACAGAGCATGGCAGCAACGGCAACTTGACGGGCCGACCGTGTGCTGCAAGTCTGCATGTCCTTTCAACAGAGCGGCACAGTGCCGCATCGCTGCAGGCAAGCTGGACGGGAGGGCGCTGTGATGCTTCTTGGTAATGCGGGCGGCATATGAGCAGGACGCTCCTTGCTTGTTGCAGGGCCGTTGCCTGCGTGGCTGTTGGCTTGTGCAGCACCATGTGACACCCTTCAGGGTCAGCTGGCGCTTAGCTTGCGGCCGGTCAGCATGCAAACGGGCATCCGCAGCTTGCATGCCTGGGCACGAGCGGCAGGCTGGCAGTGATGCACCAACGCCGCCGCCGCCGCCTCCACCCATGCAGGGGGCAGCAGCAGCAGCTTCTTCGACCCATCCTCAGCGGCGTGGCAACCCATGGGTGCTGCAGTTGGGTGGCTGGGTGCGGCAGCGTCCGCATGCCCTGGACTGCACAGCTGTGCAAACACTGTGGACTAGGTTGCTGGGCCTTGGCTGCGAGATGTATGTTCATTGATAATGATAAGTCAATCGCTGCCGCCAATGCCGCCGCCGCCGCTGCCCCGACGCTATCCGGGGCTGTTCATGCGCCCAGGCGGCCTGCCCCCTTTCGACCGCCGGTCTCGTCAAGTTTTGTTGCAAGTGTGCATGGTTTGCCAGCATTCCAGCTACACGTGTTATAATCGACACAGCCAGCCAACCACCACCCCGCAGCACCCCCCAGCTGCAGCAGGACGGGCTGCTCGCCGCGGCGCGGGACTCCATGCCAGGCCTTGCCTTAAGGCAGCCTTCAGAGGGTCAAGTCGTCCCGATCTCGCATGCCGCTGATCCGCGTTAATCAAGGCTACGTATAAACTGCTTTGAGCTGCTTGCAAGTGCTTGCGCCCAAGCTTGCCCCGAGCGGCCGCCGACCGCCCGTACTTCCTCCTAAGCGGGCGGGCCTGCCGACCCAAAGCCGTGTTTGCCATCTGGAACACAATGGCAGGTCTGTTGGTGCCGGGGAGCGGCAGGCGCCAGACCCTTGCCCGAGCAGCCGACGCTGCCACCCTGCGCCCGCGGCCCGCGCGCCAGGCACCTCCTAGACATGCACCATGAGCCGCCGGGCAGCTGGCAGCGCTCACCACCGCAGCTGCCTGGACAGCTCCTGCTCCCGCCGCACGCCCGAGCGGCAGAATCCCTTGCGGCATTCGCTCTGATGTGATGTGCAACACTGCCCTGCCTGCCCGCAGCCCGCTGCTCCCCTGCATGATGCGCGCCATCACGCCTGCCATGCTGCTGGCGCTGCTGGTGGCGCAGCTGGCGCTGGCGGCGGCCGCGCCCGCGGCGGCCCCGACCGCTGCCGCCGCATCCATGCCGACAGCCTCGTTTGCGGCGTCGGCTCACGCCGTGCGCCAGGGCGGGAGGTGGAAAGTGACCGACTACAAGCTGGAGGGCGATGCCACAGCCTCCACGCTGCAGCTGACGCGCTTCGAGGTGTTCAGCCCCAACGCCCTGGTAGGTGCACCTGCTGGCCGCATGGGCAGCTGGCAACTGGACCTGCAGGCGGGGCGGCAGGCAGATGCGCATGTGTGCCTTACTTGGGCGCTGCCTGGTGATTGCGAGGCTGGACTCAGACCACCCCCGCCGTGTGTCTGCTGCCGCCTCACATGCGCCCCATCCACCTCCCCACGCCCCTCCATTCCAGATTGTGGTCCAGTCCTCCAAGCACAGCCCGCCGCTGCGCCTCCCCCGGCCCTCCACAGCCTTCTTCAAGGGCTCAATTGCCGGTGCCCCAGGCTCCTCAGTGCTGCTGTCCGTCCAGCCCAATGGAGCGGTGCACGGCGTCGCCCAACGTGGCAACGCCAGCTTCATCCTCGCGCGCTCGCCAGCCGCCACAGCCGGCAGCGGCCCCACCGCCGCAGCCGCAGCTCTGGCAGCGGCGCCGCTGGCGTCAAAAAAGACAACCGCCGCGCAGATGGGCGCGCTGCCGCGCTTCGACTGTGGGGCGAAGCGCAAGCCAGCCCCGGCCGGGTTGCCACGCGCCGCTGCCACCCCCAGCGGCAGCCGCCGGCTCAAGCAGGTGCGCATGGGCTGGCTGGGGCAGGGTCTTCCTTCCCACGTGTGGTATGAGAGGGTGGAGAGGGTTCCATCGGCGGACACCCCACCTTTTGGCCGCTTCCCTTCACTGGCGGGTCGGCTGGCATGCCGGGCCTTTGGGGTCGGGTGCATGCCCAAGAGGGATGGGCATGCAACTGCGTGTGGCTGTCCACCAGACTGCCACCCGCCCGCCTCAGCATTGGACTCGAGTATGTCAATGTCGCGATTGAAATGACACATCGTGTTGTCCCCGTTGCCTACCCGTGTGTCGCAGTGGGTGCTGGACCAGCCCATCCAGGCCAACATTGCCATTGAGTCCGACTACGAGTATTACAGCATGTTCCAGGGGTCAGCAGACCCCAAGAAAGAGGCAACAAACTACATGGCGCTGCTGATTGGCTGTGAGTCGTGGGCATGCTGATGCTCGCAGTTGGCCCGCGAAAGTGCCCTTGTTTTCAGCTCGCTCGTCTTCCGCGCAGCCGGCACTGTCACCCTGCATATGCACTTGCACACTGGCCTCTCCAAGCTCCATTGCCCCTCACAGACGGAGACCTGGTCTACTCCCGGGAAGCAAGCATGGACCTCACAATCGGTGGGTACACCCAGCATGGGATTATCTTCCCCCCGGCCCTCCCTGCATCCAAGCCTCCGCCCATCAACCTTAGTTTGCACCCGCTCCGGCGCTCCAGGCTACCTGCGCCTCTGGGACGCTCCAGACGATCCGTGGCCGACAACCACTGACACCGGCGTGCTGCTGGATGCGCTGGATACATACTGGAATGCAAACATGCAGTCCCAGAAGCGCACGGTTGTGTACATGGCGAGGTGCGTTGAGTTGCGTACACGGCGAGGTGAGGGGTTGAGGCGCATGGCGTGATGTGTGGGGCATACCAGCACAACCGCTCACTGCGTGTGATGCATTGCTGCACAGCTGCTTTGCAAGGCACGTGCGTGGTGCATGTGAGCACTGGGGCGCATGGCCGCCGTGTGTGTGTCACTGTGCCCACGAACCTCCAAACGTTCGCACAACGTACGTCGAATATCTTGGGGCAGTGTGATGGCCATCTTGTGCATCCATTTCCTCCTGCACACACCGTAGTCTACAGCCGCACCTCATAGTCCACAGCCCAACCCTCCCTCGCTCCTCGCCCACCAATCGCAGCGGCAAGAACCTGGGCGGAGGCATTGCGTGGATGTACACCGGGGCAGACAACCTGAGGTGGAGCACCGCCTGCAGCTCGCAGTTCGCCAGCAGCAGCGCCGACTTTGGTGAGTAGTGCTAGTGCTGGGACTCTTCTTCCGCATGTGGTCGGCGTCTAACCGCTTTCGTCCTGCTGTGTGGCTGCGCTTGGAATGCATCTGGTGAGTGTCAGCATTTCGGCTTGGACTTGCTGCCTCAGTGGCAGTGCACAGCCGTGTGTGCCTGCCATCTTCCCTGCGCCACCTTAGCTGGGGTGCATGCCGCTTCTCGGGCAGCGTGAGCTGCGGCGCAGTCCTGGAACGACTGTGTTCACTATCCTGCCTTGTTGCTGACTCTCTGGGCAGCCGCAGTGCTGGCATGCTGTGCTTGAACACCACCGCCTGCCATGTGTGGCTCAGCAATCTGGAGCAACCATCAACTCATCAACTGCTTGTGCCACGGCTCTCATCGCCCCACCTGCCCGCTGCCACACCCCTCGCAGCCCTCTGTGGCTTTTTTGGCCCCAAGTTCAGCTGGAACGGCCTGCAGTCGTCCAACCCAGCGGCCACAAACTGGGACATCATGTGAGCGCCGCTGCCCCCGCCTGGCCCCCGCCTGGCTGCTGTGTGTCGGTGCCCAGCGGGCTCCAGTGCCGCTGCCCTGCCTGTGTATTGCTGTGCGACAGGCGAGCATGTCCAGCTGGCGTGCGCCGCAACCTTGCGCCTCTCCACTCCTGCTCCCTGCAGTTGCACACTCCATGAGCTTGGGTGGGTGCTGCCCTGCAACGTGCGGCAGTTGAAGGCAGCGGGATAGCCTGCATGAGAGGTGTTGGGCATTGCCACATGCAATTGCACTTGTTGGCAGCATCACTGGCTGTGGACCCTGTCCCCCAGCTCAATGCGTGATCGCTGCCAAGGCAGCAGCATGGGAGTATGCGGGCCTCACGTGCAACCCCCGCCCACCAGCCGGTGCTACCTCCACCCACCCTGCTGTGCAGCCACGCGTTTGGCTCACCTCACACCGTTGACTACTGCGGCATCGGCGGCAACGCCGCCACTGTGGACAACTGTGAGGCCCTCCGTTGGTTGATTGTGTGCACTCAGGCCTGTTGGCCGGGCTTTCGGTGTGCGTGTTTAGGCTGCCTGGTCGCTCCCTGCTTACAAGTGGTGCAGGATGGGCAAGGCGCGCAGGCAAAGCGCTGCGAAATTTTCCTTGCAGCCAAGCGGTCATTGCATCAGCTCAACCCACTGCCCTGGTCCACCGGTACTGCATGCAGGCTACAGGACAGGCAAGGGGTGCGACCAGAGCGGCACGACGTTCTACGGCAGCTATGGGCAGCTGCCCACCTGTGGCAGTCCGACTCCGCACTGGCCCAGCACCGGCAAGGGCGTGCTCATGAGCTACGTAAGTCCTTTACGATGGTTCTAATCGAGTTTTCGGGGCGGAGCCCGTAGGGGCGGAGCCCCCTTAGTTCTGTTGTTCGTTGGTTCGTTCGTTGGTTTGATTTACTTTGAATAATAGGGGCCCAGTCTGTCTCCATCTCCAGGGCCTCGGAAAGCGAGCTGCCCCAGCAGATTCCTGATCAGCAAGGGTGTGCCAGCTAGCAGAGCGAGGGGGAAGGTTGGGAAATGGTTGTGCGGGAGGCGCCGAGGGCGCCGCCAGCTTACGACAGACGTCAGCAGAGGGGTGTCGAGCGCCCGCTCCGCATCCAGGCGCCTTCAAAAACGGGGAGCCGCGATCACGGAAGGCCCGCAGGGAGGCTCGCGGGGTCGTGGGAGAGGGGTTGCGTCATCACGAAGCGCGCGCGCACTCGAGTGCGAGTCCCGCCTCGCTTCTCGGCATTCCGTAAGAACCGGCGACTTCTTGCAAGCTGTAACCGCGCACTTTAGCAAGCCCGGAAAGCCATGCGGGCAGCCTGGGCAACCCTCCTCCTCCTGTTGCTGCTCGCCGGGCCTCCTGAGGCCGCTGCGGGCCGCAATCGCAAGCTAACGAGCGAGACGCAGCTGCGGCTGACCCGGCAGCGCCGCCTCCTCGACCGCACACGGGCAGCTCGCAATGGCCAACAGTTTGCAGATTTGGGGCAACCAAGTGGCACTGGGGCACCCTTATGCTGCCCATGGCCCAGACCTCAACCCTGCCATGGACGCTTTGGGCCCAAATGCTCCAGGCCCCATGCCCATGTTGCAACCTCTTCTCGGGCGCACTCTCAGATGCTGCTATGGGAAGCCAGTTCTAGCACATTCCTGCTCTCTTCTAATTAGGCGTAGCTTCTAGAATTAAGCTTTGTTGTTAGCTAGGTAACAGTAGGCAGATACGAGTGCCGCCGCCTCCAGCGGCGGCAGCGGGGGGCCCGCCCCTCGGGCTCCGCCCCGTTTTCTGCGACCGTAAGGCCGCCACCCTACTTGTTCTTTCGGACATGGACTCGGGGTTTGCCTGCGGGTGGGGGCAACGCTTGGAGGCAAGGCGGCGGCTGTGCAGCTGCCAGCTCCTTGATGACCGGTTGAGCAGCTCAACACAGCTGCTCAAAGTGATTCAAAGGATGCAGTCACATTGCGCCTGTGGTGGCACCTGTGGCGCATCA
The DNA here is from genome assembly GCA_006782975.1 of Chlorella sp. Dachan. Lineage (NCBI taxonomy): Eukaryota > Viridiplantae > Chlorophyta > Trebouxiophyceae > Chlorellales > Chlorellaceae > Chlorella > Chlorella sp. Dachan. The sequence goes on along the minus strand of RRZL01000082.1, from coordinate 3,612,175 downwards.
GAGCGCGCTGCGGCACGCCTTCGGCTCTGTCAGTACACACTGTTTGCGCTGCAGCGTGCCCACCATCTGCACACCTGATTGGCCGATGCTGCTTGCCAGCCGGCCCGCAGGCTCTACCCCAGACCCCACATCCCCCGCCCTAGATGACCTGAAACCCCACCCGTTCACGCCTGTTCACCTGATGGCACCACCAGCTCCCGCCTTCATCCACCCTTACAGTGCCACCTGCTGGGTAACGGCATGTCCGAAGTGGCACTGACATTTGGCAAGGGGCACACCTGCGGCACCGCCCCCGAGCGGGTGGCCAATCAGATCCGCAACAGCGTGGCCACCCGGGCGGCTGCCTATCCATCCTGCTTCACAGCCGGCAGCCTTGCCCCATCGCCACCCAATCCGCCGCCTCGTCCCTCGCCGCCGCCGCCGCCGCCGCGTCCCTCACCGCCGCCGCCCAGTCCCCCAGGAGTGGCTGCGCTGGGAACCTGGTGAGCATGAGCTATGGGGCCTGCACTGCCACTTGCTGCATTTTCCGGTTCCGATACGGTGTTGCTGCTGCAGGACCGCTCTGTGCGACAGCAGGCAAAAACACGGTGAGGCTCTCCCCCCTCCCACCCACTACCCATGACAGGCGCAACCCTGTGCTGATCACCGGCCTGGATTACAACAGCGCCACGCTCAACGTCAATGTGAGCTGCCTATCGACGAGTTGTCAGGGTGGATTGCAGGGGGCTGCGGCGTGACCGTGTGTGAGCCGTGGCAGCCCTGTCTTCCCCTGGCCACGCCACCCACCGCTGACTGGCAGCGCCCTCTACCTCTTGGGCTCCCAAGCACAGAGCTTCCCTGGGTATCATGTTCCTTTCTTCCTTCCTTTCTTTCACAGAGCTTCCCCGCTGACCGCTCGTACCCGCCGCTCGACGGGGAGACGACTTCCCTGGGCTTCCTGAGCTCCAGCCGGACCATGATGGTGTTCAAGTGAGCCCTGTGCAGGCATAGGCGTACATTGTATGCAGGCCTTCCCATGCCTGCTCATCCTGAAAGCTGGAGCCTCCTTTCAGCGTTGAACGGATCGTGCAGCCAGCTTGCCACGTGCGACTTGCCGCGCCTGCATGTTGAACGACTCTCGCGCCCCGTCCCGCACCTCCCTACAACAGGTTTTTCGCGGGTGCCGCCCTCGCGGGGCGTGTGATGGACGTGAGCTCCTGCGACAGTGCCCAGTTCCCAGCCAGCGGCGATGCAGTGGTCACTGTTCTGAGCACCGCCAACGAGGCACAGCCGGTGGACAGCGCGACTGGCTGGAAGTACGTTGGCAGTGACGATGGTGAGTGGTGCAGCACACGCTGGGCGCAGGACATGGCTGCGGCAGCGCAGCGCAACACAGCAATGCTTCGCCAGTATTGTTTTTCGGCAGCAGAGGGATGCTCCAGTCGCTCGCCGGCTGCTGTTCTGGTGCTGCCGGTGCTTCTGCCGGAAGCAGTGCGTGCAAGGAGACGCAACTTTGAGCGTCTTCCTGGTGTGTGCTGCAGACTCCTGTGGCAGCCTCCAGTTCAAGCTCTCCATCACGCTGACTGCCAACACATGGTGGGCCCCGCACTGGCGACCTGCTTGAGTCACCGGCACGCGTGCTGCACTCCGACTGCTGCCCACCTGGCGGCCGTAGCTCGCCCTCAGTTGGAACAACTTGTCCTTGTTGGCCCCGCAGGTACTTCATCGCTGCATCCGCATATAACATAAACTCGGCCACCCCAGCCAGCTACACTCTGCAAGCTGCGCTGGAGGCGGTGCCAAGCCCTCCCCCGCCCTTGCAACCGCCGTCGCCCCGGCCGCCGCCACCTCAGCCGCCGCCGCCCCGGCCGCCGCCCCCACCACCACCACCTCTGGGCACCTTGGCCAACCCTCACATCGTCTCGAGCCTGCCGTTTCAGGGGCCGGCGATCAATGTGAGGGGCCTGCCAGCCGATGTGCATGCTTGCCGACGGGGCCAGACATTGGCACACCACACATGTGGACTGCTGCCTGCGTGGCTCAACAGCATCTGCCTGGCTTGCCCGCCGGCCCACCTCAGAAGCCCCCTGCAACGGCGTGCCTTGCCCTGCCTTGCCAGCCTGATCCCGCATTCGGCCACTCGTCCCGTATAGCTTTCCTCAGCCGACACGCCCTTTGGCACCCTGTTCCTCACTGGCTGCCCGCTCCTCACCGGCTGCCTGCAGACGTTCCCCGACACATCTAACCCAAGCTCTGTCTGCACCGCCGACTACCTGGGAACCAGCCGCCCGCTGCGCGTGTACCGGTGGGCGGCGCATGCCGGCTGCCTGGCTGTGAAAGCCTGGCTGCCTGAATGCCTGGCTGCCTGCGCGTCGATCTGCATAGCAGCTCCCACGTGCAGTAGTGCTGTGCAACATGCGCAGCGGCGGAGTAGGTCACCAAGAGCAAACGGCTCAGTGCTCTTTCCTGCTTACCTGCAGGTCAGGGATACATCCGCCTCTTCGCCAGCAGCTCGCCACCACAGCCCACTTTCCATCGCATGCCCCGCAGGTTTTACGCTAGAGCTGCTATGGGTGGGAAATGGCTGCAGGCGGATGCGTGCACATCCAGCGGCGACACCTTGCTCACTGTGCTGGCTTCGCCACTTGCTAAAGGAGGCAGCTGGACGTTCTGTGGCGGCAACGACGGTGAGTGGCCTGGGTGGGTTGCTGATTGGGCCAGCAGTCAATCTGGTGCAGCGATCTGACCCACATGTGGTTTCAGCGTTGAGCGCTGCCCCTGGATGGAACCAGCCCGCATGGCAGCACTGACCGCAGTCCCTGCGCCTCAGAAAACCAATCAGCGGCGGGCTGTCCCGCCTTGAGGCATCCCAGGCCCCACCTGCCTCCCGCCCTGGCGCTGCTCCGCCACTGCAGACGGCTGCAGCACGTATGGCGGCCCTTTCAAGCTGAACATCACGCTCACGGCACAACAATACTACTTCTTCTTTGTCGCGCCCTGGACCTACTCTGCCCGCCCAACCTTTGCGTTGAGGCTGAGCGGCCAGACGCCTGCGCCACCGCCGCCACCGCGGCCCCCGCCGCCGCCTCCGCCAAGACCCAAGCCCCCACCACCGCTGCCCAGGCCGTCACCGCCGTCGCTGCCGGTGCCGCGGAAGCGAGTGCGGCGGCCTTCAAGGGTGGCAGCAGCCAGCGGGTAGCCTGCTGTTGTTTTTGCCGCCTGGTCCTCCGCCACGCCAGACTTGCGATAGCGGTGCGCAGGGCAGCCTCCGCTTCCTGGTTTTGTCGCACCTTTTCATTGTGCTGCAAATAGCATCCACTCAACCCACTTACTCATCCTCAATAGCCCACTTTTTTCACCTGCCTTCGCTGTTGTGTTTTCTGATTTCGGGGCAGAAGCCCCTTAAGTGTTTGCTCAGCCGCATCCATTACCGCTCCATCGCGCGCCCAACACATCAATCACCAACGGCAACTGGTGCAAGTCCACATTTTTTTGCCCCGCTGTTGGGCATGTTCCCTCCTCACTGTGCTGCGTGCTGCTGCGCTCCGATTGCCACTCTGGGCAAAGCAGTGCATGCAGCTGCTTTCAACACTTCACGCCTCCACTTCGGTTCAGCACTTCAAGTATTTTTTTATTTTTCTATCCAAGTTTGCACTTCCACACATGGTTCCTCGGCTGCTGCAAATACATGGCGCTGCAAGCAACAGCAGGTGGAAGGATTTGCATGCATCCACACCTGCGCCCAGGTGGCTGCACTGATCACGGGCAGGAGAAGCACCCGTTGTGGAAATGGACACCTTGAGCTTGCAGGTGGCGCGCCCGTAATGCATGCAGCTGGTGCTGTTAACATGTTCTAGCAGCCTTTCAGCTGCCAACGAGCAAACCAACAAGCTAGCATAGTAATATGTACATGCAAAACCATCATGCAAACACAATCCAGTGCTCCGAGAACGTTCAGTGCAGCTAGCTTGAACAGCAGGCTGCCAGCGGCTATGGCGGCGGGTGCAGCCAGGCGGCCACGTGGCCGGGCGGGTCACCCAGCCGCAGCCAGGCCGCCCAAATGGCGCCCAAGTTGAACACCAGTGCCAGCAGCAACATGTTGGCGGCCAGCAGGAATGCGACAAGGTAGAGTTGCAGCAGCAGGCGAGGGGCTGCGGCATCCAGCCGCAGCAGCAGGCGCACCGCCCATCCGCGGCCGCTGCGGTGCTGCCACTCCCAGACCACCGCCAGCGAGCAGGCGCAGGTGATGGCCACGAGCCAGGGTGGGGGCGGGCGGTAGGCTGGGGTGCACTCTGGCACCAGGCCAAAGAGGCCCGCCATGCGGATGTTGGCGCGGCACAGGCCGCCCACAGCATGGCCCAGCACGCGGCGCAGCAGGACCACCCCCAGCGCGCATCCTCCCAGCAGCAGTGCGGCGGCGTTGAGCCACAACGCAGCTGCCAGGCCCAGGCTGGGGGCGGCTTTTGGGGACAGCAGCTGTCGTAGGCGCACGCTCGCCAGCGCCGCCGCAGCCGCCTGTGCTGCCGGCTGTGGCAGCAGCCTGTCCGCTGTGCGCACCACCCAGCTGCTGCAGCTGCTCATGAGGGGCAGCTGAGGCTGGCTGCCTGGTGTGCACTGGCCGCTGGTGCCACCAGACTGCTGCTCCTGCAGAGCTCGCCCTGCAACCTTGACAAAGCTGCACACCGCCGCCAAGGACGGCGCTGCACTGGGGGTGCCAGCTGGATCGCTGCTGCCGCCGCTGCCGCAGCTGCCCGCCTCCAAGTCCAGCGGGGGCAAGAAGAACTCGCGGCCCCTGCACGTTTGCAGAGGTGCAGAGGCCAGGGTGATGGGAGATTGGTGCAGGTGCCAGTGCAGCATTGGATGGTCCTCGGTAACAACCTTGTTTCTGCTACTGGCGGCTGCCCTCCCTCGAGGGATCAAACCACCGCTGCCGCCGCCGCTCACCCGGCCGCCGCACCTGCCCTCTGGCGGCAGCTCGCTGCCTGGCCGCACCCGGTCCACCACCACTGTTGCTCGGCAGCAGGGGCACCGCCACGAGGTCAACGGGTCGTCTGCAAGGGCACCGATAGAGCGGGCAGAGGGCTGGGGCACTGAGCAGGCACCCACGGTGGCGGTGGTGGCGGCGGCGGCGGCGGCGCAATGCCAGCAGGCGGTCTGAGGCTCTCTGCTGCCCATGACTCTGCTTCCACCCACCCTGCCACGTCTCCAGCAGGCAGCCTGCGTGCAAGGAGTGGCCACAGGAGAGCCAGAGGCTGGAGGCCTCCATCGGGTCCAGGCAAATGGGGCACGAGTCGCCCTGCATGGCCGTGAAAATTGCTTACACCACGCGTAGCGAGCAACGCAAGGGGCGACAGCGACCTCAGACGGCCCTGGCGTGGCCCCCCAGGCAAACGCCGCTGCGCTGGCACTTGCGCCCGCGGGCGCGCCGGCAGGAGGCGCATTTCAGCCAAACGTGGCGATCACGTGTTGTCGTAATCGCCCCTGATCGCTTGAGCCCGCCTGGAAGCCCGCTTGCGGCGACAGGAGGTCCGGGCAGCTGGGCGTTCGGCGGGAGGAGCCGCGGCGATGCTAGGCGTGCGGGCTGCCGCTCGGGCCGCTTGGACACAGACCCGGAATGGCTTCGCCAGCCTGCGCGGCTCGCCCCGGTGAGCGCTAGCAACCCTCTCTTCACCTCCCGCCCGCCGGCAGCGCTACCCGCCGGCCGGGACGATGGGTGCACGGGCCGATCACTTCCTGTGGCTCGCGCCGACACTGCGGTGGACCACCGCCGCCGTCGTCCGCCGCCGCCGCCTCGCCCGACGCCTCCGCCTTGCGCCCGTGCACGCGCCTGGCTGCAGGGACCTGTGGATCATGTTTGTGCTCAAGGTGCTGGAGTCGTACAACTACTTCAGCCTGTCCCGCTCCTTCACTCTCTACCTGACCGAGGAGTTTGGCGTGGGCGACTACGAGTGAGTGCGCCGTTGCCGCGTGAACAGCACGGCAGCATGAAGCGATTGCAGGGAGCTTGCGCCGAGCGGTTGCCAGCAGCAGGAGTGGGAATCAACTGCACTTGCCGCGTGGTGGCGCGAGCCTGCGCCGCGGCATGCTCCATGACCTCCCTGCCGCTGCGGGCACACATGCATGCTTGTTGCCGCCACTCGCCCTTGCTGGATGGCCGCCACATCACCTCGAGCTGAATCCTCCCCTCCCGCCGGGCAGCGCCGGCTTCTGGTACGGGCTGTGGGGCACGCTGCTGACGGCCTACGGCTTTGCGCTGGGCGGCCTCATCGACTACCTGGGTGAGCGCTAGTGTCGGCAATGGATGCGGTTGTGCCGGGCAGGCCATCGCCCTAGAGCTGGGGTCCAGCCGCCATGGGCTGCCTGCTGTGCTGCCAGGGCTCGCACATGCCTTGATCGCCGCAACCTGCGCTGCTCCGCCGCGTACGCCGCAGGCGTGCATGGTGCTCGCTGGCCATCTCTGCTTCCTGTTTCAGCGCTGCCGCTTACTTTGCGGCCGCTTCGCACCGCTGCGCTGCCTCCCTGCCGCAGGCGTGCGCTGCTCGCTGGTCGTCTGCTTTGTGCTCAACGTGGGTAGCCGCATTGTCATGGCCACCACAACCAACAAGTGCGTGTGCGGTCTGAGCGTGGCAGCGGCGGCTGCATGTTGCTGGGCCGTGTTCTGATGCAGCATGCACGGCCATGACCGCCTCAGGCGCCGAGGTGGCTGGGCGTGGCAGAGCTGCTGCAGCTGGCGACATGTTCGATTGTGGCCATGTGGCTAGGGCACGTTGCTGCCAGGGCAAGTTGCTGTCGCGGCAGGCATGCCGCCGCTGTCTCATCTGCGCATGCCGTCTTACCCCTGCTGCCCCGCGCTCTGTATTCTGCGCCCGACCAGGCTGCTGCTGCTGGTCATGCTGCTGGGCCCCAACACAGTGGCGGGCTCGCTGGGCGTGCCGGTCATGACCATCGGAGTCAAGCGGTGAGCACGGGTGCCGTGCTGTGCTGCGCTGCGCTGCGCCTGCCTCTGTGCTGTGATCTGCGGCTCTGATGCTCGGCGCTATGGTCCTCAGTGCTAGACAGTAGCAGGTGGCCGGTACCCGTCACCTGCGTGCTGCTAGCCATGCTCACAAGCAGGTGTGTGAGCCCGATTGATCAAGCACTGCACTGCTGCCTGCCCGGCGCAGGTACACACACACTGGCAACCGCGGCGTGGCGTTTGCACTGTTCTACAGCATCATGAACGTGGCAGCCCTCACACAGGTGTGGTGCTGGGGCAGGCCCATCCCATTGTTTCAGGCCTGTTGTTGGTGGCCTCTGGGTGCATGCCGACTGGCCAGGGGTGTGTGCATGTGTGACACGATGGCTGGCGGCAGCTAGGGCGTGCTCATCATGAGGCAGCAACCGACATGCGCCTGCTTGCCCCTGACACTGGTCCAGGGTGGCATGATGGGTGCGCTGCACCTGGGCCTGCCGCACAGCTTCACAGCGCCGCATCGCTGTTGGCCTGCCACATAGCTTCACAGCCGCATCGTTGGCCGCTGCTCCACTGATGTTGTGTTTCCGCTGATTGACAGGGCGTCATCATGGACGCGCTGCGCCTGGGCCTGCCCCGCGGGTTCAACATCCCCAGCCTGCCGGAAGGCTCCCTGCTCAACAACCCCATGCGCCTCTTCCTGGCCTCTGGTGAACTGCTGAGTTTGAATGCTTGGCGCTGGTTTGCGCGCTGTGCATGCAACTGCACGAAGGCTTGCTGCACGCCCACCAGAGGGCTGGCTTCGCGACAGCCCTATTCCTGGCATGTGGAGAGGCTGTCTGGGTGCACAGGCAAGTCGGACGTGCGGCAGTGTCTACCCCCGTGACTTCGGCCGCCGGCCGCCTACACTCCTGCCGGCCGGCCGGCCGACTGCGTCTGCAGGCACTGCTCTGCTCAGAACATGCCTCCCATGCCCTCCATCAACCCTCCACAGGCTGCCTCACCTCCCTGGCGGGCCTGCTGCTGTCCTTCACGCTAAACGAGTTCTCCGTGTCGGCGCCCAAGCACACCGACAGCGAAGCGCTCGACCCCTCGGTGAGGCCGGGCTGAGGACAGAAAAGAAGGACGGAAAGATGGCGCCCTTGGGTGCGGATCAAGGAGGCGGGCAGGGCGAGATGGCCGGGGGCCAGGCCCCTATGTCCTGCTACCAGGCTGACGCCTTTTGGGTGTGGAGAAAGCAAGCGGGCGGGGCGAGATGGCCCAGTGCCAGGCCCATCCCGCAACCAGTGGCGGGCCGAGGTGCCACTTCTGCTTGATCGACTTGGCTGAGCTTGGTGCAGCAGAGCACAGGCGGCATGCGTGCCGGGCGCCGCATGTGCCTGCATGCCGTGTCGGCATCGACTGACGGTGCTAGGCCCCCGTGTTCCCTCCACGTTAACCAGGTGCACAGCCAGCGCAGCGACACGTCAGCCGAGCTGGAGCTGCCGCCCTCCCCTGAGGTCCCCCTGCTGGGTGACGGCAGCGGCGGCAGCAGCAAAGGCGAGGGCCCCCGGCACCGGGCGCACAGCGGTGGGGCTGGCGGCGGCGCGGCTGGCGGCGCCGGGGCAGCAGAGGAGGCAGGCGAGGCTGCCCCTGGCACCCAGCAGGGCAAGCCAGCAGCCGGGCGGCGGCAGTCGATGGCGGAGCTGTGGGAGGGAGTCCTGTTTGTGCTGTCATCCCGCGGGTGAGACAGCAGAGCATGCAGTGGTTGGCTGGCTGGGGAGCATGCAGGCGCTTGGTGTGCTGGCGGCTTGCGGACGCTTGAGGGCGTGCTCGGTGTGGCTGGGCAGTAGCACGGTCTGATGTCGGCACCGCGCTGGTTTGGCTTTGCCTGTTCACATCTCCCGCCAGCCAGAGTTCCACGCCTCAAGATATAACTGTTTCAGTTTCTTTAGCAAATACAAGTTCAGCCATCTCCTTCCCCTTCCCCGCAGGTTCTGGAAGTTCATCACCATGTGCCTGTTCACTGTCAACCTGAAGAGCGTGTTCCGCCACCTGGACGCCACGGTGCGCTTCGCTACGCTGCAGGCTGCGCTGCAGGCTGTGTGCAGGCTGCTTGACGTGCTGTGCTGAGCCCTGCTGCGCTGCCTGCCGCAATGCATGCTGCCGTTGATGTGCTTAGCCATGCGGTGCTGCTTGCCGCGCTTGCTGGGCGGAGCCATGCCGGTTTGTCCCAACCAACGGCATGAGGCGGAGATAATTTGCTCGCACCGACCCTTTCCACCCCAAAACCTGCCTGCTCGCAGCTCCCCAAGTTCCAGCTGCGTGCCTTTGGGTGAGGGATGGAGCACTTGGAGGAAAACTAAACGCATAGTGGAGTGAAGCAGTGCAGTCGTTGAGGGGGGCCCGCCCCTGCTGCGCATCCGCCTCCCTTGCCTGCTGCTCCAGCTTGTTGCACTTGCCTGCCCCCTCTCCGCAGGTGTGACACACCCATTGGCTTGATCTACTCAATCAACCCGGCCATGATTGTGCTGCTGGTGCCCATCGTTGGGGCCATGACCACTGGTGAGGGGCGCTGGCACTGGAGTGCGGAGGTTGCCTGCTGTTGCTGGAATGGCCAAGGGCTGGATGAGCAAAGCGGCAGAGGCGACGAAGCGGCGGCAGCACCTGGCACATGCTCATCTCTGCTCCACTCAGCCGCCTATGCTGCTCCCGCAGACTTCTTCCACTTTGACATGATCCACCTCGGCTGCTGCCATGCCGACTCAAGCTGTGTGGCATGGTTCCAGCACGCGCTGACCGCACGTGTCCCAACCGCATTGGATCCCAATCCCGCAGACTTCTCCCACTTCGACATGATCCACCTGGGCGGCTACGTGTCCGCGCTCTCCCCCTTCTGGATGGTGGCCTTTGACACCCGTGAGCTCGCGGTGCCTGCTTGGCATCCATGCTGACCGCAGCTGCTGCTGAGGCGCATGCATGCACCGCCCAATCTCCCCTCCTAGCCAACTGCTGTGTGTACTCATGACCACGGGGCACCGCTTCATGACCCCCGCGCCTTTGACCTGACCTGCCCTTGCCAGGCTGGGCAAGCGCCATGTTTGTGGCCATGCTGTCGCTGGGGGAAGCCATCTGGTCGCCCCGCTGGTATGGTGAGCCAAGTTTCATAATGCCTGTGCACTGGTCTTGATGACGGCCTTACTGGCTGATGTTGCAAGTGCATGCGAGGCTGCGGGCGTCTGCCCGCTCCGCTGCTGCCCAGCTTGGTTCCACGTCAGCATTCCACTGCCTCGTCACCGGCCGCTTGTTCCTGCAGACTCCTGGGTGGGTGCGCCACCCGGCAGGCAGGCCGGCACCGTGCGTTTATCAGCCGTGTCCTGCATTGCTGACTGGCGTCCCTCGTGGTTTGCCGCTCTCAACTTGCAGACTACTCCATGGGCGTGGCCCCAGATGGCCGGGAAGGCATCTTCACAGCCCTTGCGTCCGCGCCTCTGTTTGCAGCCATGCTGCCGACCGGTGGGTGCCCGGCGGGGCGGGGGGTGTGGCTGCTTGAATGTTGTGCTGCTTGCGGCGGTCGTTTGCACGCCCGCGGCAGCTGTAGTGCGAGCTACAGCGAGGTGCAGCCCAGCTGCTCGACCAAGCACCTGCCCCACAAGCTTTATAACTCACACCACAATGCACCAGACACGACCATGTCGCCCGCTGCACCTGCCGCCTGCCCTCAGGTATGATCAGCGGCGCGCTGCTGCAGCGCTACTGCCCTGACAACGGCCAGTGCACCGAGCGGACAGATGGCAGCGGCGGCGATGCCCGCCGCCGCATGCTGGCCCTGCTGCTGGGCCGGGGTAGCGGCAGCAACGGCAGCGGCAGCAGCAGCGGCGGCTGGCTGCGCAGCCTGGCTGAGACAGCAGCAGGCGGGGGCGGCGGCCCGGGTGGCGGGGATGAGCCGTATGTGTGCAACGGCCGCGCGCTGTGGAGCATTGTGGGAGCCATCACGCTGTCCTCCCCGCTGCTGGTGTTGCTCACGCAGGTGGGCGGGGCGGGTGTGGTTTGTGGGTTGCTGCTCCAGCACATCTGCTGTGCGATGCAATTCCATCATGCGTCCAGCGCGTGGTGCCGGCAGCTATCCAACTGCCGCTCCTCATCCCAAGCCCAGCTGCCTCTCTCCCAACCCACGTGCCCCTCAACCCCAGCCCCTCAACTGCCGCTCCCCGCCACCCACACCGCTTGCAGCCCTGGATCCGGCCCGACCCCCGCGACTTCTCCAAGCAGCCGCCCAGCCGCACAGGGTGAGCACCCTCCACGCTCCCAACAGGCGCTGAACCTGCGTCTCCTGATCATGTGCATTGCTGCTGCAACCTGCTGCCTCGGCATACTGCATGCCACCTTGTCAAGCCTGCCGCCCCCGCAGCACATTTGCAATACCCACCCACCTGCCGACGCGTCTCCGCTGCTCCGACCTCCCCAACCGCTGCAGCACGCTGGAGGGCGGGGCCACCATGGATGTGAACGAAGCAGACCCACTGGGTGTGCTGGAGAACGTGTATGAGTCCCAGCTGCTGCACGAGGCAGAGGTGGGCGGGCCCAGCAGCAGCGGCGGCGGCCCCAGCCGCCCCGCCTCGGCGCATGGCGAGGCGATTGCGGGCGGGGNCGGGGCGGGCGGGCGGCGCCACGGCGGCGCGCTGGCTGAGTGAGACAGATCCTGTTTGAGAGAGTCCCAGCTAAAGGCGGCGTGCAGGCAACCGCCTGCCTGCCCACACCCTCTCAAGCGTGCCCAGCCCACCAACCGAGCGAGTTCAGCGCAGCGAGCGGCGCCATTGCGCACGAGGAGAGATGCCAGTGAATAGCGAGCCAGCGGAGCGCCCTGTCTGCCTACTGTACACCCCATACAACTGTACATGCCCTGCATGCTTTGCTCTCTGCCGTGTGCGCTTCTTTCCCCCTTTCGTCTGGCCTGTATACCATGCGTCCCGCCACCCGCACGTACATGCAAATGAGCATCGTGAATGTCTGCTTGTCCACACAGTATGTGCTGCACCTACTGAACGCGTAAGTGAATCCGCACATGCCAACACTGAAGCTGACTCAAAGGTGCTTTGGGGGCGCCGGATGGCTAGGCTAACATAGGCGGTGTGGGCTGATCGATGTGCATCCCAGCAGCACTTGGTGCGGTGGTGGCCGGTGGTCTGAATTGATATGTCAATTGGAGCATGCCCGGCACTTGATGTGGTGGGCGCCGCTGGTCTGAATTGATATATCAATTGGAGCATGCTGGGCACTTGGTGCGGTGGGCGAGGCAGTCATTGATAAATCAATGGCGTTGTGGGGGCGACGCATGGGCGAGGCAGCCATTGATCAAATCAATGGCGGCGGCGGGTGGCAGCGGACGGCGGTGTGCGGCTGGGCGGAAAGGCGGTATCCAGCTGCCCTGCCATCCTGCTTCCCTTGGTCTGCAGGCTGCAGGGCTGGGGCGAGGAGCGTGCGGCGCTGGTGCTGCAGCAGGGGCTGACGCCTCGACTGCAGGTGGGGGCCGGCAACATGTGCTGGGTTGGTTGCATGTTCACTGCAGGCCATTGTCTTGCCCAGCTGGCGTGCAGCCTGTTGTTTGGGACCCGCGCAATCCGATTGATTCTGGCTGTTCCAACTGCCTGACGGTACCGACCCCTCGCAGGCGGGCGCCGACCGTGGCGCGGCCAAGGCGCTGGGCACCAGCACGCAGTGGGGCGACCGCTCGCCCACGGGATACCTGTGGTGCACATACAAGGTCCGAGGGTCAGCTGATAGAATTGAGTTGAAGGCCACGCTGCCAGGGCTGCATCATGGGTGGTCGTGCGGGCCGGCTGGAAGGGCTGCAGGCACCATCTGTGCTGCCGTCTGGGGGACGCGTTGAAGTGCCATGGTTCTGCCGCTCACTGGGTGCACTTGTGCACCGTGCCCGCAGGCAACTGTGCGGCGGGGCGGGGAGTACACAGTGACTGGTGGCACGCGCGGCGAAATCAGCTTCAACGGCGACCTGGGTGAGCACAGGCAAATGCAAGTGGCCGTTGTTTTTGCTGGCCACCACTGTTGTATGTTGGTTCCCAGTGCGGCGGCAGCAGCAGCAGCAGGCGATGCGGGGATGGAGGATGCAGAGAAGGAGGCCGCTGATGAGGCAGCCGCTGCAGATGAGCAGGAGAACACCGCTCCGGCAGCGGCAGCAGCAGCAGCCGGCTGCGGCGATGCCAGCACAGCGGCAGTGGCGGCCGGCCCCCAACCTGCTGGGCGCGCCAGCCAGGGCGGACGGTGGCCGCTGGGGCCGCTGGGCGCGATGCTGGCTCGCATGGTGAAGCGGGCGCCAGGGCTGCCGCCATCGCCGCCACAGGCGGGAGCCTCGCCAGGCCAGCAGGGAGAAGTGATTGACCTAACAGGCGACTCACAGATGGCCGACGGCTTTTGAGCGGCTGGTGGTTTGCGAAGCGGCAGCCGGTGGCAGTGGGCTTGCGCACACGCGAGATGCTAGTAGGACGCTGCATGATGACACCACTTTGTGATTCTTGCAATGTCAAGCTGCTGTCATCACAGCATGTCTGATGCCGTACCTCACTTGATGGGCACATGGTAGCATGCCAAACGGCCTTACATGTGAGGATGGAGGTTCGGTATCCAGCTGCTGGGCGGCTCCCCAATGCAATGGCTTGAAATAAGTGGCATGCACATGGAGGATGGGTGGAGGATGGGAGGCGAGCTGAAACTGCTTGCATGCAAATGAAGACAGGCGCAAATGAAGACAGGCGCAAATGAAGACAGGCAACAAGCGTGTAACTGCTGCGAGTGCGCTGCTGCTGATTCTAAGATGCGTGGTCCGCTCCAACTAACTGTAGGTAACTCTACATTTGCAAGTGTGCTGCTGCTGGATCTCAGGCGCGCTGCCACAGCCAGGCCCTGGCACAGACGACCACCACCAGCGTGGCAGCAGCCAGGGCAGTGCTGCACAGCTGCTCCATAAATCCCTGGTCCACCTGCCACCACCGACCGTCCTGCTGAGCCTGCTGAGCCTGCTGAGCCTGCTGTGCCTGCTGTGCCTGCTTCGAGGCAGTCATGCTGCTATGATGCTGCTTAATTTCATCCTCTCCCAGCTGGCGCACAAGCTCCACCACCACTGCCCGCTGAATCTCGCCAGGCAGTGGCGGCAGCAGCCCCCGTCGCACAGCTGCACCCAAGCACAGCGCCAGAGTGCGCACCTGCTGTCGGTGAGCTGCCGGCAGGTGGCGCACCAGCTGCGCCGCCTCCGCTTCGGACCGCTGCAGCACCGCTGGCAGCGCGGCGCCCAGGCCGAGGTAAGGAGAGGGCACCGCAGCCCACTGCTCTCTGGTCAAGGCGAGCCGGCGAGCCAGAAGGTGGTGCAGGGGCGCCGACGAGTTGCCTGCTGCCAGAAGGGCTGCCAGCACGAGGCTGGCATCCTGCGCCTCGAAGGGAGCTTCCTGAAGCAGATATGCCGCGGTCGCCATCTTGCCAGCTGTCAGTTCGAAATCGCTAAAACGAGTGAGGGCCAGCGCCTGTGTGAATGGTGTCATGCCCTCGCAGTTGATCCTCAGCGCCGCGCGCGGGGCCGCTTGGAACAGCAGGGATCCTGCCTCCAGCTGCCCCACAAGGGCCGCGTAATGCAGCGCCGTGCACCCTTCATGCTGCCCTGGGCCTGCCACCGCGTCCGCATCAGCGCCAGCCTCGAGCAGAGCCTTGATGCACTGGGCCGACTTGTCACCGCGGTTGCAGGCGGCGAGATGGAGCGCTGTTCTGTTCCCTGCTGTCTCCTTCAGGCTGACGTCGGCGCCGGCCGCAAGCAGCAGCCTGACACACCCTGGGCTGCCGCTCAAACACGCAATGTGCAAGGCAGTGGCCCTGCCTGCCTGGCCCTCAAGCGCACCATTCACATTGGCGCCTGCCGCCAATGCCGCCGCCGCACTCGCCGTATCGTCTTTCTCAACCGCTGCGTGCAGCTGCTTCAACGCTGCCATTCGAGATTCCATTGGATTGCTCCACTATCTGCACATGATGGGGAGTCCAGATAGCATGCACAAGTCAGGCAGCAGCACGCGCTGTGGCGGCAGCAGCGGCGGCGGCAGCAGCAGCGGCGGCAGCTGGCGGCGGCGGCGGCAAGCCCAGGGCTCTCGCTTTTGCTCCGTTGCGTGCTGACGCTTGCTCCGAGCAGCATGAGCAATGCATCACAATGGCCAGCGCACCCAGCTGCGCTCGCGTCGCCGAAGTTGAAGTCGCGGCCGCCCCTGTCGCTCGCTCTACGGATGGCTGAGCGCCGGCAAGGCAGTGAGAGAAACTAGCAATGACGAGCAGCCGCGGCCGCTCAGCCGTGGGTACGCCAGCGGCACTGCGCGCCTCGACGGCACCGCTTGGAGCGGCTGAGAAACCTATGGCGCAGCGAGGTGCTGCTGCTGCTGCTGCTGCTGGCCCCGCTTGGCCATGGTGTCCATACCCAGCAGCACTGGCCGAGACATTGGCACAGAGCAGGGGATAAGGCGTGTCTCGGCTGACCCCCTGCAGGCACTGCCCCAATGTGCACGCTTTGATGGCGCCGCACAGTGGCGGCACAGGAACAGCTTCGCTCGTAGTTGCAAAGTGCAGCAGCCAACATTATCAGGTGCGTCTGGGCTTGTCAGCCGTTCCTGTGCCCAGCTACGATGCTGCAATGCCGCACGTGCCGTGCTGCTGCCCCTGACGGAGGGTTGAAGGATGCATCTGTCTCAAACGCTGCCCCAGCCGCAATGCCTCCACCTGCTGCTCCCTCTCTAAACAGCCGCCGCCCGCCTGCTCCGCCCCCGCTGCTGTGCTCATGGCACTTGTTTGGATCTTTGTCGGCAACCACACCGGCTTGACGGCCTTCGACGGCCTGGCCACGCCGCTGTCGCTGGGGCCGTTGCCACCGCCCAGCTGCTGTTCCTGGGCATGCCTTGGCGCGCCAGACGCCACTGGCCGCTGCTGTCGAAACCGATGTGAGTGGAGCAGCAGGTGCTGGCCCATGCATCCGCACATGCCGATGCTTATGTGCGCGCCATGCTGCTAGTGGTGCAGGCATCGCAATCGCCATAAGTGGAGCCTCCCCTGCCCTCATGCCGCCCCGCAGTACATACGAGATGCGATGGGCAGCCCCGCCATGGCTGTGTGGCTGATGCACAGCAAGCTGGTGAGGCAGGGCGGCTGCAAGGGAGGACGCAGGGGCGATACGGTAACCTTGAGAGCAGCAGGTGTTGCACATGCCTCCAGCTGTAGCAGCGCCGCCCAGCAACCCTCGCGTCTGCCGCTGCCACAAGAGCTCTTCATTCGCCCCACCGCCCCGCACCCTGCCGCCACCCATCCCGCAGGCCCGCATCAGCTGTGTGTCTGCCCTGCAACACCTGCTGGACGCGCTGCCGCACATCATCCCAGCCCGCTGCAAGTCAGCACGGCATGCGTGGCATTCGAGTTTGCTCGCCGCCAGCCATTCGTGCTGGCCGCCGCCACCGCCTGGCGCGCTGGGCGTACCGCAGCACCCACTGTCGGTGAGCCCGGATGCAGCGGGATGCCTGCAGCATCCTCCTGCTGCTGTGAACGGCTGCAGGCGGCCACCGTGGGCAAGGCTACACAAGGTCTGTATGGCGGGCGCCGCAGTACCGCCCCCTCGGCTGGCAGCACGGCGGTTGCTGCCGCCGGCGCTTACATACCTGCTGGTTGCCTCTGACCCTGGCAGCTTACTGCTGCTGTTGAACCCTGCATGTCAAACCCACCTCACCTAGCCATGCACGGGTAGCATGCCAACCCCAGCCACACACATTCGAAGTGGGATCCAGGCCAGCGGCGGTGAACCGTGGCCACACGCGGCAGGCTGGCGGGATGGGTGCAGGATTCAGTTCTCGCCCCCCTCGCTCCGTCCACGCATCCAGGCACCGTTCATAATCACCATGAAGGTGCTAGGCCTCCTGCTGCTGCTCGCTGCAGCGACCGTGCAAGGTGGGAGGGGCTGTCGGCGCCTCGCGGCCCTGCCCGCACACTAATCCGTGCACTGCAGGGTCGAGCAAGCCTGCTGAGACCGCGGGCGGGGCGGCAGGCTGCAAGGAGTGGACGGACCCGTCCGCTGAACCGAGCCCTTTCGAAGTTGCCAGGCCTTTGCACCGCTGCTGTGAACGCCCGAGAACACAAAAGAGCGCTGCAATGCCGCCCCCTTGCCCTGCAGGCCAGGACTGCCCGGGCGGCACCCCCGGCGCCGACGCGCTCTGGAAGGCGGCGCAGGTGCGCTCCCGACCCGACCCTCCCGCCCGGCCGCTGTGTCGGGGTGCACCTGGCTGCTTGTAATGTGTAGCGGATCGAGAGCGCTTTGCAGCCAGCACGCCACTCCTGGCAGATCAACACCTCATACGCCGGCTGCTGCCCAACCGCTGCCACCGCTGCGGCCGCTCCCCGGCCCCCTCCCCGCCCTTGCAAGCAGGATTTCGAGCTGCCGGACGAGCCAGCCAGCAAGATTGTTTACAACGAGCCCGTGGAATTCGCCCAGGTAGGGCAGGGTGGATAGGATGAGCAGGGAGGCGTGCGTGAAAAGGGTCCAATCACGCGCCAGGCGGTGCAGGCATGGGTGCCGCTGCCGCCGCTGCCGCCCTCCGGAGGATCCAGTCGCCAGGATCGGCCCACTGGCCACGACCAGTGCGCTGCGCCTGCTGGCTGCCCTGCCTGCAGGGCACGCTGCGCACCTATGCTCGCATGACTGGCCCCTGTGACCCGCCCGCCGCCATCGGCCTGGAAATGTCGGCGGGCCTTCAAGACGACCTGCCCGGTCCCACTGAGGTAAATTTATGCTTCGAAGCAGGGGGATAGGCACCCATGCGTTGCCGCGCCAAGGCACATGTGCGGAAATTGGGTGTGGTGTGCCTGCCGGACGCGGAGAGGCATGCTACCCTTGGCGCGCCGGGCGCGCATCTGCTGCGTGCCCTTACCGTCAGCCCGCTGAGCAGACTGCCCTCCGCTCTCCCGCCGGCCGCCCTGCAGGTCAAGGTGCGTCCTCCGCCCGAGTGCGAGGCAAACCCCATGCTGCCCACCTGCTTCCCGCCCTTTGAGCCCATCTTCCTGCCCTTCTTCGACGAGGTGAGCAGGGAGGGCCACTCCACATTCCTGCTCGGGAGAACAGCAAAGCCCAGCCGGCTGCTTTGGGTAAAGGTGCATGGTGTCGGCGATCGCTGCCGCTGCCGCCGGCAATCCAGCAGGCCTGCTGCTGCGGTTTGCAGCAGACTGCCGCTGTAAGCCACTCTGACCGCGTGATGCTGCTCCACTGCCCATGCGCACACAACGCTACAGGAGGCTCCCGGCTGGTCGCCCTTCCGCCTTGCCGAGATCGACTGGTCGCCCCTGGTGCGTGCGCTGCTGCCGTATTCTGCCCATGCTTTGCCAGGACGCGGGGCAGCGGCGTCTGATGGCGGGCAGCACACGTCGCTGATGCGTGCCGTTACGCCATTTGCATTGCCACGGCTACTGCAGCACCTGATCTATCACTCGACCTGCCCCCCACCCCTGCAGGGCCACCACCCGTAAGCTGCAGCTGGAGCACAGCGGTGCAGCACAGTTACCTGCACAGCTGGGCGGCTCTGCCTTGCCACTGCCCATGATCCCCGGCGCCAGCTGCTGACCGGCACTCTATGCCTACACCCGCCGCCAACTGAGCTGCTGACCGGCGCCCATTCGCCGCCGCCCCGCCCCACCCTGCCACTCGCAGCCCCGGAGTGTACAACACACCGCACTGGGACCTGCACTTCTACCTCATCAACCAGACCCAGGTCAGATCCAGCCGATCATCATTCTGTGTTGCCATCATCATTCTGTGTTGCCATCGCTCCTCCTGTCCGAATTGGGAAGTTAAAACTGAACAAATCACACCCTGCCTCCCCCCTACCGGGTCGACTCAGATTGAGGCCATCACCCCTGGCCCTTGCACCGGCCTGTCTGTGGAGTCATACGCCGCCGCCCAGCAGCCCGTGCCAAGTACGTGGTTGTGTGGACTGGGGAGATGGCGTGCCGCCGCTGCCGTTGCCGCTGCGTGCCGCCGCTGCCGTTGCCGCTGCGTGCCGCCGCTGCTGCTGCCGCTGCGTGCCGCCGCTGCCGCTGCCGCCGCCACTGCCGAAAACTTGCTTGCATTCTCACTTACAACCGCAGGCAAATGCTTCCGGGGGGATGGCTTTGCCAGCATCAACGCAGTGGCACCCTGACCTGCATTTATTCAGGCAACTAACGGGTGCCCCTTCCCTCCCATGCATTGCAGGCAAGTGCTTCCCGGGAGACGGCTATGCCAACATCAACGCAGTGGCGCCGCTCATGGGCAACCACTACGTGAAGATGGACGCCCCCGAGATGCTTGCCTTCGCCACTGAGGGGAATGGCGTGCCGGCCTGGGTGAGCAGCAGCCTCCCTTGCTGTCGGGCGGTGTTTGCCGCCTGCGGCACCGCTGTGCCCGCCTGGCGGACGTCTTGCGGACTGTGCCCTGCACCTGGCACAGCACCTGAGTGAAGCTTGCAGCTCAGGCAGCCAGTAGCCAACCAGCGCATGACGCCCCTTCCCTGCCGCGGTTCCCGGCCTCAGAACGAGTCCTGGATCTGGGGCTCCGATGCCGGCGAGATCACCTTCTTTGAGGTCATGGTCAAGCGGTGAGCGACCTCCCCTGCTGCGCCTGCATTTGGGCATGTGGCGGGGCGGAGCTGCCACCCTAGCTGTGGAGACCATCCCTGCTGCGCCTGCATTTGGGCTTGTGATGGGGCGGAGCTGCCACCCTAGCTGTGGAGGGCAGGTACCAGCGGCAGACGGCATGGCCCGCTCCACTGGCGCATTCTCCCATCCGCCATCCCTCCTTGACCCCCACCCGCAGCTCTTACCTGCTTCGGGAGCCGACCTTCTGCTCGCCCATCCCTGGTGCGCGGCCCGCAGTCTTGCTGTTGGTCCAGTAGTGCAGTTATGGCTGTAGGCCGCCTGCCCTCCTTGCGGCACACGAGCCACTGTGACTCGAGACTGCCCCTCTGCCTGTCCCCCTGCAGGCATGCCCTCCGAGTTTGCCATCCCGGGATGGCAAACAAGTTGGTCTTGTCACACCACAGCCCCTCGACCTGCCTACCTGCCTCCCCTGCAGGCATGCCCTCCGAGTTTGCCATCGCCGGCTACAAGCCCTCGACCTACTGCATCGTGTCCACCGGCAACGCCACGCTCATCGAGCTGCGTGACTTCACCTGGTGAGCATGCGAGGTTGTCTTGGTGTCGATTTGATAAGATTGCTGCAGGTGCCGCGCTCATCGAGCTGCGCGACTTCACCTGGTGTGTTTAGGGTGGTGCGATTACAAGTAGTGTGCACGCCTGCTGTGGCATTAAAGGCCGGCAGCAAGCGCTGGCGCTGGGGCTGCCGTACCTGGGTGCAACGCAAGCTGTGGTTGGGGTTGGTGGCGTGGAACGCCTGTGCATGTCGGCAGAGCTACCTGGAGTCTGCCGCCATGCAAGCTGCGAACCAGTGCACCATGCCTCCCACTCTGCCACCTTGCTCGGCAGGTATGATGCCGGCTGCAAGGGCGAGGACTATGCACCCGCCTCCTACATGACGCTGCCGCCCGGCTCGCCGCCCCTGAGCCCCGAGGTGAGCCCGGCAGAGCGGGAGGGCATCTCATGTCAAATGGCTTTGAACCATCAGTGCCGCTCATGCAGCAGCTGGCCAGCAGTGCCACCCGCCGCCCGCCCCACCGTGTCTGCCGAGGTGGGACGGGCACAGCAGTGGCAAGGCGAGGAACTGTGAGCTGATGCATGCTGTGCAGTAGGGATCAGGCTGCTGCCCGTGTGCGCCGCGTTAGCGCTGCCGTGCCCCCGAAACAATCGCTGCCGACCAAACCGCCGCTGCCAGATGCCTCATCCGAATCCTCCCACCCCGACGCAGTGTGACGCCGTCGTGCCCAAGCTGGCTGGTGCAGGCCCCGCGCCCGAGCCCGCTCCAGTGCAGGCTGCCTCCGCTGCCGACAAGCGTGCTGCCCCGGTGCTGCTGGCAGCGGCTGCCGCCCTGATGACGCTGGCTGCTGCGGTGGTGGGGTGAGCGGTCCCCACATCCATCTCGTCCGGCCGCCGCCCCTGTTTTTCAGCAGATCGCAATGCACATCGCCACTGAACATCCAAGAAACGCTAAGACCCCTTTTCAACCCCCTCGGAAGCACTCTGCCCTCAGCTATCCCGCCCGTCAGACATCTCAGCCTCTTCTGCGCACTCCACTCACCTGCACCCCCAACTGACTACTGTTCTCATCCCCCATCCTCCCTCCCCAGTCTTTGAACACAGCACACGAACACATGCCTCGCCCAGCACCTCGCTGTGTGCAGGCTTGGCTGCGAAAGACCAGGCATGCGTCCCCGTGCTGCTTGCCTTGTATGTAACAAGCGCTGTCCAGAGATGAGAAGGTGTGCGTGTACATCACGGGCAGGAGCCCCCGCCGACGAAGCGCACGCCGGGCGGCGGCCAGGGAGCTGCCCACCCAACCCAAACCTGCATGGCTTGCGGCTGTTCCATCGAGTTCTGTAGCACTCTGTAAGTCGTTTGTTGCACAGCCGGCAGGCTCCAGCGCCCCTTAAGCACCCCGAACATGGCGCTCCGCCAATTGGGCGCGGCGCTCGCCCTGCTCTGCCTGCTGAACGGCGCAGCTGCCACCCGCGAGCTGCACGGTGAGCGCGTCGCCCGCCGCCGGGGGGCATTGCTGCCGCCGCCGCCACGCTGGTACGAGCGGCGGCAGCAGCTGCCGGGCTCCAACACCGTGGTTGACACTCGATCAACTCGCGATCCGGCTGCCCAACTGTCATGTAGACGCCGCTGCAAGTGACGGCATGGGCATGGGTGGCATGGCTGCGGCAGACAACGCCACCGACGGCGGCATGCAGATGGGCGGCACCGGCAGCGGCAACATGACCGACCCTTGCTACAGCGCGCCCTCGGACGCTGGCTGCGCAGACTTCCAGCGCAGCGACGAGGGTGAGGCGTTGATATGGCCGCCTGCCACAGGGCTGGCCGGCAGGGCATCATGGCAGGGTGGTGTGCCCGGCAGGCCTGTCGGCAGCGAGGGAAGGCTGCCCTTGCTGCTGCTCTCGCAACCGACGAGCCGTACTGTAGTGGACTGCGCAAAGCCAGCCCTGCCCACTGACCAACTGCAGAGTGGATGGATGACATTGAGAAGCTGTGCGGTGCCATGCCCTTCATGACCGGCTGCAGCTTCTGGGTGCAGTGCACGGCAAGTGGGGCGGGCCGGCAGGCGGGCAGGCAGCAGCAGCTGAGCGTGCGGCACAGTGGCTGTTCAAGGTGATGCTTGTGCAGCTGCAGTCGCTGCGTCACACCATTGCTCCCAAATCAACTCTGCTGTACCTATGCGTATGCCTCATCCGGCTCACTGCCTGCCGCTGCTGCAGGACGGCAGGGCAAACGGCACGTACTGCGAGCCGTCCGCCATTGCGGGCACCCTCTGTGTGGAGATGCCTGGGATGAAGGTGGGAGGGCATGTTTTTTTGTTGGGAAGCAGTTGGCCTGGCGGTCCTGAGTGTGCCGGCGCGTGCTGCCATTTGAGTTGGGCAGCCAACGAACTGCAGCAGCCAGCAGGGCTGCAGCACGTGCACAGAGCCGCCGTGCCTGCACCACGTCACACCCGCAGGGCTGCGAGGCGTGGAACGCGCTGTGCGCCGCCGGCACCGCCGTGGCGCAGTGCAGCAGCCCGGGCCCCGTGCCGGGCGTGCCGTCCAGCAGCCTGAGCAAGGAGGGCATCGAGAGCCTGTGCAACACGCACTGCATGGTGAGGGCCAGCAGCGGGAAAGGTTACGGCCATAGGTGCGGATTGATGGAACGGATTAGATATTCTGCTGAGGGATGGGAGGTACCGTGAGAGGGGGTCTGGACGCCTCCAGTCCGGTGCACCTGACCAGCCCGTAGCGTCAGGCTGCCTCGATTCACTCCAGGCTGCCCCAATGCCCGCCCTGCCACACCCCTCAACCTCGCAGGACGGCTGCGGCGACTGCGAGGCGGGCAAGGACTTCAACTCCTGCACCGACCCGCTGCTCATCCTGGCCCACATGTGCTACGGTGCGGGTTCTGTGGCGAGGCGTGTCTAGTTGGTGCTGCATGCACTGCAACAGCTGCTGCTGGTATAGTCGGCAGCATGGGTTGCTGCCCTTGCTGGCCCACATGTGTTACAGTGAGTGCCAGTGGCGGGGAGTGAGAACATTGGCACTGCAAGGTGCTGGGATCTGATGTAGCGGCTGCCCCTCTCCCACCGTTCCACGTCTACCGTAGACGTGACATTTTTGCACCCGCCTGTGTGCTGCAGCCATGCCGGGCATGCCCGAGTGCCTCACGCCTCCCACTGGCACCGGGATCAACGACATGTGCGCGAACGAGGAGGTGAGCTGATCTGGATTAGAATGAAGGGCGCAGGCTTGCGGTGGCGCAGCAGAGGCTTGCAAACGGGTGCACTGTGGCCAGCCGTGCTAGCCTCGCTGCCGCCTCGCCAGCTGCCAACCAACTTGGATGCGGCAGCCCTCCAAGCCAGGCAGCCATCAGCGAACCCCTTCACCACCTGCCCCAATGGCTTCCGCAGGTGAAGGCCAATTTTCCGCTGGTTTGCGTCAAGCCGCCCAGCCCTGCCGCCAAGTGCCCATGAATGTAGGGGCATCCCGTAGCAGCGGCTTCGGCGCTGTGAAGTGAAGGTGTTTTGAGCGGGCAACCCGCCTGCTGCCTTGTTTCGCACCAATGCATGGCTGGTCCATGCTTCAATATGATCTCTTGCGCAACATCAATTTTTGGCCAATCAGCTTACCTGACAAGCATCAAGGGAGGCCAACCTTCCACCCGTCGCTGCCACCGCTGCCACGGCGCGCCGCTCGGCCGTGCCGTGGCGGGCGCCAAAGGCAGCCCTCCCGTGTGCCTTGATCAGCTTGAGTATGCATTCGTAGCAGATCCGTAGGGCAGCCATGTCCTGGGCGGCTCTGAACCGGGAGCTGCGGGAGCTCCTGCCCCGGTTCTCGCTGCCCGCCGACTGGGACGCAGTTCATGAGCTTGCGGATCATCTCAATGCGGCGGAAGGACCCGACGCCGCCCTTTTTGCGCTGCAAGCCAGCTGGCTGGAGCCCTCCCCGGCCGAGGCGGAGGCCCTGCAGCAGTGCGTGCTCTGAACAGAGGCTGCCGGCTGGGGCGCTGCAGATCAGTCGGTTCCCACTGCGCAGCTGCTTGCCGGCGCCGGCGCCGCCGCGGCCTGCAGCTCACTCGGCCTTGCCTCCTGCCGCAGGACGGTGTCCATGGCTGCTGACCGCATAGCAGTGCTTGAAGGCAGCCTGGACGAAGTGGCTGAAGATGCCACGGAGCAGCTCATGTTTACAAGCTGCCAGTTCATTGGTATCTGCGCCTGCCTGTATGCCGATCCCAGAGTGGGTCGGCCGCCGACACGCGTTTTGGCGCCCTGCGCCCGCTTCCTGCTGCGCTGCGGTGCGGCGGCGCAGGGGTTTGCATTGCAGGAGATGCAGCAGGGGAACATGGGTGCAGAGGACCTCGGAACAGCGCTGACCGTGCAGTTCTGGGCGCTGGACATGTGGCTGCTCGCCTGCAGCCTGGTTGACAGCCCTGACCCAGCCGCCGTCGCAGAGGCCTGCGCGCCGCCGGCGCTGCTGCACCAGTGGCTGCAGCAGGCGCTTGCCAGCCTACAGGTGCTGGAGCCGCCGTCGTGGAGACCAGGTGGGCAATGCGCTTGTGTCTGCTTGGAGGGGTGGCACTGGGGTGGCTTTGGCATGGCACCTGGGTGTGCAGGCACCACGAACTGATATACACGCATCCACATCCTCCGTGCGTGACACTTACAGGCGCTTGTTATGCCCGAATCTGCGGCCGCTTGTTTGCAGCACTGGCGTTCCTCAGCATAACTACAGACTTCACAGCCCATACTAAGCACCTGCGGCGAGATGAGCGGCTGTGCGGCGGCCTGCTCCAGCTGCTGCTGCCCGGCGTGTCAGCCCTGGCGGTGGGCCTGCAGCTGCCGCCTGAGCGGCGCACAGAAGAATGCACATGGCGCACCGCGGCACACATGGCAGCCTGGATCAGCGAGACACCAGAAAAAGCAGCCAAGCAGCTGCTGGCTCGCCAGCCAGCGGCAGCCCAGCGCCTGCTGTCCGCCGCTGCCCAGTTGCTGCAGCCTGGCCTGTCCTGGCTTGCGGCACGAACGGAAACGTGAGATGCAGCAGCTGGATTGCTTCAGGTGCATCTGTGTCAGCTGCTGCTGGCTGACCGGTGCTGGTCCCGCCCTGCCCGTTCACTTCCGCGCCCTGCGCCCGTTCACTTCCGCTCCCCCAGCTGCTGGTGCAGGGCATGCTGCTGCTCCTGTCGCACGTGCAGTATGGCAGCATGCTTCCCTTCAATTTCAGCACAACAGCCAGGCAATGCAGTGTGGCGAAGAGGCAGCGCGGCGAAGAGGCAGCGCCTGTGCACCGCTGGCCGCTGCGTCGGCCCGTTCACTTCCGCGGCCTGACGGACCAGCGCTTGAACTACATGGCGCTGTCCCATGGGCGGTTCAGACCTGCATCCAACCTCAGTTGGGGCAGGCAAGTGGATGTCTGAGCTGCTGGGTGGCGCTGGCTGGGGGGTGAGGGCTGCCCTCCGTTCACTTCCGTGCTGCAGCCCGGTCCTGCAGAGTGCGGCTGCCGTCCCCGCATGCACTCCCTGGCCTGTCCTGGCTTGCTGCACGAGCGCAAACGTGAGATGCAGCAGCTGGTTTGCTTCAGGTGCATCTGTCTCAGCTGCTGCTGGCTGACCGGTGCTGGTCCCGCCCTGCCTGTTCACTTCCGCGCCCTGCGACCGTTCACTTCCGCTCCCCCAGCTGCTGGTGCAGGTCATGCTGCTGCTCGAGGATCCTGTCGCACGTGCAGTATGGCTGCATTCTTCCCTTCAATTTCAGCACAACAGCCAGCCAATGCAGTGTGGCGAAGAGGCAGCGCCTGTGCACCGCTGGCCGCTGCGTCGGCCCGTTCACTTCCGCGGCCCGACGGACCAGCGCTTGAGCTGCATGACGCTGTCCCATGGGCGGTTCAGACCTGCATCCAACCTCAGTTGGGGCAGGCAAGTGGATGTCTGAGCTGCTGGGTGGCGCTGGCTGGGGGGTGAGGGCTGCCCTCCGTTCACTTCCGTGCTGCAGCCCGGTCCCGCAGAGTGCGGCTGCCGTCCCCGCATGCACTCCCTGGCCTGTCCTGGCTTGCTGCACGAACGGAAACGTGAGATGCAGCAGCTGGTTTGCTTCAGGTGCATCTGTCTCAGCTGCTGCTGGCTGACCGGTGCTGGTCCCGCCCTGCCCGTTCACTTCCGCGCCCTGCGCCCGTTCACTTCCGCCCCCTCAGCTGCTGGTGCAGGGCATGCTGCTGCTCCTGTCGCACGTGCAGTATGGCTGCATGCTTCCCTTCAATTCCAGCACAACAGCCAGGCAATGCAGTGTGGCGAAGAGGCAGCGCCTGTGCACCGCTGGCCGCTGCGTCGGCCCGTTCACTTCCGCGGCCCGACGGACCAGCGCTTGAACTGCATGGCGCTGTCCCATGGGCGGTTCAGACCTGCATCCAACCTCAGTTGGGGCAGGCAAGTGGATGTCTGAGCTGCTGGGTGGCGCTGGCTTGGGGGTGAGGGCTGCCCTCCGTTCACTTCCGTGCTGCAGCCCGGTCCCGCAGAGTGCGGCTGCCGTCCCCGCATGCACTCCCTGGCCTGTCCTGGCTTGCTGCACGAGCGCAAACGTGAGATGCAGCAGCTGGTTTGCTTCAGGTGCATCTGTCTCAGCTGCTGCTGGCTGAGCGGTGCTGGTCCCGCCCTGCCCGTTCACTTCCGCGCCCTGCGCCCGTTCACTTCCGCTCCCCCAGCTGCTGGTGCAGGGCATGCTGCTGCTCCTGTCGCACGTGCAGTATGGCTGCATGCTTCCCTTCAATTCCAGCACAACAGCCAGGCAATGCAGTGTGGCGAAGAGGCAGCGCCTGTGCACCGCTGGCCGCTGCGTCGGCCCGTTCACTGCTCTGCCGCGCTGTGCGGCGGCGGCCTGACCAAGCCTCGGCGCCCCTCAACCCGGCCCGATCAGCTCTACTGTGTCTCAGCATCATATCGACACAGCAGCCATGTCCTGGGGCGCCCTGAACCGGGAGCTGCGGGAGCTCCGACCTCGGTTCTCGCTGCCCACCGACCTACCTGCAGTTCGAGAGCTTGTTGATCGATCTAGGGGGCCAGGATGGGCAGCTCTCCAGGCTAGCGAGCTGGCTGGAGTCCTCCCGCACCGAGGCGGAGGCCCTGCGCGAGTAAGGGTGCTTCGATGTTACTTCAGTTGATCCTAGGACCGCCGAGCGCGGTGGTGCTGCCAGCGCTGCTGCGGCCGCCATCGTCGCCGCCGCGCCGCCGCCGCCGCCAACCCGGCATCTGTGCCCCGCAACCCGTCGCAGGACACTGGCCATGACTGCTGAGCGCCTTGCTGCCCTCAATGACAGCATGCCGGACAATGTGGCCGACTGGGCCACGGAGCGAGTTGTCAACGCGGCCTGCCAGCTCATCAGCACGTGCACCCACCTGTGCACCGAAGCTGGCATGCTAGACATGATGCAACCGTTCCTGCCCACCGCCCAGCTGCTGCTGCGCTGCGGCGCGGCCGCACAGCGCTTTAGAGCACAGCAGGTGCAGCGTGGGAGCACGCCTGTTGATGGGCTTGGCATCGCACTGGGTGCCCAGGCGTGGGCGCTGGACGCATGGCAGCGGATGGTTTGCGGCCTGAGCTGGTGCAGCATCTCGCCCTGCCACCTTCCGCTCAACAGCAATGCAGCTGCTGCAGCCATGGCATCGTTTTGTGCGCCACCGGAACAGCTGCACCGCTGGTTGCAGCACACGCTGGCCAGCCTGCAGCTGCTGGAGCCGCCTGCGTGGAAGCCAGGTGGGCTGCCGGGCAAACTGCGGGGTTGTAGCGGTGGCGATCTGCAAGGTGGACCGGCAGCTGTTTTTTTCGGGGTGCACAGCCTTGGGTGGGAAGGCATTTGTGCCACAGGGCATGGCGCCAAGCTGCCCCGCTCGCTGTGTGCAGGCACTCACTATGCGCAACTGCGCGCCTGCCTGGCCAGACTGCTGGGGCGAGTGTGCGCATTCCCTGCTTTCGAGGCACACTTCGAGCGGCTGCTGCAGGACGAGCGGCTGTGCGGCGGCCTGCTCCAGCTGCTGCTGCCCGGCGTGTCAGCCATGGCGGTGCCGCCGGAGCGCCGCCCGCAAGAGTGCACCTGGCACAATGCTGCCCACATGGCCGCGTTTGTTTCAGGCTGCCTGAGGCGAGTGCCGGAAGCGGCGCTGCCTGTTTATGCGGAGGCGAGCAAGCGCCTGCTGGCGGCCGCCGCTCAGCTGCTGCAGCACTGCCCCTTTCCAGCGCCGCCAGCTTCTGAAATCAGCGTCCACGCTGCTTTTGAAACCACGGCGTTCTTCACTTGGCAGCTGGAAGATGCAGTGCTGCATGTGTACCCCGGCATCCTCACCCGCCACCAGCCTGCCACGCCGGCGGCGACCGCCGCTGCACCCGTTGTGCTGCCCCCGCGGCAGGCGCAGCTGCTGATGGCTGTGCTGCCTAGACTTGGAGAGGCACTGGCAGCTCTTGCACAGAGTGCAGGCCGCAGCCCGCAGCACTCTGCCCGAATGGTCACAGCCGCTGCAACCCTCGCAGCGCTGTTTTGCAAGGCCGCGGGCCTGGAAGCAGGTGGCGGGCGGCCGGCGGCAGTTATATCGGGATTGAAGGACCTGTCTGCCTGGCTGCGGGCAGCTGCCACGGTGCTGCAGTGGCTGCCCGCTGCCGTCGCCATTGCTGGGCGGGAGCCGCACCAGCGGCCGGGCCACACCTCACCGATGCCCCCAATTGAGGTGGCATCCACAGCGCTGTTTCTGGCTATCATGGTTGGCCTGAGCGGCCATGCCGGGGTGCGCCTGCCGGACGCGGCGTGGTCGGCCAGCAGCGCAGCGGCTGCAGTCCAGGCAGACTGTGTGTCAGCCCTGTGGGAGCTGCACACCGCCGCGTGCCGGGCAGTGCACTCCACACTGGCAGGCGCCATCCCGCGGGCGCTGATCCAGGAGGCTGTGCCCAGCACAGTGCACCTCGTTCGCCTGTTCAGGCTGCCCATGCTGATTGCCACCTCCATGTATGTGCGCAAGGAGGGCAGGAGGGAGCCGCCTCCAGATATCGCCAGGTGGGCTCGCCATCTGTGCTCTGGACGACGCAGCTGCAGGTGTCTGCTTGCAAGGCCGGCCCCTGCCTCAAGCCTGGCTATGCTACCTGCACGGCAGCAGCAGCAACCGCAGGCGCCTGAGCTGACGCCGCTCACCGCAAACCCCCGGCCTGCAGGTGCCTGAGCGCCATGGCAGTGGCACACGCCCAGACCCTGCTGGCCACCCTGGAAGCGTGTGGCGACGACGCGCTTGATGCGGACTGGGCCAGCCAGCTGCTGAGCGGCATTGCTGTCGCGGTGTACTGGGCCCCACCTGGCCTGGCAACCGACGCGCGGCTGCAAGCAGCTGTGGCCAGGTGCCTGAACCGTGTGCCGCAGGTGAGGGCTTGGGGCAGGTGCTTCCGTAACAACAATGCGGGGGCTGCACTCCCAGCTGTTCCTAACCCGCAGTGCGTGTTGTGTTGCTGCAGGAAGCCGTGCTGCGGTGCTGCAGCGACAGCCAGCTGCTGGGGCTATGTGCGCAATTGCCCCGCCTGGCCGCCATGCTGGTCTCAGAGGGGCTGCTGGCAGCAGTCGCACAGACTGTGCAGGCCAGGCCTTGGGACAGCCAGGCGCGGCAGGCCCTGTTGGACATCTCTTTTGTTGGAAGTCGCCTAATGGCAGTCGAGAATATGGTGCAGATGTCCGCAGCTGCGGAGCAAGCAGCAGCCACAGCGGCAGTGATAGCAGAGTTGCAACAGGCTCTGCCACGCAGCGATTCAGCGGGCTTAGCGCGACTTGTTAAGTCTGCTATCTCCTAGCTGCCGCCCGCCCGCCGCCTGGCCGCCTTGCTGCTGGCCTGGTGGCGCCGCCCCGAGGCGCAGCCAGCAGCGGCGCTGGAGGCGGCGCA
>RRZL01000082.1:3566828-3581987 GCA_006782975.1 Chlorella sp. Dachan | reverse complement strand
CCACCTGCAGCGCCTGCCGTGCGGTGTGGTACTGCGGCACCGCCTGCTCCCACGCCGACTGGCGGGCGGGGCACCGGCGAGTGTGCCGGGCGCTGGGCGCGGCGCGGGCGGCGGAGAAGGAGCGGCGGCAGCAGGCGGCTGCTGCGGTGGCGGCTGATGATGCAGCGGACGGCGGGCTTGAAAGCTCTGCAGTGGCTCCGGGAGAGCAGGAGTGAGGGCTGCTGAGCAGGGAGCGAGATGCAGCATGGCGGCAGACGTCTCGGCGGCGACGGCGGCACATGACGCACAGCTGGTGTAGAGCAATGGATGCACAACATCCGCTTGTTTTGATTGCTTGATTTGTTACTAGTCTCCTTGATCGGCTTGCAAGCCGTGCACAGAAAAGTTGCAGGCGTACTGTCGGCACGTTTGGGCGCCTGGCAAGGAGCGCACCAGGCGATCGGCACACCCGCGGTACCGAAGCGAGCCACCGGCGCCGCGATGGTGCTCGACGACGGCCTGCCCACCGCCACCTCGCGCGACCAGGCAGAGCTGGAGCGCCGGGTGCTGCAGATCTACGGCAAAGACTACGCCGATGGTGAGCAGTGCGCCGGATCGCGGGCCGACGCTGCACAGGCCGCCGACCGCTGCCGCCGCCGCTCGCCGCCGGGCTGTGCTGGTCCAAGCAAGCTGGCAATCACCTGTTGCAGGTTTCGACCCTGACGACCAGGACTTGGTGCTGAAGCGCAAGGTGCACGCCCGGTACCTGGCTGGCGGCCTGGGGGAGCTGCCGGCAGGTGAGCGCCTGTTACAGGCACCAGGCCAGGAGGCGGCAGGTGGCAGGCCGCTGCGGCATGCCGCTGGCAGTCAGACAACTGTGCACGTGTGTGTTCTCCCTGCCGGGTGTGGGTCAGGTACCATGTTGCACACCTCTGACCCATTGCACACCTGTGGACCCTTCGCCATGTGCAGGCTTCATTTCTCTGGATGCCTCCCGCACCTGGATCGTCTACTGGGTCGTGCACAGGTGGGGCGCGTACTTAGTGTGCGCATGCCGCCCTGCATTGGCAGGCCAGCCGGTGGTGCAGGCAGTTGTTGCGGGCGGGCTGCGCCGCACCGCGCACAGGTGGGGTGCAGCTGCAGGCGCCTCACGTCAGCAGGCGTGTTGCTGGGGGGCCCGCTGGGGTGCAGGCATTTGTTGAGAGCAGGGTACATTGTCGTGTGGCCAGCTCAGCTGACATGATAGCTTGACGGCTGCTGCCGGCCTCCGACTCATCTGCAGCCTGGAGCTGCTGGGGGAGCCGCTGCCAGCCGAGCCCGACCGGCGCAGAATCATCCAGTTCCTGGCCAGCTGCCAGGTTAGGCTGGGGTGACAGCTGAGTTATTGCAGTTGATTTTTTGCAGCGGCAGTGTAGGGTGCTACTGTGCGGCATCATCCAGTGCATGGTCAGCTGCAAGGCGAGGTTGATGTACTGGCTGCTACAACCAGCAGGGGCGGCCAGGCGGCTGGGCCCCTCAACATTTCATGCATCGCCCTTGCTGTTGCCACATGCAGTTGGCTTTCAGCTGCAAGCATGCTGCCCGAATGCTCAAACCCTGCTCTGCACGTGTTCACCCTGTTTGCGCAGCACCCCGAGGGCGGCTTTGGGGGCGGTCCCTACCAGCTGGCCCACCTGGCACCCACGTATGCGGCGGTGGCGGCGCTGGTCACGCTGGGGGGAGAGGATGCGCTCTCAGGTGGGCATGCGAGCTGCACATGGTCTGCCCTGCGGCTGCAGCTGGTAGGGCAGTGCCACTGATCACTCTGGGAGATTTGCGCCGCTGGTCACATTGGGAGGAGAGGGAGAGGACGCACTGTTGGGGCCCGCGTCCCGGCACTCAACATGCTGCAAACATGGGCAGTGGAGAGTCTGCATGGGCGCAGTTGCACTGTGATCATTGTATCAGTCGTGTGCAGTGCTTGCTGCTGACTAGGACCCCTCGCTGCTGTCGGCGCAGTGGTGGACCGCCCGCGGCTCCACGCCTTCCTGCTGCGCATGTGCGTGCCGCCGGAGCGCGGCGGCGGCATGACCATGAACGAAGGTGGGCTGTCTTGAGGGGCGCTCGAAAACCCTGTAGCATAAAGGGTGGCTTGGCTTTGTTGTATGACGGGCTGCTTGCCTGCAGCACCTCGACACGTTGATCAAGTTGCTCGCGGCCCATGCTCTCCATCGCTGTGCAGGTGGGGAGGTGGACGTGCGGGGCTGCTACTGTGCGCTGGCAGCCTGCGAGATGCTGGGGCTGGACAAGCAGGTGGGGTGGATTGGGAGCCGCTATTCGGCTGTGTGGGGCTGGTTTCTGGCTGTCTGACGGTAGCAGCCAGCGGCCTGTGGGATGCTGGGGCACAAGCAGGGTGGGCAGAACCATTACTGTGGTTGTTCACGCCATGGCGAAACCTCCACATCGAGTGTGCCCGGCTGCAGCACCCGCTAGCTCCCCATGTGTTCGAACTGCTGCAGGCCATTGCGGAGGCGTGCGGCATGGTGGACTTCATCCGCCGCTGCCAGGTGTGTCCCCACTTGCACCTTGCATTGGTGTTTGGGGGCCTTGCCGCCTTGCGTCATGGCCAATGCACGCCTGCCTGCGATCCATCACTGACAATGACACCACTGCCTGCCACCACTGCCTGCTACCGCTGCCTGCAATCCCATGAGGGCGGCGAGCCGTTGAACGAGGCCCGTCCGTGGCAGCCACTCCAGCGCCCACTGCCCTGTGATTGTTCTCGACCGCTCTCTTCTCTTGCCGACCTCGCAGCCGCACGAGGGCGGCATCGGCGGCGAACCGTGGAACGAGGCCCGCTTGTGGCAGCCATTCCAGCGCCTCCCGCCCTTTGATTGCTCCCTCCCCTCACTGCCCTCCAGTCGCACGAGGGCGGCATCGGCGGCGAACCGTGGAACGAGGCCCATGGCGGCTACTCCTTCTGCGGCCTGGCGGCCGCTGCGCTGCTGGGCAAGGTGTGCCTGGGCATAAGCTGTTGGCAACGAGGTGGCATGGCAGGCATGATGTGTCGTTTGGCAACGGCTGATAGTTGCACGTAGGAGCCTGCTCGGTCGCATGTGCGGGAAGCCGCAGCATGCATTCCACAGCACACATCCATGCTGTTGCATTCTGCCATATATCTGCAGGCGCATGAGGCGCTGGACCTCGACCGCTTCCTCCGCTGGGCCGTACGCTGCCAGGTGTGGCGCTGCAGCTTGGTTGCGTATGAACAGGCTTCTGTTGCGTGGCCGCCCGGACTGTCCATGCCGCGTTGCGCCGTCCGGGCCCCTGCCTGCCCCGCCCTGCTGCCGCGGCCTGCTTGGACTTGAGGGGCTTTGGTTTCATTACCTTACACCCGATCCCCGCCCGCCTCCCCACGCGTAAAGGGTGCCCTGGAGGGCGGATTTGCGGGGCGCACCGCCAAGCTGGTCGACGGCTGCTACAGCTTCTGGCAGGGCGGCGCCTTCCCCATCCTGGCAGACCTGCTGCGCCAGCAGCAGGTGGGCCGGCCGGCCGGCGCAGCAGTTCAGAGCGCCGCCACGGAACTCCGGGCGGCTGCCGCCGCCGCGCGGCCGACGGCAGAGGGGGCGGCCGCTGGCGCTGCCTGCGGCAGCAGTGTTGCAGTGCCGGATGCAGCGGTTGCAGCCCGGCTGTCCAAGCTGCTGCTCGGGGAGGCGCCAGAGGGCAGCGATGGCGACACCTCCCCTCGAGCGGGCGATCCGGCGCGAGAGCCCAGCCTGGCAGAGTGGGTGGGCGACCTGCCTAAGCTGAACCCTCTGGCAGCAGTGCAGCAGAGGCAGATCCAGCTGCAGGCCCAGCTGGATGCGGCAGTGGAAGCGTCCCTAGAGGCGGAAGAGCGGTACCAAGCGGCGGCGGGGCAGGCGGCGGGCGGGCCGCTGCAGCAAGAGGCGCTCGCGGCGCTAGACCGGGCGGCCGACCTGCAAAAGGTGGGTGGGGTGTGTTGGTGTGGTATGTAGGGCCGCTGCTTGTCGAACTGACGCCTGCAGGCGCTGCGAGTGCAGCAGGCGTCCCGCCTTCAGTGCATGGGCTGGGCCAGCTGGCCATGAGGCTGGCATTGCAAACCTCGCCAGGCACTCCAGTATATGCCGCACTGCCCTGCCACCCCCGACCTGCCCTGAAGGGAGTGGATAGCTGCCTGCACCATCCAAATATTACTGCCACCCCAGTTGGCAATCATGAAACAATAACCTGCGCCCCACTCCCATGCCCACAGGAGCTGGAGAGCTGCCAGCAGCACGCCGACGCGCTGCGGTGCGGCGCTGCCACCCTGCTGGCTGCTGTGCCACCCCCCGAGCCGCTGCCGGCTGCAGAGGGGCAGGAGCGGCTGCCGCAGCTGTACGATGCCCGGGCGCTGCAGCTCTGGCTGCTCAAGTGCTGCCAGACGGTGTGTTAAGTGGGCTGGGTGTTTTTAGGGTTTAGGGTTTGGGTGGGCTGGGTGGACCGAGTGTTCGACTTTGACCGACTGCACATGATGCCAAGCCAGCATGAGCGATGCCTCGCACTGCATGCCCCACACTGCCGGATCGGAAGCACAGGCCTGCATCAGGACCATGTGCCAGCTGCGGCGTGTCTAGTCTAGTCTAGTGTAACAGCTTAGCGACAGCCCACTAGGGGCCGCTGCGGCGTGTGCCCACTCCAACCCCACCAAACCGTCTGTGCGCGCTCCCGCTTGCGCAGCCGCCGCGGGGCGGGCTGCGGGACAAGCCCGGCAAGTCGGCCGACTACTACCACACCTGCTACTGCCTCAGGTGAGCAAGCCGAGGGCATTGGATGCCGTTGTACTGTAACTCTGCTGGTAACCGCACCTGCTGCTGCCTCAGGTGCCTCTGCTGGGCTTGGTGGACACCTGCAGCAAGAAGGGCCGTATGGTCTTGGGTATCCCGCAGGGTGTCCGCAGGCAAAGGAGCAGCCAGGGAAGGCGCTCCTGCAGCACTCAGCTTGCCGTGCAGTGTGCCTCACCCAGACCGCGCCCTCCTGGTCTGCTCCCTGCAGCGGCCTGAGCAGCAGCCAGCACTACAGCGGCATTGTGCTGGGCGGGCAGCAGGTGGGCTGCGTGCTGACTGACCCAGATGGCTGACCTCGGCGGCGGAGCTGGCAGCAGCTACTTGCATTCCGCGCTGCAGCGGATATTCCCCTGCAGAACCGGCGTGGCCCTGCGATCTGGTTGCAGCCTCTATCTGTCCTCAATTCCCTTTCCACCGCCCATGATTCCCTTGCTTTCCACTGCAGAACCTGCTGGCCCCCACAGACCCGCTCTGCAATGTGGCGGCCAGCAAGCTGGAGGCTGCGAGGCAATACTTTGCGGCGCGCCAGTAGCAGGGCACAGCAGCAGGGCTTGGCTGCACAGCCACGCACGCAGCGGCGGCAGCTGGAGCAGTGTGTTGCAATGTAATTTGATTCGAGCCTTGGCATTCCTGCCCTGCCGCCTGCCACCAAAGTAGTTACAGATAATGGAAATAAAGGGGTCTGCGTGGAAGGCAGTGCGGCAGTATCAAGCGGCAGCAGCGGGAGCGGGAGAGGGGAGCATGGTAGCAGGGAGTGTGCTCGCGGAAAACAGGGAAATGATCAGGGCAAATCGCTCGAGAGGAGGGAAACACAACAAACAGGGCACTGTCGCCCGCGGGATCATCCAAACAAAACTGGAAAACGCGCTGCACGCCCCAGCGCTCATGGCGGAGCCGCAGCGCACATAGCGCAGCGTATCGTCAGCTCGAATAACAAATGGGATACTTGGAGTTTGGCGGCGTGGCCTGGGCGCCTGCCTAGGCAGCCACGGTGGCGGCGGCCGGGGCACCAGCAATAGTGGCCTCGCCACGCAGCAGCGCCGCCGCACGCTCGGCAATGGCCACCACCGGGGCCGCGACCTGGCCGCCTGCAGATGACAGAATGGGGCGGGGTGGGGGTGGGGTGTGCGAAATAATGGCGGCCAACACAGAAGCACTGACTCCTTCTGCTCGCAGAGTAGACGATGGCAACGCAAACGACCCCTCCGCCCTGACACACATGACACCTGCAGCACACCGAGAGGCCCCTTCCTTACCTGGGATGCGGGGCACCACGGAGGCGTCCACCACACGCAGGCCCTCCACGCCGTGCACCCGCAGCTGCGTGTCCACCACAGATTCGGCGGGGGAGCCGCCCATCTGCAGAGGTGTTCGGTCACAGGCGGGGCGTGGCTATGAGGACGCTGCCATGGCCGGCCGTGTGCTGGACACACAGGCAGCACAGCAGCTGCACCGATCAGGCAAGAGCGGTTCAGGCGTTGCCGGTTCCCGCGACGGCCGGGGAGCAGAGCGGAGAGCATGCCTGCTCCTCTTTCACACATTGCATTCCTCAATCTTGCCCCGAAAACGTTTGCAAAAACCTATCAAGTGCAAAGCTGCCAGCCCACCTTGCAGGTGCCCACGATGGCGTTGGAGGAGTGGATGGAGCCGCGGATGTACTCGTCGATCGCCGCGTCGCTGTCCACTGCTCGCACAGGGAACAGAAGACAGGTTCAGGCCAGCCATGAGGAGCTGCCACCTGGCGTGTGAGAGGCTGAAAGCTTGCCTAGCGCGCGGGGGGAGATGAGCAGTGAGCAGGCGGGCGGGCGTCTGCTGCCCTCTTGCCTGCAACGTGCCGAAACAACCGGCTCATGGTGGAAGAGCTTGCTGCTGCTGCACTCTGCCAACGGCCTCTCCCATCTACCAGCGCCACTCAACAAGCACCAGAGCCCACCTGCGCTGCCGGGGAACAGCTCGCCGCTGAGGTACTCAGCCAGCGGGCCCTGCCGCGCCAGCTCCCGCGCCCAGTGCACGCCCGACCTGCCGAGGGGAGGCGGCACAGGGTGGGTGCAGGTTAGTCTAGTCTAGTTTAACAGCTGAGCGCCAGCCCACTAGGGGCCGAGTGCTCAGGAGACTAAGCATGCGAGCAGCTCGAGAATGAAGAGTTGAGCGTTGAGCGGCATGTACAAGGGTGTGAGGAGCTGAGCGGGCCCAGTGCACGCCCGACCAGCAGCCAAGCGGGCATTGCAGGTGGTGGGTGTGCAGCAGCGGTGCGCCAGCATCGGCTTTTCCGCGGGGCTGCGGTATGGGATGTGCACAGCTAGGGCTCCAGACACACGGCAAACTACACGAGACAACGAGTAGCAATGAGTGCATGAAATCAACGATCCCTCACCGCAGCGTCGCCAGGTCGGCGCCGGCAGCATCTGTCAGGTAGCCGGGGCTGAGCTTGGGCGCATCGAAAGGATCGGCTGCGGGGCGGAAAAGGCGACGGCAAAGAGGGAAGGTAAGGCGTGCTGCCACTACTTGCGTCTCCTGCGCCCTGCGCAGCCTCACTGAGGCCAACGCTGCCCACAAACCGGGGGCAGCACCTCCCACTGGGGCAACCCTAGTGTAAAAGGACGCAAGCAAAGCGAGGTCCCTCTCCCCCTCTCCCCCTCTCTCACCGCTCTTGAGGCCCACGTTGCCCACGGAGTGCGGGCGGCACGCGATGAGCTGCACGGTGATGCCGCTGGGCCACTTGAGGCCCTGGGTCTGCAGGGCGGAGGGGCGTGGGTTGGGGAGAGCAGCGTGGGTTGGAAGAGCAGCGTGGGTTGGGAAGCGCACATAGGTGGACACCCATAGGTGGACACCGCATGCTAGCATCCATGAATTGGGGAGCAACAGCCACACCTGATCCAACACCGACAGCACACACCTGGAACTTGGCGAACCGCACGTAGGTGGACACGCCATCCGAGTCGAGCGCCATGCCCGGCACAAAGCGGACCTGTGACAAGAGGGGATGCCGGGATGCAGCAGCATTGAGCAGGCATTGCATAGCAGGCGACAACCCATGCCGGTTGTGCAGCGGCAGCCGCCACCCTGTTCTCAAGCGCAGGCACAAAGCAGGCTGACCCTACCTGCAGGTCGGGCAGCGCCTGCCCCGCGGTGCGCACAAACGCGCCGCGGTCGCAGCCGGTGGAGGTGAGCGGCCCCCGCCCACGCAGCAGGTAGGACAGGATGGCGCGCTTGCGGATCTGGCCCTTGGGCGTGTAGATGTCGTCTGCGGTTGAAACAGCAATTGTTTGTGGCCTTGAGCGGCGCCCAGTCACGCACACACACACACACACCCACTCAGACGGCAACCTCCATTCAGTTTTCGCTGCATAATTGGTGATGCACAAGCTCACCAGAAAGGGCGATGCCATCATACTTGTCCTTGAGCGGCGCGGCCGTCAGGCACGCGGGCTGGTCTTGCAGGTTGGCGCCCACCGCTGCTCAGATGAGGCAGCGGGGCGGCAGAGCGGCAGGGGTCAAGGCATGGCCAAACAGCCGGAACATGAGTTGACGGGACTTACAAAGCGCCAAGCACACGTGTGGCGTGCGGGCACCCTGCGCGGCGTGACCACAGCGCCTGCTTCCCCAACAGACGCTGGCCCCACCTGGGAGATCGGCGGCCACTACCAGCCCATGCTCCCGCAGCTGCGCACCGTTGCCCACGCCCGACAGCTGCACAGGAGCGCAGGGTGTGCCATGGCTGTTAGTACCCGCCGTGGCTGTCCAGGCAGGCAATTGCGCAGGCGCCCTCTGGCCCTTGAAAGCCGCCAGCTTGCAATGGAGGCTCCCATCGGCAACACACCACAGCGCAGGCAGCAGCCGCCTGCGCCCCTCACGCCAGCGCCAGCCCCAGCCCAGGCGGATAGTGCATACACACCACACCGCACACTCAGCGCACCTGCAGGATGTGCGGGGTGTGAACCGCGCCCGCACTCATCACTACCTCGCCGCCGGCAGCCAGCTCAGCAGTCAGCCGCTGGCCTGCACACATGGGGATGGCGGGGATGCTTGCATGATCAACTGGAGTGGCCGCCACATTGCTCAATTAGCTACCAATAGCTAGCGGCCGCTCTCCACACCCACGTCTGGTCAGCCGCAGAGGAACCGCGGGTCAAGGCGGCGGGCGGTTCAGCAGGCAGGCAGCATGGCTCTAGCGGCATGGCAGGCGCAGCCGGCAGCGACGTCTTGCAACTCGCCAGGCCAGACCAGTACTGCGTCAGAGCAGCTCAGAGCAGCTCGAACCTCACCTGCGGGGCCGTCGAGGGAGAACTCGACTCCCAGGGCCTTTGGCTTGCCGCCCGCATTGTCAATGTGCACCCTCGTCACAGCCGCGCCCGTCACCACCTGCGCAACCGGGGGCAAATAGCTTCAGGTGAGCTGAAGGGTTGTTGACCGCGCAATGTTGTGATCCACCGGGTTGCCGAGCAGCATTGGGTGCGTGCCCTCCCCAAAGCGCAGCGCGGAAGGGCAAACGCGGTGGCAGCAGCGCCAGAGGCGGGACGCCCGCAGGAAGCAATTCCAGTCCACCCGCAGGGTTTCTGCCGCCCCATGGCAGGCTTGCGGTACGGGCACCCACGCCCATTGCCACCCTTTGCACACAACGCTCAAGCCACAGCCAGCAGCAGCACCCCAGCGCTACCTGCAGGTTGGGCCGCCCCATGGCGGGCTTGAGGTACTGGCGGTACATGTCGGCCCGCGTGCCCTTGTCCTGCATGACCTGGAAGGTACCGTAGCCGCCCTGCAGTACCAAGAGCGCAGTGCCACAAGCACAGTTGATTGGACAGCTGGTTGGCAGGGGCAACCAGGGAGGCGGAACAACTGGTGCGGTTGGAAGGTGGGTGGGCAGCGACAGCGGGCACGGCGGCAACCGGAGGCTCCGCAGCGGCCCCGGCAAGCATCGGCTAAACATCCCAGCTCTCGTGGTCCTGGTCCCAGCTGTTGAAGTCAGGCGGGCGGCATCCCGTCAAACACTCTAGGCAAAATCCAACAGAAAGCAGCCCACACGTGGTCCTGGTCCCAGTTGTTGAAGTTGGGGGTTGGGAGGCATCCCTACATCACTCGGCCAAATGCCAATGGTAAAAACCCTTCCAGACACAAAGGCTCACGTGGTCCTGGTCCCAGTTGTTGAAGTCGGGGTTGGGCGGCAGGCCCAGCTGCTGCGCCGCCGCGTAGAAGGCCGAGTGCAGCTTGTCGTTCGTGTATCTGAATGCAGGGCGGTGTAAGCAGGGGGGGGGGCGGCATGGCATGAGACGACGCAGGAGGGCCAGGCGGGCAGAACGCCCCGAGTGCACCTGCGCACGGCTGGCGCTGCTGCTGCCCAACCACCACACAGCAGGCCCAGCAGGCCGCCGCCCCAGCCAGAGCATGCCCAGCGCACCG
Source organism: Chlorella sp. Dachan (assembly GCA_006782975.1). Lineage (NCBI taxonomy): Eukaryota > Viridiplantae > Chlorophyta > Trebouxiophyceae > Chlorellales > Chlorellaceae > Chlorella > Chlorella sp. Dachan. The sequence continues at coordinate 3,571,788 of RRZL01000082.1, read as the reverse complement.
AGGGTTCTCCACTCGCATGGGGCCCTGCTTGCCGTGGTACTTGCCCGCCTCTGCAGAGCAGGCGGGGAAAGAGGACGCGGGTTAGGTGGGTGCGGCTGTAGATGGTTGGTGGTGGCAACAGCAGCAGCAGCCGGCGAGGTTGGCTCTGCGACAGTGCAGGCAGCGGTGTGCGCCTCAACGGCGTGCCATCGAGCCGCAGAGTATCAGCACAGATAATAACAGTCCGCCCATCTGCTCTCACCAAAATCGGCGTTCGTCTCAGCCTTGACGAACCAGGGCAGCAGGTCGGCGGCGCCCCAGCCCGGCACGCCCCTGCAGCACAGAGGGGTGTTTTCAAGTCATGCAGCAGCGGTGAGGGGCTGTGCTCATCAGCGGCTGCTGCACGGCCCGGGCGGCCGCAAATGGCGCACACCTGTGCACACACAACCGGGCAGCCGAGGCAATGCACTGCTGCAACACCATCCCGGCCACCTCACCAGCTGTCGTAGTCTGCCGCAGCGCCGCGGTGGTACAGCGTGGCATTGGTGGATGATGAGCCACCGAGGAGGCGGCCGCGGGCCTGCAGGCAGGGAGCGCCAACCAGCTCGGGTGGCTGTTGGGTGGGCGCATGCGCGGCTGCGAGCGGTGCACACATGCCCCGCACCAACATGCACGGAAGCTGCCAGATGGCAACCCGCTCGCACAACAGAGCAGGCACATGCCAGCAGGGCAACACAGGCCAGCAGCGGCAGCCGCACTGCACCCGCCAAACCCATCCGCCCCGCCCCCAGCCGCACGCACCAGGTAGATCTGGCGCTCCGCCAGCTGCGGCTGCAGGCTGGAGAAGAGGTTCCAGTCCAGCGCGGAGCGGAAGAGGCGGGTGATGGCGGCGGGGATGCGCACGTCGCGGCTGGTGTTGTCGGGTCCCGCCTCCAGCACCAGCACCCGCTTGGCGCCGCCCTCGCTCAGGCGGTTGGCCAGCACGCAGGCGGCGGTACCGCCGCCCACCAGGATGTAGTCGTACTGCTTGCCCGCCACCGGGGAAGACGTCTCGGTCAGCACCTTTTTGATGTCGTCCACCGCAGAGGCGCGCACGGCGACGCTGCCGCGGCGCACGGCTGCAGGGCCTGCAGAGCGGGGCGGGGTGCAGGCGTGAGGTGAGGCCGGGGGGCTGCGGGTAGCGTCGTTCGAGCTGCATCAGCATGCGTGCAGACGGCAATCCAGACAATCATGCCGAGCCCCTGCAGGCGGCAGCGGCAGCGGCGGCGGCGGCGGCAGCTGGGCGCTCACCCCGGCTGCCCATCTGCTGCGCCTTAAAGGCAGCCAGGGGCGCGGTGGTGCGCTTGCTGCCCGCCAGCAGGCCCAGGCTGCCGCTACGGCCGCTCCGGGCAGCGGGGCTGCCGGCCACGGAGGCCTGCGCGCTGCGGGGCGCTGCCATCGTGAACATGGCGACAAATGCCAACTTGGGCGATGCGCCGTGCCGCTCACAAGCTGCCGCCTGCTTGGCTCCGACCCGATAAGCACTCGCTAGCGGGGGCGAGGCGCTCGGAATCGGCTCTTGGAGACGCTGCGGATGGTAAGGAGCGAGCGACGACAGCAAGATGCAGAGTGAACGCGCGCCATGCTGCGCCAGCGGCGGCAGCAGGGGACAGCCGGTCACCCGAGCCCGCAGCCACTTTGTTTCTTCAACCGTGTTGCTCTGCCCATGTTGCAAGGCATACTCACAAGTACTAAGGAATATGTAAGAACATCAGAGGTACAAACAGCAGTGCTGAGTGCTTCGGCAGCTCCCGCCGCCACCCATCGCGATGCATGCGCCGTGGCACGCACACGCTCACACCAGCATCGCTGCCAGCAGGGCGCCAAACAGAAACGCAGCCGCCTGCGGCGCCAGCTCGCTGAAAGCTGCAGAGGTGGCGCCAGCAGGCTGCGGCGAGGGGGCAGCCATGTCTCCAGCCATGTCACCAGCCATGCCGCCCATGCCCGTCTCGTCGTCCGCCGGTGCAGGCGCAGGCGCCCCCGCGGCGGGCTTGCAGCCCGGCAGCGTCGCGGCCGCCTCGCCGGTGTGCGGGTTGGGCGGGTTGGTGCAGATGGCGGGGAAGTTGGCTGCCACGTCAGCATCCGCGCACATGGCCTTGAACCCGCTGTCCCCACACTCAGGCATGTCGGGCATGGCTGCGAACAGAACAGGTGGGAGGGATACGAAGTGGGAGGAGGCAGCTGGGGCGAGTGAGGTGGGCAGCAAGGTGGGTAATGCAGTAAGTGTGCATGCATGCACGCTGCAGCTGTGTCTCTCTTCAGCTGACAGCTGTCAACATATTAGAGCTCACAACACACCCGCAAACACTCCCAGCCTCCTACCGTAGCACTGATGCGCCAGGATGGGCAGCGGGCCGGGCGTGCCGGTGCAGTTGGCAAAGGACTTGGCGTCAGGGCCCTCCCACGGCGCGCCTGCGAGAGGTGGGGTGGAATGGTGCACATGCGATGGGAGGCAGCGTGGGTGCAGAGCGCGTGCAAGAGCTGGGCACGTCGCAAGGGGTGGTGCATTAGGGGCGGAAGGGAGTTTGAGCGCAGTGCGCCCTCAGGCATGTAGTGCATGCAGCAACAGAAGGCGCGGCTTGCTGGCAGGGCAGCGCTCCAGTTGCACCGAGCCATCAGGCAAGCAGGCCAGAGCGCCCACAGCTGCTACCCACAACAGCCACAGCAACCGCGACCCCGCTGGGCTCACACTCGTAGCAGCCGTCCATGTAGTGGGTGCTGCACAGCGAGTTGATGGCCTCCCGCACGATCATGGTTGAGGGCACCTTGGGCACCGGGCCGGGCTGGGTGCACTGGGCCACCTTGGTGGCGTTGGCGGCGCACAGGGCGACCCAGGCCTCGCAGCCCTTCATCTGCGTGGCAAAAATGGGCGAACCGGGAGTGGGCAAGAATCAGCTGCACACAGCGCGACCCAGGCCTCGCAGCCCTTCATCTGCGGGGGTCCAACATGGGAGCATTGAGGGGGGTGACAGTCAACGAGGGAGGTGACAGCCAAAGCACCCAGTTGAGCACAGCGCCTGACAGCCCTTCATCTGCATGGGTCCTGGCGATGTGCGAGCTCACTACAGGCACGGCTGCAGTAATGCCGACAGCAATTCCAACTGCACAACCCGTGCTGCTCCAACAGCACAGCCCGTGCTGCTCCAGCAGTACAGCCTGTGCTGCTCGCCTTGGGCATGTCGGCGGCACAGATGTCGCCCACAAGGGAGGACGGCTCGCAGAACTTGCCGTTGGCGGTGCAGGCCTGCGCGTTTAGCACGGCGGCATCGGTTCTCCTTACCCAGAATGGCGGCATGTGCAGTTGAAGAGAAGCCAAGTGACATGCGCAGCTGAGTAGAAGCCAAGCGACATGCAAAACTGCGCTGAACAGTTCCGGTCAGGCATGGAGGACAGCACAGCGCGTCGTTTGCAGTGCTGCAGAGCCTGCAATATGCATGCAATTGTGCCCCAACCCAGCACCCCATGCACCCACCTCGCATTGGTCGCGCAGGGAGCAGCCAGGCATGTAGGGCATGGCGGAGCACAACTGGTCCAGGTCGTCGTTCCAGTCTGTACGAGCACGAGGCATATCAGCAACAGGAAAGCGTGCGGCCGGCCAGTCGGGGCAGGCGACGGTCTCTGCGATGCCCCACCCCACAGCCTCCCGGCCAACCAAACATCCGCTGCCCAGCTGAACTATCCCGCCGCCCACAGCTGCCCCTTGCTGCCCCTCACCGCCCACCCACCATCGTCGCTGCGCTCGAAGTCCTCGCACTTGGCATCAGAGGCGTCCTTGTAGCAGGCGCCCTTCATGTTGCGGCTGCCGCGTCCCCCCATGTGCATGCCGCCGTCGTCGGCGGCGGGGGAGGGGGCCGTTGCGCCGCCTGCAGGCAAAGGCGAGCAAGGTGATTGATGATGATGTCACATAATGGGACAGTTATATTGCGGCCAACTGAAGCGGGCACGGCGCAGCTGCAATCGTGGATCGAACCGAGCCGCCCTGCCCCGATCGGCCAACAGCCGCCGGCAGCAAGCGGCGAGCGGCGCCGCCAACGAGCCAAACCCGAGGCTCGCGCACCGCTCATGGCCATGCCGCCCATGTCCATCGCCAGGGCGCGGCCCGCCAGCAGGCAGGCGGCCAGCAGCAGGGTGACGCTCAGCCGGCTGGCCATTTCTCTCGCTCCTCAGGCTGCTCTGGGCTAGATATCCGTGCGGCCAGACGCGATGGGTCGGATGGGACGACGGCAGCGCAGAAGCGGTTCGAATTGAAAGCCATCTGTACGGCAGCGTGCCCAGCGGCGGAGCCAAACAAGCGTGTTCTGCCGCTGGTACGCCTAAGCCACCATCCTTGCAGAGCTCTGATGGTGGAGGCCGAGTGCTTGCCACGGGTATCTGATCTATACCAAGCAACCCTCACTCGGCTGAGCGTTCAGAGCCGAACATGTTACCAGAGGACAGGTCGGCGTATCAACTACACACATCTATGCACGATTAGGATGTCAAGCCTGACTGCTCACGCGGCTGTATAGTGTCTACAGTGCCCTTCAGAACCGGTTTCATCTTGATGCACCTGCTGCTCATTCCACTTGCCCCTCAGCATCCGCCTCTGCCGCCCCACCAGTCGGAATCTTCTCCGCCGCCCGTGCCGCGCCCAGCGCCCGGCACACGCGGCGGTGCCCCGCCCGCCAATCGGCGTGGGAGCAGGCGGTGCCGCAGTACCACACCGCGCGGCAGGCACTGCAGGAGCACTAGGGGTGGCTTGTAAGCAGTAATGCCAACTGCCAGGCACATGATGCAAGCGGCAAGGCAGACGACATCTAACCCAACACTCAAGCTGCCGCCGCTCACTTACCAACCTCCCACCACCTGCCCGCACCTGCACCGCTGGCTGCCCGCGCCCTGCCTCGCCGCTGGCCCGCCTTCGCCGCCCAGGTTGGCGCAGCGCAGGTGGGCGCACGAGCGT
>RRZL01000082.1:3512189-3566816 GCA_006782975.1 Chlorella sp. Dachan | reverse complement strand
GCGCCTCGCGGCGGCGCCACCAGGCCAGCAGTGTGGCGGCCAGGCGGCGGGCGGACGGCAGCCAGGAGGCGGCTGCGCCATGCGCCATGCTGGATCTACCATCGCCACCAAAGCCTGCTTCAGTTCGGCGGCGGCCTCAGCCAAAGCTCCGCCCTGTCCGGTTGCTGCGGCTTGTTGTGCTGCCTTGACCAAGCTGCCAAGCACAGCGGGCACCGACTTGACGGTTTGCTGCCACTCGCTGTCCTGAGGTGTGGCACGTGCTGCTTGCACAGTTGCGCCCAGCAGCCCTTCTGCCACAATCACTGCTGCAAAGTGAAGCCACAGAACAGCCGCTTCCAGCAGCTGCCGGCTGTCGCGGGGTCTCAGGTGAGCGTCCTGCATGGCATGGCAGCAGAAGGCAGACGTCAGAAAGCACAGAACTGGGTGCGCTCATCATTGTCGTCGAGCCCCCGGCTGCTAGCAGCTCACAAGCCTCCCCTCACCATTGCGACTGCAAATATTGCTACAAAAACACTTGCCTGCGGAAGGTGCGCATAGCGCTGTCCCAGTCGGCAGCTGTCCTAGTTCAAGTGGCCTGCACCTAGTTCAGGTGGCCGCCCGATCGCACATGGCGGGCTGCCGCTGCATCACTGGCTGGTGCGCCAGGTGCGGTGGGAGGCTGCACCTAGTTGGAAAACCACTCCAGCCTGTGCCTGCAAGGGTCGCATGGCATGCACTCAGCCAGCTGGGAGCACGGAGGCGTGTCGCCTAGTTCAAAAGCAAGCCGCTGCTGCTACCAAGGCGTGCTGGGCATGGCGGCCGTGCGGAGGCCGGCAGCCACAACAGGCACAGCGCAGTGTGTGCAAGAATGGCCTGCACCTAGTTCAAGTGGCCCCCCGATCGCACATGGCGGGCTGCCGCTGCATCGCTGCCTGGTCTGAATGTGAACAGCCGCTTCAAGAGCAGCGGCGGGACCGCTGCCGTCGAGGACCGAGGCGACCGTTGAGAAACTTGCTGCACTGTCGCACCGTTGAGCAGCACCAACAGTGCGCACGTGGCAAAGGGCTGCAGCTGGGCTGGTGGGACGGCTAACACGTGGCCCAGCATGCAGCACCTGTGCACCAGGCAACATGCTGCCGTCAGCTGGATCTGTGCCGGGGCGGGCATGTGATCCAGCATGACCAAGCTGAGAGCAGCCAGGCTCTCCCCGACCTGCGCCAGGCTCCTGCAGAGCGGGACAGGGGTTCAGTTGGTTGGCCAAGTATGCTGTACCAACCCGTACTCATTGCTCGTATCCTGAGCAACCATCTCCGCCCACCCCGCCCCACCACGCACCTGCACTGCATACCGCATCCTCAGCGGCGGTGAGGGGGGCGCGGTGGTGGCCTGCTGGTTGATCAGACTCAGGCACTGCCCCCGGCGTTCATAAAGATCGATTGCTGCTTCGGAGTCGGCGCTGGGGGCCGAGAACCCGGGCAGCAGCGCCTGCAGCTGCGCGTTGAGCTCCTCCCACGACATGGCGTGAGCTGTGGATCGCTGTCGAGATACGATGGATCCGGCGAACAAGCTGCCGAGGCCCAGGAGGTGGCCGTCCTGGCCCGCCGCCAGCGGTCGCCAGCGGGGCGGCGGTGCAAATCAGAAGCGCTGAGCGCGGTCCGGCGCCCGCCAGCGAATCCCCGCCCCTTGCTGTATACTTGAGACACGCAAGCAGCCTCCCTGCGCGCCTGCCCGCTCGTGGGCTAATGGCGGCGCCCGCTGCCAAGCTCGTGCCGGTGCACGACGAGCCTGGCGCGGTACAGTTCCAGTACAACACCTCGTATGTAGCGCTGGGCGGCGGCCTGTCACTCGGCGGCGGCGGCGGCGGCAGCAGCGGCGGCAGTGGTGCCGCCGCTGAGCTCCTGTCGGTGTGGGAGGAGCGGCCGCAGGAGGCGGAGCCTGCCAAGCTGCCGCCACCGCTGGAGGACTTGGATGATTTTATCTCGCTGGAGGACGCGGCGCTGAGCGCCCAGGTGGGTGGGCTGTGTAGGGGACCACCAGTGGGCATGCCAGGCGGCGTTTCAACAGGGCTCGCTGCGCGGGACCCCCTGAACTGAGGGCGCACATGAAAACGCCTCATGACAGCCACCATTGACGTTCCGCCACTTCGTCTGCAGGCGGGAGCGGCTCAGCCTGCAGCGGCAGCCGGCCAGGCAGCGGCAGCAGCAAACGGCGGCGCGGTCGGCAATTTGCTGGACGATTACGTGTCGCTAGGCATTCTGGATGACCCGGCAGCAGCGGCCAGCAAGAAGGCGGCGGCAGCAGCATGCAGCCAGCGGCCAGAACTGCTGCAGCGGGTGCCCTGGATGGCGGCGCTGAAAGGCATCCGCTCGCCGCTGCTGCGCCTGCACCAGGGTGGGTGCTGGAGGGCGGTGGACGGGCCGGAGGGCGGCTGCCGCACAACTGCCGCTGGTGATGTTGGGCCTGTGACACATGGCATGTTCACAGTCGCGACGCCTGACGCTTCTGCCCCCAACCAATTTGTGCCAATATGTGCCACAGAAATAGTGGAGTTTTGCCGCTTCCTGGCGCCCTCCCCTGCCGAGGCGGCTGCGCGGCAGGCAGCCATCGACAGGTGCGGTGCATGAGTAGCGGGGGATGATCCATCATGCCCGGCAGCAGTCCATGCGCCCGTTAGCGGCGCAGAGCTCGCATCCAGGTGTCAGCAGGCAGATGCGTGGCGGCACACCCCGCATCAGATGCGGTGCCGACTCCCTCTGGGGGGCTGCACTTGCAACCGCACTCATAACCGCCCTTGTCACTGTGCTTGCAGGATTGAGGACGTGGTGACCTCGATCTGGCCCAAGGCGCGGGTGGAGGTCTTTGGCTCCTTTGCAACAGGTGCGCTTTTTGTTTTATGTTAGACGTCGGGGGCATGTTTTAGCAGGGCGCACATGGCAGGAGCAGATGTATGCTGGGAGCGGGGGATGCTGTGCCAAGCGGCTGCCTGCGGCCCCCCTGGCTGTGCGCTGCAGGGCATGGGCACAGCTGCAGGCGCATATACCTGTGCAATATGGGCTGTCTTGCTCCCTTTGCTTGCATGCCTCTGCCTGCCCACCTCCCAACATGATCGGGAAGTGGCTGTTGTGCTCCGGCTTCAGTCGGCTAAAGTTGTTGAGACTGTGCACCCCTATTCACAGGCCTCTATCTGCCCACCTCTGACGTGGATGCCGTGATTATGGGCAGCGGCTGCGCCGACGTGCCGCAGGTAGGGCGGGCTGCGCACCGCAGGCTGCTGGTGTCGGTCTGCTGTCACATAACTGCCAGCGGAGGCTGCTGCATCCTGGGGCACTGCTGCCACCTGCACCTGAGTGCGGCAGGCAGGCAGGAGGGCGTCACTCACGCTTTGGTCGGAAATTGCTCCTGCCACAGCACATATTTGAGTGCGCTTAGCTGCCAACCTGTGCACGCTGCGTATGTCGTGCATTGCAGGGCCTCAAGGCACTGGCCAACGCGCTGGCGAGGAAGAACATGGCCAAGAACATGCAGGTGCGGCCAATTGAGCGGGGTTAATTCTTTTGGGACTGGTTGTGTTGGGTTCTTCCAGGAACAGCCTGACGCCTGCAGGCATGTTCCGCTCGCCTGAGCGCCAGTCCAGCTGGGCGGGTGCAGGCACAGCAGGTGCACGGCTGGCGGACAGACACAAGCTGCATGCCCTATAAACCTTGCTGCAGGTCATCGCCAAGGCCAAGGTGCCCATCGTCAAGTTTGAGGACGCAGAGACCGGCTACGCGTTTGACATTTCATTCGATGTTGCCAACGGGCCCGAGGTGGGCTCAAGCTGCATGGTTTTTGGTGCCCGTGCGCGGTTGGCTTGCATGGGGAGTGCGCGACCGACTACGCCTTTGACATTTCATTTCATTGGATGTGGCCAACGGGCCCGAGGTGAGCTCCAGCTGCATGGTTGGGAGGCGTTCGTGCGCGGTTGTGCGGTTGGCTTGCCTGGGGAGTGCGGGGTCTCCTTCGATGTGGCCAACGGCCCCGAGGTGAGCTTCAGCTGCATTGCATCGTTGTCTGGCCAGGATGGACTCGTTGCAGCCCACCCACCTGCTTTTACACAACAACCAATCACGCTGCCTGCAGGCCGCCGACAATGTGCGCGCACTCATGGACTCGCTGCCGCCCATGCGCCCGCTGGTCATGGTGCTCAAGGTGTTCCTGCAGCAGCGCGAGCTGAACGAGGTGGGCCACTGCTGTCCCTGCTGAAATGGGTTGGCAGGGTCTGTGGGCTCGAGTTGGTTCAGCAGCAGCGCTAGCTGAACGAGATGGGTGAACGGGTTTGGAGCCTGGGTTGAGCTGAGCGAGCTGGACTGGGTGAGCGGCAGGGTTGTTGTTTGCGCCTTCATGCAGGCCCCAGCGAACGCAACAGCCATTTGGCATGCACGCCCGGCGTGAATGCTCCGCTGGCCTACCAACCCGCGGCCTGTTGTCCCAAACCACGTCTTTATGGCCCACTTCTGCTGCAGGTCTATTCCGGCGGGCTGGGCTCCTATGCCCTGCTGGTCATGGTGGCGGCGTTCCTGCAGCTGCACCCCTCGCGTGCGCCAGCAGGTGCGTGGCGCTGGGTGTTGACACCCTGCTTTGTGGGCGCTGCAGTCAACTGCTCCTGCAGCTGCACCCCCTCCGGGCTCCGGGCAATTGGGCACAGACAGCGCGCGCTCTGTGCCTGCTCATCCGCGCTGCACGCTGCTGCACTGGCGCCGCGATGTGGTGGCCGCAGCTCTGCCCACGGTGCAGCGGCAGCAGCGGCAGCGCTGCATGCGATCCCCGACTACTCCGCCTCGCTCCGCATCTCAGCCCACTCGCAACCCACCTAGCCCCTGTTGCCACCCACCCACAGGCAGCGGCTACAAGGGCAAGCTGCCTTGCTTCCCTGCTGCTCACTGTTGCACGTTGCCTGTCCGATTTCCATTCTGCAGGCAGCGGCTATGGCTACAAGGGCAAGCGGGGGGCAGCGGAAGAGCTAGAGGGATCGCTAGGCGTGCTGCTGGTCGACTTCCTGCGGCTCTACGGCCGTGCGCTGAACAACCAAGAGGTGAGGGCTGGCACCTGTCTGGTTGGTCTCCGGAGCCGCCGCTGGCTGCCGCTGCCCACCGGGCACCTTGCCCCGCAAGCCACTCACCGGGGCTTGCTGTCGCTGGAGTTGGCTATAGGTGCAGAGAGGGCAGTTTGTAGCAGCATTCACTGCACCGTGTCTGCAGCCCTCTACAGGCGTGCAGCAGCGGCCCGCCGGGCCCGCTCACGTGCCACCCAGCGGCGTGCCTCCCCGCCTCCCCGCCTCCCCGCTGCAGGTGGGCGTCAGCTGCCGGCGCGGCGGCTCCTACTTCAGCAAGCGCGCCAAGGGCTTCTTCCAGGCGAGCCTTTGTAAGGTTTCTGCGGGTTGCTGGCTCAGTTTTCCATTGGCACACATGCAAGCAAGCTGCCGCTGCATACGGAAGGCTCTCCCAGGAGCACTCCACGGTCCCAAATTCAGCTCCCGCTTGTTTTATGCTGCACCCGGACCGGCCGCTCCTGTGCGCTCCACAAATCCCCTGCCGGCTCTGGGACTCAGGCATTATCATCTCCCTCACCTGTCTTGTGCACGCCGATGCCGGCTGTAGGGTTCATCGCTGTTATCTCCCTCGCCCGATGCCCCCTGCAGCCGGACCGGCCGTTCCTGTACGCCGTGGAGGACCCCAACGACCCCTCCAACGACCTGGGCCGCAACAGCTACAACATCAGCCGGGTGAGAACATGCACGTTGCCGGTTGCAATCGGCATGGAGTGACTGGGGGCCAACATCAGCCGGGCTACAACATCAGCCGGGTGAGAGCCTTTGTTTGATTTGGCGTGGCTGCAAGTCTGCGGCGTGGGATGCGCAGCAGCTGCCGGGCATGGTTGTTGGGCACGTGTGGCGGCACCGCTGCTCGCGGCGCAGCCACAACTGCAGCCCGGATGCCCAGCCTGGGCTGCCACTTGGTGCTGCCTGCCATCTCAGCCCCCAACTTGCACGCGTCCTATGCAGGTGCGCTTGGCGTTTGACGCGGCCCACTGCCAGCTGGTGGCGCTCTCCCATTGCATGCCTCCCTTGTTGAGCTGTTGCCAAACCCCTGCCCCCATAACACCGCAGGTGCGCATGGCCTTCGACTGGGCCTACTGCCAGCTGGTGGCGCCCTGCGACCCTGGAGCCTCCCTGCTGCAGCGCATCGTGCGGTGAGGCGCTTGCGCTCATTTTGTTTTTAGAGGGCGGAAAGGGCGAGGCGCAGGGGCCTGCCTGGGAGGATGTGTTGGTGCCTGCTTGGCAGCTTGGATGTGGGCTGGGTGCAGCGCACCGCGCGGTGAGCAGGAGGGGTGGATGCGCATGCGCATGTCTGCGCGTTGTTCTTGTTCTGTTGCACGATGGCGGCGGCTGCACATTGGCTGCCTCGCGTGATCCGTACCGAGCGCTTCAGCCTTGCCTGTCGACTGTTCAATGCCTGCCACCGCAGGCTGGGCTTGTGCTGTTGAGCGTGCTGCCGCCCTACGGCAATGCCTCTCCCACTCGGTCTCACAAGCTGCTAAATTAACAATTCACTGCTTTCTGTGATTCGCCCTTGCAGGCTAGACCCCGTGCTGTTTGAGCGCACGCCGCCGCCCTACGATGATGCCTCGCCGCCGCCGCCAGCCGGCGGCAAAAAGAAGCGGAAGGAGCGGCCGCGGGGCAGCGAGGAGGCGGCGGGCGACAGCCCGCAGCAGCAGCATGGCGGCGAGGGCGACGGCGGCGGCAAGCGGGAGAAGAAAAAGAAGAAGCGGCGGCACAGGGAGCGCAGCTTGTCGGATGGAGATGAGGAGGAGCAGGAGGAGGGGCAGGCGGCAGCACCCAGCAGCGGCGGCGGCGGGCGGTGGGAGCTGGATGATGGATCTGGGGAGGACAGCGAGAGCGAGCGGCGGCACAAGAAGCGGCACAAGCACCATAAGCACCACCACAGCCGGCATGGCAAGCACCGCGGTGGCGGCGGCGAGGCGGCGCAGCAGCGGCGGCGGCAGTCGGACCCGGGCGGCGGCGGTCAGCACCTCTTTTTCTTTGACTGATAGCTGTATGGCATGTGGTATGCTTGGATGCTCTGTGAACTGGCTGGACAGTGATCAAATTGTGCCCTGGTGCCGTGGCAGCCGCAGGGCTCGTTGGTGGGCGCTGTGCGCTGGCGGCGGCGGCAGGCCCAATTGCATCCAGTCTCGATTAACCCGTCCCGATTATCCCGTCTAGCATCTCGCACTCCACTGCTCAGCCATGTCCTGGGCGGCCCTGAACCGGGAGCTGCGGGAGCTCCTGCCCCGCTTCGCGCTTCCCGCCGACCTCGGCGCATCCCAAGAGCTTGCGGACGTGCTGTTTGATTTAGGAGGGCAGGGTGGGCAGCTCGCCAGGCTGCAGGACGCCGGCCTCAAGCCCTCTTCTGCCGAGGCGGAGGCCCTGCGAGTGAGCGTTGTCAAAACTATGGGATGTGGGCGGACAGCTCTATTTCAGTGCCGGGCGCCGTCCTGCAAGCCCCGCCAGCCGCCGCCGCTACCGCCCGCCGCTTGCCCTCACCCCTGCTCTGCTCTGCACTTGCTGCAGGACGATGCTCCTGGCTGTTGACTGCACAGCAACGCTGGATGCCGACTTGCGGGGCAGCAGCATCGATGCAGCCACTGTGTGGCTGGTCACTGCTGCCTGCAAGCTCATCAGCACATGTTCTTGGACGGGCATTCATGTCGGCATGCCCCAGAGTGCGCCCCACCTCCTGGCGACGGGGCACTTTATACTGCAGCTCGGTGCAGCGGCACAGCGGTTCGCAGCACAAGAGATCCGGCGGGGGTAACGACAGGGCCCAGCTGATTGCCAGCGTGAGCGCACAGATTTCTGCACTGAACGCTTGGCAGGTGATGGCTTGCCTACCCAGCCACGCCCCGCTGGTTGCGGGCCATGTGCCGCCTGAGCTACTGCTGCAGTGGCTGCAGCAGACGCTTGCCAGTTTGCATCTGCTGGAGCCGCCGTCCTGGCGGCCAGGTGGGCGGGCATGCGAGCAGCAGTGACTGGTTGCAGCGGTGCTTGCAATGCATGAGGGGCAGGTGTGCAGTGCAGCTGGGAGCCATCTGGCAGCTGGGCTTGGGGTGGCGCCCCAGCGGCAAACACACCGAGTTGCCGCCGCGGCACGCAGGCACTTACTATGCCCAGATATTGGCGGATCTCCCCTTAGTTTTGTTCCAGCTGGGCGCCTTCCCAGCGCTGGTACCACACGCCGAACTGCTGTGGCAGGACGTGCAGCTGTGCAGCAGCCTGCTCCAGCTGCTGCTGCCCGGCGTGTCGGCCCTGGCAGTGGGCCTGCAGCTGCCGCCGGAGCGGCGCACGGAAGAGTGCACCTAGCACAATGCTGCACACATGGCGGCAATTGCGACTGTCACCCCTGGAGAGGCACTTGCCCGGGCACTTGCACCCCAGCCGCAGGCGGCAAGGCGACTGCTCACAGCCGCCTCTCAGCTGCTGCAGCACTGCCTGCTGCCTGCGCCAGCAGCCAATGTCACGACCTACAGCGCCCCTGAAACCAACCTATTCTTTGTTGGCCAGCTGGGCAGGGCAGCTGAGGTGCATTGCGGTCCGCCACAGCAGTCGCCGGCAGCAGCATGGGCGCCTTCGCCCACTGCGGCAGTGGCGGCATCCCCTGACCGGCGGCAGGTGCAGCAGCTGCTGGCGGTGCTGCCCAGGGTTGGCGAGGCAGTGGTTGCACTGGCACAGCCTCTTGACGCAAGCGACTTTGCTACTGTGCTGGCTGCCGCTGTTCCAATCACACAACTGTTGGCTGCGACAGCCAAACAGCCCGGCAGCCCTTCTCACCCTGCTGCGGCCGCATTTGAAGCCGCCGACCTGCCGGCCTGGTGCCACGCGGCCGCCACGGCACTGGGCTGGCTGCCTTGTCTCGCTGCAGTGGCCGCGGCAGCGGAGCGGGGCCTGGCGGCTGGCAATGCTCAGCAGCGGCCGCAGCAGCGGAGCGGGGCCTGGCGGCTGGCAATGCTCAGCAGCTGCCGCAGCTCATCGGTCGGCTGTGTGCGAACGTGCTGAACCTGGCCCTTCACGTAAGCAGCAGCGGTTACACGTGCCTTGAGCACCTGCCGGCCTCTGCCTCAGCAGCGCTCAGCCAACCAGCCGAGGATGGATGCCTGACAGCCGTGTGGGAGCTGCACACCGCCGCCTGCCGCCTGGTGCACTGGGCTGAGGGTCCCAGTGTGCCCGCAATCTTCCGCTCAGCAAAGGCCATCAAGGCCGGTTGCAGCCTGCTGCTGCAAACGCTGCGGGCGGCTGTGCTGCTGTGCGCCCACGCGTCTTCATGCGCTGCACGGTGAGGGTGCCCAATGTGATGTGTTCGGGTGGCCTGGCTGACTGCTGCTGTGCATTGCAACCCTTCCTGCTTGCCGAACGCCGTGCTGCTGGGCACTGCCGGGGTGTTTGCTGGTGGCCAGCGGCGCTGGAGGCGGCGCAGGCAGCGGCAGCGCGCTCGTGCGCCTACCTGCGCTGCGCCAATCTGGGCGGCGAGGGTGGGCCGGCGGCGGGGCAGGGCGCCGGCAGCCAGCGGTGCAGGTGGGCTGCCGGGTCAGATGGGGAGAGGCTGAGAGGTGGAGTCAGCAGCGGCAGCTTGGCAGTTGGTCTGGCTGCCGGCTGGCTCACTCCCGCTGCTGCCGTTCGGAGTTTGCTGGCCTATTGCCTCCACCCATCCCACCCCACACTGCCCCCTGCAGCGCCTGCCGCGCGGTGTGGTACTGCGGAACCGCCTGCTCCCACGCCGACTGGCGGGAGGGGCACCGCCGCGTGTGCCGGGCGCTGGGCGCGGCGCGGGCGGCGGAGAAGGAGCGGCGGCGGCAGGCGGCTGCGGCGGCAGCTGCGTGTGGCACTGCCGCTGAGGGGCAGAAGGAGTCCAGCCCACCCTCAGCTAGGCTCACAAGGTCCACCAGCTGTGCAGGCGTTGTCCGCAGGCGGCTGGCTCAGCTTAACGGAGGAGTGGGGGGAGAGGGGGGTTTGCCAGGCAGTCCTCGTCGATGTGGGCACAGGTGGCTGCCACCATGCCGTAGTACTGAGCGCTGCCGGTGCCGTCGACCCGCATCTGCGCAGGAGGGAGCGCATCTCGACCCGTTGTCGAGACGCACATCAACCGCACACTGCATGCGCGTGCGATGCGCTCTCCGCGCACCCCGGCATTGATTGGCAATCCATCATTGCCACCACCCCAGCCTTCCGGTGCACGGCTGCTGCTGCTGCTGCTGCGTTGCAGGTGCTGCAGGTTGTGCCAAAACCCACCAGGCAGGTGGCGACGTTGCTGTAGGCGTACTGGCCGATGATGGCGCCAGCGCCCGTCCCAGTCACCGCAGCAGGAGGGGGGTAGAAGTCGGGCGCGGTGGTGGAGCTGAAGCAGCCATTCTCTGCGGCAGGGAGGGGGTCATTGCCCGGTCGGGTGGCAGCATTGGGCGGCGACATGCGCTGCATTGCCCATGCGCCTGTCACAGGAGGGGCCAGCAGTACCGCGCCTCTTGACCAGCTTCCCAAGTGGATCCCCCCTGGCACGGCTTACGCAGGACAATGTCGCCGGGGGGACAGGTGAAGGTGAGAGCAACATAGTCGCCATCGTTACCCTCGGTCCCCACTTGCACATAGTTGATGGTGGGCGTGCCAGCGCCGCTTGGAAGAGTGGACTCGTACACGGCTGTGCGGTCGACACGGTTGATCCTGGCGGTGACAACTGCGGGGACGCGCAGCTTGAGGCCTGCAGACACAGGAGGGTTAGCGGCAGGGGCGGCTAACAGCTGCTTCTATGCCGCCAGGTTTGTGCGCCGACTGTGCATGCCAGCCCAGGCAGCAGTGCAGCTGCCTGAGGCACCGAGGACAGCAGTGGCAGCCCAGGTGATGCACGTCGGGCGGCACAGCACGCCAGCCCGCTCACCGCAGCCGTCCTTGCCAGCTGGGCCGGCGGGCCCCTGAGGCCTGCAGCGCGGGTGAGCGGACACAAGTGCAAGTGCTGTTGACTCGTGCCAGGTTGGGCGGCAGGCACAGTGGCGCTCGCGGGTGCAAGCGCCAGGCGTTGGAGTGAAGGGAAGCGGCAGGGTGTGACTGCAGCAAACACATGCATCGCAACTAAAAGTACTTACCCAGCAGCGCCGGCAGGACCGGCGGCTCCGGGAGTGCCAGCAGGCCCAGCGGGACCGGCAGGGCCCTGCACAAGCAGGGGCACACACTTAGTTGCTGAGATGACGTTCTCCCAGCTGTCAATTGCGCCGGCAATAAGGCCTGACGTGGCAACGCATCAGCAAGAATCTGCCCCTGTTCTCCCGAGAGCAGGGCTGGCGCCGCACCTGGGGGCCGATGGGGCCTGCAGGACCGGTAGCACCGGTGGGACCAGCGGGGCCGGCGGGGCCGGCGGCACCAGCGGGGCCCTGCAGAGGCATGGTGCACATGGGGTTGTGAAATGGGCAAGCGCGGAACTGTCACCATCTGTCACAAGAGGAGCTGCTGCCGCTGCCTGGGCTGGCGACGCGGAAGGGCAGCTGCGGGCGACGCACCTGGGGCCCGATCGGACCGGGCAGGCCTGCACAGGCAGAGCAGTGGGAAGGCAGGCAAGTCGTTAAAGCGTGCCCCGCCTGGCGCCACGCGCCCGCACTGCAACTGGTGCCACCCAAATGGGCAGCTGGTGCCACCTGTCACCCCTGCATCAGCTGCTCTCTTCGTGAAAGCTCACCCTGCACGCCCTGGGGGCCGGCCTCTCCAGGCTCGCCCTGAGGGCCAGGGACGCCAGCGGGGCCCTGGGGGCCCATCGGTCCGGGCTGGCCTGCGAGCAGAGGGGCGGAACGCCAGCAGTTACATTGGGCGGATGCGAGCAGCGGGGTGAGCAGCGATGCGCTGCGCAGGCATGCCCAGACTGGTACCAGGCATGCGCAAGCACCGCACCTTGAACGCCGGGCGGGCCCTGGTCGCCCTTCTCGCCCTTCAGGTGCTCTGCAAAGGGCGGGCCGGGGAGCACTTAAGCTCATGAAGGATGGTCCTGCCGGCTCCCTGCCGCCGACCTGCTGCCAGCAGGGTCAGAGCTGCTGCTCCCCGTTCCATCACCATGCGCCTAGCCGAACGCCCCCACACGCACCTGCCAGAAGGTCAGCTTTGTCGCTCATGATGCCCAGCAGGTTGCGAGCTGCAGGAAGGGGTGAGGTTGGTGGGTGTGGTAGGTGGGGGTCAAGCCGACCAGCCGCGCGAGCGGCGGCCGGCTGGCGCAGGCGGGCTGGGCACTCCTTTTCCCATCCCGCGCACCCGCTGGGGCATCGGGTGCGGCGTTGGCAGCGACGCAGGCCAGCGCAAGCGCCAGGAGGGCGGCGTGGCGTACTAACATGTTCCAAGGGTTGGTACAGTGCCCACAGCAGCACGGGTCGGGACTGGCTGAAGACGCTGGGCGCTGCAGAAGCGGAGCGACCAGAAGACACGTTTGTGCCGAGCGTACTCAGCTGTTCACCTACCGCCGCCGCCCTTTCACAGCGCGTTCACAACGCATTCACGCCCCGGGAGGTTGACGTGGGGCTGCCATGCGGGGCAGCAGTTGCTGAGGCAGCGGTAGGAAGAACTAACACACGATGCCCATTAACCGACTAAACGGTCGGCCTTATGCGCCGACAGTGCTGCGTGCCTGCTTGCCCAGCCCAGCGCGCCCACGCCCATGCAGAGCAGCCCCCACGCTTGCCACTCTCTCAGTGCCTCATCAAGAGCATATCACAGCATAAGTCATCAGCCAAGGGTCACCCAAGGTCAAGCGCAGCAAGGGCAAGCGAGTGGGGGTCTATGAGTCGAGGGCCCTGGCTACAGCAGGGCACGGGCGATGCCCAAGGCGCAAAAGCCACCCGCCGCCGCGAGCATGAAGGCGCGGTGCACCCGGCCCGTGGGCGGCTGCGCATAGTGCTGCAGCGTCAGATAGGTGCTGGCCGCCAGGCAGACTGAGGCGCCGATGACGCGGCACTGCATACAGTCCTGCCGCTCCTCCGCCGCCTGCTGCTGCTGGGGCGCCGTGGGCGGCTGCTCGGGCGCAGGCTGCGCAGCGCTGCCGCCGGGCCCCATGCCTGCTGCAGCTCTGCGCTAGGCGGCGGCCTGGCTATGACTGCTGGGTGCTAACCGCCTGCAGCCGCTGTGCCGCTTCCCAGCCGCCTCACTTCTTCTTGCCCTTGGCCAGCGCCTCCTTGGCCTTCTTCAGGGCAGCCTCCTCAGCCTGCACAGCGGCGGCGGGCGGTGAAATGTCAGCAGGAGGGTTGACACGCCAGTGAAGCCGCGGCAGGAGGGTTGACACATCAGCAGGAGGGCGGGAAGGCCAAGCTCCGATGCCTCGAGCAGCATGAGCAGCATGAGCGCTGGCCAGTCGAGTAGAGAACCGGCGGGCATGATGCCAGTGCACGGCAGCAAAGCGAGAGGTGCTCCATCCAGGCAGCGTTGGCATGCCGGCAGTCAGCCCCGCGCACCTCCAGCGGCAGCACCCACATGCCGGTGCTCAGCCCTCAGTCCCGCGCACCTCCAGTGGCAGCACCCAGCCACCAGCACGCCACCAGCATCCATGGCAGCACCCAGCCACCAGCACCCACCTTCTTCTTCGCCAGGAAGGCCTGGTCGTCCTCGTCGTAGTCCTTGGGCCCCTTCTTGGGCGCCTGCAGAGATCACGAACCGAAGCAGCAAGACTCAAACGGACGGGCGCTGCACCGGCCGGCAGTGGGGAAGGAGCGAAGCAGGCGCGGCAGCGGGGGCAGTGCTCGCTCCGCTGACTGAGTGCTCATGAAACAACTGCACCGCCACGATGAACAGTAGATGCCACAACTGCCATGGATGTGCAAGGGCAGCAAGCAAACATGGTCTCAAGCCAGGCGGCAGGCGGCAGGGAGCGGCGGCGGCGCGGCCGGCGGCGCACCTTGAGGGGCTTGGCCTTGCCGCCGTCCTTGCCTGCGGGGACCCGACAGCAGCGTGGCACGCTCAGCAGCAGCTCGGGACCCCCGGCGGCAGCCCGGTCAAAGCAAACGCAGAGCAGAAGCACTTTGCAGGCCGTTTCTCACCGGGCATGCTTCAAGCCACTTCCTGAAAGCTCGTAAAAGCGGCCTGCAGGCGGGAAGGCGGGCTGGACTGCTGAAGCGAGCAGCTGGCGGCGGCTGGCGGCGACAGCAAGGGCGGGGCGCGCTGCTGCGACTTGCCTGGACGATGCTCTGATCGGCAGACAAGCGGGGCGCCTGCCGCCCACCAGCGACCGGTCGCAGCACGGCACAGTGCCTGCTTTGCCCCGCCCGTTCATTTCGGGACTGTTGGCATCGCTCGCTCAATACCATCAGCATACTAGCTACGCCGTCCGCCCTCTCCTCACTCGCAGCGCCGCCCGCTCTCCCCCCTGCCGCACCCTGCTGCCTCCCCAGCTGCCTCAAAACGCTATCTTACACTCGCGACTCTCTAACATGAGCGGCGGCAAGCCGTCGCCAGCCAAAAAGCGCAAGGCGCCCGCCGCCGCCGCCGCCGCCAGCAAGAAGCTTTCGGCGGGCGTGGGTGCGCTGCTGGCGCGGCTGGAGGCCACCAATGCCACCTTTCTGGAGATCGCCGCGCAGCAGACAGTGGCGGCGCAGCTCAAGGCGCAGCAGTCGGCGGCGGCACGGGTGATGGCGCAGGAGATGGCCGCGAAAACGACAAGCCCCTCCCTCGCCTCGCTGCCGGTGGACGGTGCAGAGCTGGCGCGGCGAGCGGAGCGGCGTGCCCGCTTCCAGGTGCGTGTCCCAGCATGCTGAACCTGGTGGCTTGCGCTCTCCGCTCGTGTGCCTGCCTGCTGCAGGTGCAGAGTGCGTGCCAATGCCTGCTGCCGCTCTGCACAGCGGGTTGCGGTGCGCCCTTGCCTGCGCACCCGCCTCCTTGCCCAAGCTCCAAGAGTTGCACCCCGCTCGGCCGCCGCATGGTGCAGGAGGAGACAGCTCCCGCCGCAGCAGCAGCGGGGGTGCTTGTCAAGGAAAAGCCGCTCAGTTGGCCTCACCCACCCTTGCTGCACGCATGCCCGACCCTTACAGGAGGAGCAGGCTGCTGCCGCTGCTGCAGCGGGCGTCAAGGTCAAGGAAAAAACGCTTGTGGAGCTGCGCAGCGAGCGAGGGGTGGCGCACGGGCAGAATCAAAACCTCGAGAAAGACTACCTGCGCCTCACCAGCCTGCCCAGGTGGGTTGGAATGGCCGGCTGGCAGCTGCGGGTTGCAGGCGGGAGTAGGCTGTGCATGTGCGCCGCAGCCTACTGCATGCATGCCAGCACCCACCCTCCCCAATCAGCTAGCAACACCTGCAGCACCGCGGGCGTGCGCCCGCCCCAGGTGCTGGCCCAAACCCTGAAACTGCCAAAGCGGCGGTCACACCACATTCATCCATTTGCGCTGCTCCAACCCATGCAGCGCCGCCGATGTGCGCCCGCCCGAGGTGCTGGCCCAAGCGCTAGAGCTGGTAAAGCGGCGGTGGACAGAGGGCTGTGAGTATGGGGGCCCTCGAGGCGCCTGCGACCAGCTGAAGAGCATTCGGCAGGACCTGACCGTGCAGCACATACGCAACAGCTTTACAGTGCAGGTGGGGAGGGGCTGGCATGGCTGGAGGTTGTGGGTTGTGGGTGCTCTGCCGCAGCTGCGCCTGCAACCTGTTGGGTGGTGTCTGCTGGCTGGGTGCTGCTGGATGCTGCCTGCCGCTACGAGCCTGCGCGGTTGTGAGCGTGCAGTGGTTTTCACACAGCAAAGGGCTGGTGTCGAGCATGCTGTGGGTGATGCTGAGTGCGTGCGTGCGTCGCATCATCATCATCAGTGTGGCGCATGGTCCTGGCATTTCAATGTATCCACACCCTGACCGCATCACCATCTTTGGTGGCCACCGCAAAATGACAGCCACTCAGTTCGTCCGCCAACTTCGTGCGCCCGCAGGTGTACGAGACGCATGCCCGCATCGCCATCGTGGTGGGCACTCAGCTGCTCAATATGTACACGTCCAAACTTGTGTGCGCCAAACCGCAGGTGTACGAGACGCATGCCCGCATCGCCATCGAAGTCAGCGACTGGGCCGAGTTCCGGCAGTGCCACTCCGTGCTGCAGCAGCTGTACGGTGAGCCTGCTGGGAGTTGTGTGTAGGCATGCGTGGGCACGGCTGCTCGGGCAGGGCTGCCGGGATGTGCAGTGCAACGCGATGGCGGTGCAAAGTGGTGCTGCGGCAGCTGTACTGTGAGCAGCGGGTGGATGGGCTGATTGCCCTGCTGCAGCTCTGTGGTGAGTGCCGGGAGAGGCAGATCAGTGGCCTGGTTTGTGGGTGGCTGGCTTTAACTTGGTCGGTGCTTCTTTGTGCCACAGCACGGGTGCAAATTGTTGCATGTCAATTTTGCGCTGCGCCTAGCCAGCAGCCCCGCCCCCATCTCTCCCCTGCCCCGCTGTCGCAGGCGAGGGCGTGCAGGGTGATCAGCACGAGTTCACAGCTTATGGCTTGCTGCTGGCTGCCGCCACTGGGCGAGCTGTGCTTGCCCACGAGCTGAGCGATGCCCTGTCGGCTTCAGACAGCGGCCTGGGCGCCGCCATTGCAGCCAGCAGCAGCAGCGGCAGCGGGCTTGGCGGCGGCGGCAGTAGGGGCGGCAGCAGCAGCGGGCTTGGCGGCAGCAGCAGTAGGGGCTGCAGCGGCAGCGGGCTTGGTGGCGGTAGCGGCAGCAGCAGGGGCGGTGGCGTGTGGGGCCGGCTAGGCAGCGTTGAGCCCGGCAGCAGTACGGCCGCGGGCGCAGCGCACACGGCAGCCACCGCCGGCTCAGCAGCGGTTGCAGACGACCGCTTTGTCGGCCACGCGCTGGCGGTGTGCCGCGCCTTCCTAGGCAACGATTTTGTCGCCTTCCTGCGGCTGTACGAGAGCGCCCCCCGGATGGCTCCCTACTTGATGGATGCACTGCTGGCCAAGATGCGCAGCAAAGCGTACAGTGAGTGGGTGGGTGGTGGGTTGGGATTGCGGGCTGGATTGGCAGTGCGGGCTGCTGGGCATGCCGAGTGGCTGGGCATCTTGCAGCTGTGGCACAGCAGCAGCGTTGTTGCCTGGTGGACCTGGAAGGCTTTCCCAAACTGAACCGCAGATCCTCACCTGGGGTCTTCCCGTCGCCCCACTCACTGCGCAGGCACCGTGCTGGCCGCCTTCCAGCCCAGCGTGCCGCTGTCAGCCCTGGCTGGCTGGTTTGGGTTCACCAAGAAGAAAGAGGCGGCGGCGTTCCTGCGGGAGAAGGGGGCAGTGGTGGTGGACGGCAGCCTGGACATCAAAGCGAGCCGGGCGGCGGCGGCGGCGCTGGCGGCAGAGGCGGCGGCAGCTGCGGCGCAGGACGCGCGACGATAGCGGCAGCTTGACAGGCTCTCCGCTGACATTTACCAAGTGGATGCATCGTGCCTGTGTAATGCTGCTGTTCCTGTTGACGAGGGGCCCTGCCGGCCCGCTCAGCGGCGCAATCACAGCGGGCGGCGGCGGCGCAGCGCTACATTGTCCACAGGGCCTCCCGCCGTGTCGCAAGTTTCTTCCCCAAGAAGCGGTCCTTACAATCATGCGGCGGGGCGGGCACAAGGCGCGGGGCAGCAGGAACCCTCGCTCGGGCGCCGCGCCGGCGCGCCCTGCGGCACACAGCGCTCCTGGCGGCTGGGGGGCGTTGCAGCCGCATCTGCTGGAGCTCGTAGCAGCGAGACTGCCCTTCCAGCAGCGGTGGGCTGGGGCGAGGGCTCGACGCGCTTGCGACGCAGACTCACGGGGCTGCGGATAGCTGCCTGCGATCAAGTCTTGAACACGCAGTCGTGAACATGCTCAAGCCGAAGGTTCAGCCGCCTAACGCCGCCGCTTTCGCCCCGTCGGCTGCCGCCGCTGCCCGGCTATCGCAACATCGCTCCCGCCGCACCTGCCCCTGCCTCCAGGCTGCGCCTGTGCGAGATCAACCGCCACTGGCGTGCCGTGCTGCTGGACAGCGGGCTGTGGAGCCGCATGGAGCTGGAGTGGCCGTGCGATAGCGGGGATGATGAGCGGGACGAGGAGCGGGCGGCCAGCATGCTGGCCTACTGCGCCTCGCGCGCACAGGTGTGCTTGCTTGGGTTGGTTTTCGCGCAGACGCTTTGTCCTGTGCTGATCTGGCTGCATGGTGGATGCGGTTGTTCAGCAGAACCTGCGCGCTCGTGCGGCTCTCGGCTTCCCTCTGCTGCTAGCCGGCTGCTGGCCGACTTTTGCAGTGTGCACACACATTCACTAGACCGGTGGCTTTGGCAGCTGATGCACCGCGCAAATGCTGTGCCTCCACCACGCCCCGCAGTCCGTCAGAGAGCTGGTGGTCAGCTTTGAAGAGCCGGAGCAGTGGCAGGACGTCGCCTGCTTGCTGGTGCGCGTGTCTGCTGCCGCCGCTGCTGCTGCTACTGCTTGCGCTCGCTGTTACTGCTTGCCCTTCCTGCTGCTGCTGTTGCTGCCGCCACTGGTGCTCCCGTTGCTGCTCTGCTTTGTTGTCACACGTCTCCCATTTTAACTGCAGTTAATGGCAGAATTGACCTGCTTTGCTCCCCCTTCCCCCCAGGGCATGGTGGGCTCGCGGCTGCGGCGCCTGGAGCTGGCCGCCGGCAGCAGCGCCCCTTGGCACCCCCACTTCAGTTGACCCTTGGCACTCCCACTCCCAATGTCCCTTTGCAGGGCATGGTGGGCACGCGGTTGCGACGGCTGGAGCTGGCTGCCGGCAGCAGCGGCTGCGAGCTGCAAGAGCGGGGCACCGCCTTCCTGTGGCAGCTGCGGGGCCTGACCAGCCTCGACCTGGAGAGCTGCCTTGGTGGGTGGGTGGGCATGCGGGTGGTGTGGCTGGGTGTCATGGGCGGGTGTGTGTGCTGGTTGAAGGCTTCCGTGTAGTCGACTCAGCTGTGCAGCTGATGGTTGTTCTTGATGCTGCCAGGCAGCTAGCTGCCTGCTGCTTCCAAATCTGGCATCTGCTGCCGCACCTGTTGGCCAGCCAACACGCGCCCTGGCAGCCCCACCTTTGTTCCCCTCACAGACTGCCCGCCGCGCGCCGCCAGCCGGCTGACCAACCTCGTCCTGACACGCTGCCCCCACCTTCTGTTCCGCCCCATCCTGCAGACTGCCTGCCGCGCGCCGTCAGCCGGCTGACCAGCCTGCGCGAGCTGCTGGTTACGCGAGACGACAGCAGCCTGCACAGCGAGTTCCGCCTGCCGGAGCAGATCTCGGAGCTGCGCCACCTCACACGCCTGGAGCTGGTCCGGTGGGTTCCTGTGCTGCAGTGTTTGGCCGGGTGTGTTGTGAGGGTTGTGCCCTGCCAGAGCAGGCGACGCTGCGCCGCCTGACGCGCCTGGAGCTGGCCCAATGAGTCCCAATGAGTCCCAATGACTCCCAATGTTCACCTTGGTCCATGAGCCGCCTGCTCCGCCTGCTCCAGCATTGTCCACTACACTGAATGTGCCCCTCCTCTCTGCCGATTCCCGCAGCTGCTGCGCGCCGCTGCCGCTGTCCATGAGCCGCCTGACCTGCCTGCGCCTGCTCAACCTGGATGGAAACGACCTTCTGGGCGAGGGAGCCCAGTTTGCAACCCTCGGGTGGGTGACGGGCCATGGTGCACTGCAGGCACACCTGCCAATCTGCGCGCCGTGCCGCGGCCGTGTCGTCAAGCGCTGTTCAAGCGCCCGGCCATGTGAACGGGCGCAGCTCGAATCGCACGCCTGCGGCTGATTGCTCGTGGCTCAGCTGTTGATCCCAAGTGGCCGTGATGCGGCACAGGCTGGTGCTGGGCGCGCTGACCAACCGCATGTCACTCGCCATGCAACAGCCGGATCGGTGTGCCTCACAGCTGGCCCAGTGTCCGCCCTATCTGCTGCAGGCTGGTGCTGGGCACGTTGACCAACACAGCCGCCATGTTTTTTTTTAAGTGTCATCCGTGAATGTGTTTGCTGCAGGCTGGTGCTGGGCGCGCTGACAAACCTGGAGGAGCTGGATCTCGCGGACTGCAACCTGCCAGGTGCGGCACTGTGGTTCCAGGCAGGAATACCATGCGGGCGCCACTGGCCTCTGCGTTGACGTGTGCTGCCCGCATGGCTCTCCAGTGGCACCGCCCACGCAGCCCCAGCCTTGCCTCCCATGGCCCTGTCACGAATATCTCGGATTTGCCCAGTTACGTCCCGGCGCAACCGCATGTTCCCATCCCTGCAGATGTGCCCAGTGATGCCCTGTCCCGCCTGACCGGCCTCACCACCCTCACACTCAGCGGCGCGTTTGGCGGCCGCGATTTCGGCGTGGGCTGGGAGAGCAAGCTGGAATGCCTGAGGTGCGGTGGGCAGGGCAAGCTGTAGCGGCTGCTCACAGTTTGAGCAGTGCAGCTGAGTCGCAAGTTGGGCTGGGAGAGCAAGCTGGAGTGCCGTATGTGGCAGGCTGGGTGGATACAGCTCTGCAAGCTGAGTAACGGTATCGGTTGGCAGGCACGCCGCCTGAGTTGGCTGGACAAGGCGAACTGGCATGTGTCAGGCAGGCAGTTGCGTGCACAGCGAGCTGCCGTCCCGCTCTGGCTCTGATTTTTGTCCACCTTCTGCCTGCCGTGGCACACTCCTTGTGCAGCTGCCTCTCCTCCCTGTGCTGGCTGGACCTGGCGAATAATGAGCTGGCCGCCCTGCCACGCTCCCTCACGGGGCTGACCAGCTTGGAAACGGTGAGCTGCAGTGACTCATCAGCGGCTGAATGAGCCGCAGTGGGAGCTTGCAAGGGACTGCAAGTGGGCACTCGAGGTCCGTCCTAGGCAGCGTGCTCTCCCGCTTGGTTGCCACCCATGTGCCGCCACACCGCCTCACTGCAGCCAGTTTGTGCTTGTGGCATGCGCCCACTCAGCGGCGCAGGATGTGGCCTGCCAGACAGCCCCCTCTACTAGCAATACGCTGCTGTTCCACTGCATCCCCCGACGCCGCCCTTGTCCTCCACAGCTGGACTGCGGCATGTCGCCACTCAGCGGTGCTGACGGGCTGCCTGACGGCTCATACTTGGAGCGCCTGCAGCACCTGAACATCCGCGGCGGCGCGTTCACCAGCTTGCCACAGGTGCGCCGCTTGCCTTGCTTGGCCTCAACATGCACCCCCTGCGGCACCTGAATGTTTGCGGCACGTGCACCAGCCTGCTGCAGGTGCTGCTGTTTCTGTGATTCGGTTTGCACTGCTTGGTGCAGTGCCCGGCCCGTGCCGCCCAAAGCCCTCTCGGCATCTTGGGGCAGGTGCCGTGATGTGCCGCTCTGCCCTGCCTCCACCCAATCCTGCTTGTGCGACCTCCGCCCCTGCCGCAGCACCTGACGCGTGCCACCCAGCTAACCTTCCTCGGCCTCAGCTGCTGCCACGACCTGTGGATGAACGGGTGGGTAAACGGGGCGGGCCAGGGCGGCTGTGTGGCGTCTAGTGCGGGTGTAGGGTTGGGCCAGGCGCGGGTGCACGCAGGTGTGTGCCAGCACCCCCCAGCCGCAGGCACTCCTTCTGACTCTCCTGCCGCCCGCACACGTGCCCCGCAGGTCGTTGGCGGAGGGTGTGCTGGGGCGCCTACCCCTGCTGTCCACCCTCACCCTGTGTGACCAGGTGTGTACCGCCGATTCCTGCTGTGCCTGCTGTGCCCACTGATGGCGCTGTGCCTGCTGTGCCTGCTGCGGCCACCGCTGTGCTCGGCTGCCCCTTGGCTCGCTCCAACTGCAGCGGGGCACGCATGCATGGCTGCACACCGGTGTTACCACAGTGTTTGCCACACTGCCCTGACCATGCTGCGCTGCACTGTGCTGCGCAGATGATGCACAGCGTGGACAGCGCGCGCTGCATGCACGCCCTCGGCCGCCTGCTGCCCGAACTGGAGGTGGGTGCTCTCATCGCCTGGGTGGGTGGCTGAGCGACAGTCGGCCATCCAATCGAGGCGGCTGCGCCGGGGCAGCTGGCCACAGCATTGTGCGGTGCACTATAGCTGTCGCCTGAGCATGCCTGCCCCCGTCCCTGGGATTGCAGATTGTGACCCACGACGAGGCGGAGGAGGAGGAGGATGAAGAGGAGGAGTCCGAGTTCGAAACGGAGGACGAAGGTGCGCCGGCATGCGGGTTCGCCGGGGGCTGGATGGTGATGGATGCGCGGCGAGGGGTGCGGCATGTGCTGTCGAGAGCGCTGCCGCCACGTGGCGCAGTGCGGCCTGACGCAAGGCTGAACACTCCCTTGTGCGCCGACCTTCCCACACCCGCAGGTTCCAGCGAGAACGACAGTGAGGAGGGCGAGAGCGAGCACTACTCCGATGATGAAGGCGAGGAGGAGGAGGAGGAGGAGGAGGAGGAGGAGGAGTGGGAGTCGGAGTGGGAGGAGGACCAGGAGCACTATGCTGGCGGAGGCGGCGAGGACCCTCATGCCACTGCTGGCGCGGGCGGTGCTGCAGCGCAGGGCGGCGGCGGCGCAGGGGGAGGCCTGGGTGGACAGGCGGTGCTCGAGAGCACGGTCGGCAGCGACGGCAATCCGTATGCCGTGCTTGCCAGCCTCCCGTGGTTTGGATCAAACGCCCGGCTTGATGATGTGGATGACTGATAGGCCGCCGCCCTGAGCCCGCTATTTTGCTCAGCCTGCGGCTGCCCTCCCGCTGCCCCCGCTGATCACTGGGATGTGCTGCACTTCGCTGCATGTGCCCAACCGCTGTGCTGGACCTGCTCGCCCCCTGGACTTTGTTTGCGCTGTACCCATGCTCCCTGTACCATGTACTGCCGCTGTATCTGATGCATGCAGTTTCTTCTGCTGTGCCCTCAACTTGGCCTCCCACTGGCTGCTCCAATCCCGAGCCCCCTCCCCCCGCTGCATTCAACACTTGAGCGTCCCAATTTGCCTGCCCGTCAGCACCATTCTGCAAACGCATGCATGGCTTGAGAACACGGCGACCTGGGAAGGCGGGGTGAGCAGAGAGCAAGGCAGGGAGTGCAAGGGAAGATTAAGGCGGGAGGAGAACTTGGCCGTCTGGCGCCGCCTTCAGACTCTGGGTGTTGCCCGCTTACATCGGTTGCGCTCTTTTGAGCAGTTGTGTGCTCGACCCAGTGCTCTTCGCCGGTAGGCAGCCGGCAGCGCTGCGCGATCGATTAAGATTGTGGCTGTTCCCTGTTGACTATTTGTAACTTACAAATAAAGCTTGAAGCTCTATTGAGCGCTGCCTGGGGCTGGGGCAGGCGGCGCCCGAAGTCTAAGCCATGAATGGATACAGCACAGCACTTGGGGCGGGGCAGGCAAGGCCCGAAGCGTTAGCCCTTAATGAATACAGGTCTGCCCTTGGGCTGGTGCAGGCGACGCCCGAAGCTCTAACCATTAATGGATTGGGCCCAGCACTTGGCTGCGGTGGGCGGCTGCCGAGGCTCAACTCATCAGGCACTTGGCTGGATGCAGCCGCGGGCGAGGCTCAACTCATAAATGGATTGAGGCCAGCACTTGGCTGCGGTGGGCGGCTGCCGAGGCTCAACTCATTAATGGATTGAGCCCAGCACTTGGCTGCGGTGGGCGGCTGCCGAGGCTCAACTCATTTTAATGGATTGAGCCCAGCACTTGGCTGCCGTGGGCGGCTGCCGAGGCTCAACTCATTAATGGATTGAGCCCAGCACTTGGCTGCGGTGGGCGGCTGCCGAGGCTCAACTCATTAATGGATTGAGCCCAGCACTTGGCTGCGGTGGGCGGCTGCTGACCCGCACTACTCTTGGCCAGTGCAGCGGCGCACGAATGTGAATGGAAGAGCTGGAGGCACCCTACCTGCCACGCCCCGCCAGCGGCGGCAGCTAGTGCAGGGGCCTGGTGTGTTTGGCTGCTGCTCGACCACTCCTGTAGGTTCCCAAATCGAGGCACAACGCCATCTCCAGGCTATTGAACAGCTGCCGACAGCTGCACCGATGGGCACACGTCGGCAGCGGCGGCACAAGATGAGCTGCCGGGTGTGGGGTCCGGTGCCGCCCGACGGTGTGCATAATATTACCGACGTTGCTGCAGCAGGTACATCCCTGAAATACCTGAACACTTGGGTCTTCACACCGCACTAGATGGTGGAGGCAGCAGCGGGGCGCCACGTCTGCTCGCCGTGCCATGACGCCTGCGCAACCATCACCGATAGCTGCCTGCCGACTGCCTGCCTGCCTCTACTGCCGTTTCCAAGTGGTAAGGCGCATGGGAAGTTTACATCAGTCACAGTGAGCCTAATTTACTTTCTGCGACAGTCAGTATGACGTGTAGCAGTGCGAAAGCATTGAGTTAAGGGGGAGTTGGCCCAAATGGTGCAGATGCACTGCGAAGCATTGTACAGGAAAGAAACAGCAGTACATGCGATTGAAAACGGTGAGCGTCAGGGAGCAGCAGATCGAGACTCGCAAGGTTGGCACGGCAAGCCATGCCTCACTAACGATACAGGCACTTAGAGCTCTGCTGCTTGGAGGTCCCCGCACCGCCCAGGCAAATGGCATAGCCCGTCCTCACACATCGTACACCAGCCTTTGGCCAGTGTTCTCGTGGATCACCACCAGCACCTGCAATAAGCGTGGTGCCACGACATGATATTCAGGTGTAAGCACCTACTGCGGTTATTGCCAGCCCAAATGGCGGCCAACCCAGTGCGCGACTTGCAACCGCTTGCCAACAACTGGGTGCCACCCACCTTGCGGCTGAACAGACCGCCCGTCTTGGCGGTGAACACGATGCGCGTGCCGCTGGGGTTCTGGTCCTTGTTCCACGGGTAGTCCAGCACTGTCTGGCACAGCATCTGCAGGCAGGCGGATGGCAGCGGCGGCGAGGTCGGCCTGATGCGTGCTCTCTTCTAGAGGTATGTGGAAGGGCAGGGTGTTGTGGCAGGCAGTTGTCGGTGGAGCTGCGTGTCAGCCGACACCCGCAGCGACAGCACGGCTCTCACCTCCTCCTGCTGGGCTTCCAGCTCGGTGCGCAGCGTGATGATGCGCCGCCACACCACGTTGCCGTGCGCCAGCGCCGCCTCAAAAAACCGCCGGATGTGGCTGCCGCTGCGCGCATACTCCATGTGCCGCGTGCGCAGGTTCCTGGACATGCCCACGTACACCGTGTGCCTGCAGTTTGCAGCGGCAGCGGGCATTAACTTGTTGTGGGCAGGCTGCATGTTGGGCAAAGTCGGGCGGTGCAGCGGCGGCAACCTCGCCAAGTCCAGGACTTGGCAGGGGAGTCACCGGGCCTCGCTGCCTCACTTGGTGTTGGATGTGAACGTGCGGGAGATCGCAAATTCGTAGATGCCGGGCTCCGGGGGGGTGCGGGAGGCGAGTTCGCGGGTCCGAGTGTTGGGAAACGCTCCCCGGTCGCCTTCCTCCCGCCAAATGAACGGTCGCCAGCTGCTGTCAGCCCACTTGCGGCGGTACTTCCTGCTGGGAGGCTCTGTGCACCGCTCCGCGTGAGGCCAAGCCATTCTCGCCGGCCGCTGCAGCTGGCCTGATCCTTGGTTGTTCAAAGTGCTGCGGCCGGAAAAAGGTGACAAATGGTCCCGGCACGCGTGTTCGCTTCGCCGGTGTTCACTTGGGACTCGGCACACGCTGGTCCCATCTGCGCCGGCCGCGGCGCTCACAGCGTGCATGGTGCGCCGCACCAGCTTGCATGTGCGTCCTGGTACATTGCAGAGAACTGCACAGACCGTCCGTTTGTGGCCAAGAACGGGATCAACTTGCTCGAGCGCTCCTAATGCATCTTATGCTTTGGCCATAGCCTTGTGGTGCACCGCCTCCCTCCCTACAGATCAACGGTCTGCCGCGCATCTTACTTTATGCACAACATGGGCACTCAATCATGCACGCAGCAGTGGCGGTGCAGCAGTGGTAAGAGGAGGCGCAGGCGGAGTCGGGACGCTGCCAGCTCGCGCTTTACAGCCGCGCCCGTCATGTTGCTGCGCCTCACAAACCGCTGCTGCACCGCAGCTGCCGCTCGCTGGCATGCATGCTGCACTGATACAGACGTGCCGCGGCACCGGACCAGCTAAGTGACGCCATTGAGCACGATGACGCAAATGCTGCAGACTTGCCACGCCCTAGCTGGCAGCACACAGCGATGCCTCGGCGGCGGCTGCCGACGGCGGGCCAAATGGCATTTGGTGGCCCTAGGCTGCCGCCGGCTTGCGCACCAGCCCGCCTAGCTGGCCGCGCTCAGCGCCTGCTCAATGGCCGCATACACACGCTGCCGCTTGGCCTCGCTGTCCAGGTAGCCGTCTGCACAGGCATGCGAAAGGGCGAGCAAGTTTTGAGTAAAAGGGAAAACTGCCAAGATGGGCGTCTTCAGGGAGCAGGCCTCGCTGTCTGCGGGTGTGCAAGCACAAGGGCAGTGGAGGTGTGAGTGAGCGCAGGTGGCAGGCACGGGACACTCGGTTGGTAGGCAGCAGCTTTTGAATGCCGTTGCAGCTTCCAGCGGCAGCGGGGGTGGCAGCAGCAGCAGCGGCGGCGGCGGCGGCGGCAACGGCACCGCTTCCCTCTCCACGGCATGTGCATGATCGTCACGGAACATCACAATGCACAACACAGGAGCACCTCAATCAATAGCATAGCATGAGCACTCACCTCCATTCTTCTTGGAGAACACCAGGGCGCCTCCACCCTACTGAACCGTGTGCCCCCCGCATGGAAACCTAAAAAGCAGCCGCTCATCCGCACATCCACCCCACCTCCATTTGTCTTGGAGAAGACCAGGGCGCCGTCCACCGCTCTGCCCTTAGCCGAAATCGTACTCGCCGTAATACAACACAGTCTACGATCGACACCCACCTCCGTTTTTCTTGGAGAAGACCAGGGCGCCGTCCACCGTCACCTCAAACCAGCCGGTGGCGTTGGGCGTGCCCTCACTGGTGATGCGCTGGGGCGCTCCCGGGAAGCGGGCGGCCAGCAGGCCCTCCAGCTCCCGGAAGCGCCGCTCGTAGCCTGCGGCGGGCGAGACAGGTTGCACGGTTGGGTCTGCGCTGGTTTGGGAAGAACACACAGCGACACAGCAGGCAGGCCGCACCGCGCCCGACTCCCGAAGCGCTCGTCACAGCGCCTGGAGGCACGGACAGGATCACGCCATCGCAGGGCGGCAGCTAGGAAACCGCAGCAGTCTACGACCAGCAGGAGGGCATTAGCAACCGAGTGATGCAACAGCGTCACTGCCTGCATCGCCGCTCACCTCAGGCGCCGCAGTACAGCACGTGCACGTGCACGGGCTTGGGTGCTGGCGCCATGGCGTGCGCCGCTGCCTTGCTGCCTCTCAGGTTGGGCCTGCAATCGGAGCGTCATGCAGCAGAGTGGACAGCAACACACCTGCTTGACCAGTGCAGGCGAGCAGTGCAAGCGTTTGAGCGGCGGCGGCAGCAGTAGCGGCACGGCCGATGGCGAGGCGCAGCAGGGAGCGCAGGATATGCATCTGATCATCGCTGTCAACGCCAACAAAGGCGCACAGGCCCACGGAGCGCGCCCCTCGGGGCAGGGCTTTTTGCTCCGCGTACCGGGGGTGGTTTGGCGCACGGCTACAGGCTGTAGACCTTCTGGGATGACGCCGACAACAGCCGGACCCGCCGATGGTCTACCAAGTCAGCCGCCACATCAGCCTCGCTCGAGGCAAGCTTACAAGTGGTGGCTGAGCTTTGTACCCTGCCCCAGGACTCTCAAACCGTCATCCACCAGCGCCGCATCATCAGGCGCGTCTCCAGGGCTCAGCCCGCGACAGCAGCCGCCCAGCCAGACAGCCCAGCGCCGCGAGGTGGAGTTGAGCCTGCTCTGGAGTACATAGATAGTCGACCACAGCCGCCGCCTGGCCCAAAGGCAGCCCAGTGCCTGCTGCCACCGCCGCCGCCGCACGCCACCCGACGCACTCTCCGCCGTCGTCGACTAGCAGCCAGTGTGCAGCGGGGCTCCCACAATGGCGGCGGTGCCCGCCCCCGACACGCCCGGCGGGCCCAACTTCCTGCGCTGGCTCCAGTTCCGGGTATCGGGGTCCACCTTTGAGTGCCCCAGCGTCTACCAGCTGGTCAAGCCGATCGGCAAGGGAGGTACGCAAGTAGGGGCCTCAGGGCTGGGAGCCTGCTGCCCGGCAGACTGCGCTCAGCTGCGGCAGGCCAGCACGCCGTGTTCTGACTTGCTGTGGTGCTGTCTGGCGGTGCCGTGAGGCTGCAGAAGGCGGCAGCTGTCGCTGTCGCTGCATGCCTACATGCTTGCTGTTCGCCAACGCCTGGCCTGCCGCTGCTTCCCTATGTGCTGCAGCCTACGGCATCGTGTGCGCAGCCATCGACTCGCGCAGCAATCAGCAGGCGCGTGCTGCGCTGGTGCTAGGACAGCTGGAGCTGTCCCGCTGACTGCTGCCGCCGCTCGCCTGGGGCACAGCGTATGCTGTGCATGGAATGGAGTCGATCGGCCCTTGTCACTGCCCCGCGCGCTTCCTTAATCCACGCTCCAGGGCGTCTTCTTTCTTGCTTTCTTCCTTTCTGACCGGCAGCCTGTCCGCTCTTCCCCACTGCAGGTGGCTATCAAGAAGATTGGCGACATCTTTGCCAACCCGCTGGACGCGCGGCGCACGCTGCGTGAAATCCAGGTGCGGGGCCCATGTTTCCTTGTTGCGCTCCGCTTTGCTGAACACCTTGTGTGCTGCGTGTTGGATAGCTGGCCAGTGGTGGTCCACACGCACGCTGCGAGAGATCCAGGTGCGAGGGTGGCTTTACTTGATCCATGCCTTTGTGCGGAAGCATGCTGCGCGAGATCCAGGTACGAGGGTGGCATCAGTTAATCAATGCCCTTGCGTGGAACCACGCATGCTTTCAAGCGGTCGTTCGTCCCTTGCGTGGAAGCATGCTCGCTTTCAAGCGGTCGTTCGTTACATGCAGCTCGGTTGCAAGTTAGCTGCATGCCGCCCCTGTGTGCAGCCAGTTGGTTCCCGATTGTCTGCCCACCCAACCAAGCGTGCGCCGGCTCGCCTTTTGCAGATCCTGCGCCACGTGCGCGGCCACTCCAACATCATCACCCTGCTGGACCTGTTCCCGCCCTCCTGCGGCATCCACGACTTCAGGCCAGTTGCTTGATCCATCGGTTTGGTGCCCTGACGGCAGCTGGCTTTACCGAGGGCTTCCCGCCCTCCTGCGGCGTCCACGACTTCGGGCGTGTTTTGGGCCTTGGCGATGCTGGTGTGGGCAGACCTTGCAGAGGGGCAAGCAGCGTTAGTGTCGCTGCCCTGCTGCCACGGCCAAGTGAAGTAGCGCGGCGCCTGCGCAGTCGATGGCGGCATAACCAGTGTGCTGGCCAGCTGTGGTTGCAAATTGTTGCAGGGACGTGTACATGGTGTACGAAATCATGGACACAGACCTGCACCAAATCATCCGCTCGCCGCAGCCGCTGAGCGGTGGGTTTGGCATGGGGGTGGCCGGGTGTTGCACAACGCATCCGCAGCCGCAGAAGCCTCTGCCCCCTTCAATTCGAGCCTCAGAAGCCGCTGCCCCACTCAATGCGAGAGCAGCCTTGTCAGTAGTGTGTTCCTTTGCACTCCCAACTTTGCTCCAGAGGAGCACATCCAGTTCTTTATCTATCAGCTGCTGCGCGGCCTCAAGTACCTGCACACTGGGGTGGGTGAGCGGGCTGGCATGGTGACGTTGCCGCCCACTTGCCCATGCGGATGCAGTGCAGCTGCCTGCTGCAGGGCTGGGTTCCCAGCCAGTGTGAGCCAAAACAGCCGCGGTTGTGCGCTGCCCCTCTGCGCCCGACCCTGGCAGGGCGTGGTGCGCCGCGACCTCGCGCCCGCCAACCTGCTGCCGCTGCACTGGTTGCCCTCCTTTTCTTCTGTACTTCCCACCTCTGGGCTCACGTGGCTCTTCCAACCCTGGCAGGGCGTGGTGCACCGCGACCTCAAGCCCTCCAACCTGCTGCTCAACGGCAACTGCGAGCTGCGCATCTGTGACTTTGGGCTGGTGAGGGCTGGCTGCATTCGATTGACTGGTTGATCGATCGACTGGTTGCGTGCTGCTTTTGAGTGCTGCGCATCCGCGACTTTGGGCTGGTGAGGAGAGGCCCAGAAGTGTGGTTTTGAGTGAGGCAGTGGGCAGCATGGCGAGCAGGCAGTGCAGTATGTCACCTGCCTGTCATCGTGCCTGTGTGCCTGCTCGCTTGTACTGTTTGCAGCTATCCATTGCAAGGCCGTGAAATAAGCATGGGTAGTTGACGCTGTGCAGGCGCGGGCGGAGGTGAACCAGGAGCTGATGGCGGAGTATGTGGTGACCATGCTTTCACTATCGCACCTCCCCCACATGTCCCGCCTTGCTGCATTGCAGGCGCGGGCGGAGGTGAACCAGGAGCTGATGGCCGAGTATGTGGTGACCCGCTGGTACCGCGCCCCCGAGCTGCTGCTGTCCTGCTCCGACTACGGAGCGCCCATCGACATGTGGTCGGGTGCGAGCTGACGCTGTTTGTCGCACCAGGCCTTGCCTGCCCGGGTGTTGGCGGAACCGGAGCGGGGCCTGTTGTTGGCAGTGGCGCCCCCTTGTTGTCGTGCCTGTCCCTGCTGGCCCTTAACCTGTCCACACAAGTGTGCGGCAGCTGAACTGCATTCTTATTCCTGGTTACCTATCGTTGCTGCAGTGGGCTGCATCCTGGCGGAGCTGCTGGGCCGCAAGCCGCTGTTCCCAGGTGTGTGTGTGCAGCTGCTGCTGCATCTGCTGCTGCTGCATCTTTACAGAGGCTGGGCTTGGCTTGAGGCTCGGTTTGGCTTGCGACTGGCGCTGCGGCAGCGCATTTGCCAGGTCGCCTGCTTGCCCAGGGCAGTGTGGTTGCAGTGCCGGGAGTGCGCGTTTGTTTGGTGGCGCCTGCTGCTGCTGGCCTGCTGCTGCTCCAGCCCCGCAGCTGTGTCCCATGTCAACTGTCCCCGCAGGCAAACACTTTGTGCTCTAGCCTAGAGTGGATCTGCATGTCGCGCTTGTGTCAATCTAACCACACTCCCTGCCATGCCCTCACCCTGCAGGCAACACACCAGCTCAACATGATCTGCATGCACTGCTGCTTCCTCACCACCCTTACTGCTGCAACATGCCACCGCAGGCAAGGACTTTGTGCACCAGCTCAACATGATCTGCAAAGTGGTTGGCACGCCCGCAGGGCACGAGCTGGCGGCGGTGCCCAACGACAAGGCGCGCGCCTACCTCGCCTCCATGCCCTACTTCCCCAAGCAAGGTGGGTTCCATTCCCAGCTGTTTGATTGCATTTGGTAGGATGGCCGGTGCCCGGCCTCCATACCGTAATTTCCAAAGCAGGGTGACGTGCTGCTTTCCAGCATCACGCGGTGTTTGGGGTGTGCGCCAGCTGGCCGACGGCACGGCGCGCGCGTACTGCCCAACCTGCTGCCGTCTGCACTGGTGGATGCATATTCCTGCAGACCGGCAGCAGCGTGCGCTGTCCATAACCCCACCGCGCGTACCCTGCTGCCCATCTGCCCTGTTTGCACACGCAGATATGCAGCAGTACTTCCCGGCGGCTTCTGCCCTGGCCATCGACCTGCTGGACCGCATGCTGACCTTTGACCCAGGTGTGCATGTTGCCAGCTGATGCATCCGCCCTTGCGGGGCTCGCGCTGCCCTCCAGACTCATAGGGCGGCCTCTCCAGGTCTGCTTTGTGCAAGTGTGTGCATCGCAGGGCTGGCTAGACTGCCATGCCGCAACTGCCGCGGCCTACTGCCCATGCAGCCCAGCGGCTGACGGCGGAGCACTCAACTTGCGCACCCCTGGCTGGCCTCCCTGCTGTCAACGCATCACACCGTGTGCTGCTGTGCTGCTGCGAAACGCATCACATCCCCTGTCCTCCCCCTGTTTCCCCCCTCATCCTGCAGCCAAGCGGTTGACGGCGGAGCAGGCGCTGGCGCACCCCTGGCTTGCCTCGCTTCACGACCCGGCAGACGAGCCGAGCTGCCCGCAGGTGCGTCTACTTGTTCGACTGCGCATTTGCTGCCTTTGCGTGTGCATGCCGCGCGGCTGCGTGACCCCGCAGACCAGCCCGGCTGCCGGCGGGTACGCTGGCCTGTTGGGACTTGCGCCGCTGGACTTGGCTGTTACTGCTGCTGTCCTGCTGCCTGCACCAGACGGAGCTGCCATGCTGCACACGCGTGCCTCAGCTGTGTGCCAACCCCACCACCCAATCCCTGCAGCCCTTCAACTCGCCAGAGGAAGCAATCGGCGAGCCCAGCCTGCAGCAGGTGCGGCGCGGCTGGTAGCGGGTGCTGCCAGCTGCCCTCTGTCCATGTCGCTCGCTGGCTTTGATACCCAGCTTGAAATCCAGCTCGCTGCTCAATCCACGCCCAAGGCATGGTAGCTCGCTATCCTTCTTGCTGTCTCACCTGAAAGATGCCATGGCTGGCTGGTGCCTCCTGGGCTGCCTACCCAGCCGCCCTCCTCACCCCACGCCCAGGCACACTCCGCCTCACCTGCCTCCTCCCCTTGCGTGCAGATACGGGACGGCATTGTGCGGGAGATGTGCCTCTTCAACCCAGACATTGTCCACGCCGCCGCGCGGTAGCAGCCGGCTGCTGGGCAACAACTGCGGCTGCGCGGCCTCGACAGGCCTCTGCAGTGCACACCTGACCACGCCAGGCTTTGTTGACCCGGACCCCCGGCGGCTTGCCATGCTGCGGCAACTGGTTGACGTTCACAGCTCCACAACCACTGCGTGGTGTCAAGCTGCAGCACACTGGTCGATTCCCGTGGCGGCACAGTGCCGCTTGCTGGTTGTCGTGCGCCCCCAAGCCCCGCTGCTTCATTTGCTGCTTGAGCTCGTCCGGCAGCAGGCCTGTCCCGACTGAGTGCCCTCGGCCGATCCGCAACTTCAGACTGCACTACTCTGTTTCATTCACAACACACTGGAGCACTGTAACATATTGGGACGTGATCACCGTGGGGCGAGGGGGAAATGGGCTGAGTAGCCAGGAGCGAGGGATGGGTGGCGGGGGGAGGGCAGCGTGGTTGAAAGCCAAACAAATAAGTAAAATTAGCAGAGAGGAGTCAGACAGAATGGTCGGTAGCCCGAGAGCCATGTTTGAAGGGTGGATGCATACATTACGAATTTTGAGTCAAGCCACCGTCGTCTCTGCCTGCATGGCTGCGGGGCTGGCCGCCACAGCTTCCCCGCTGCTGGTTGCCGCTCCCGAAGCCGCGGGGCTGCCACACACCTTGGTTTTGAGCCAGGCCACCAGGCCCTTGCGCGCGCGCGGCAGCGGCGGCTCCACTCCCGTCACCTCCTCCATGCGGTTGCGCCCGCGCCTGACCGCCTGAAGTGGGGTGCAGGAGGGCTCGGCACCGATGAGAGGGTGTGGCAAAGGGCGAGGGCGGCAGCGGCGGCGGCAGGGGCGACTGGCTGTGGAAGGCGCCGCAATGGCGGCTTGCGTCGCAAACACCCACCATGGCGATCCAGCGCATGCTGGGCTCCTCTGCAGCTGCCCCCCACGCTCAGGAACAGCGGGGCCGCGTTCCAAGAGGTCGAGCTCTCGTCGCAACTGTTGTTTCGCGTTTTGAAAGCTTTGCGCAGGCTCCAGAGTGCAAGAACACGGGGGCTTGGGGGCCATCACGAGGAAAAAGCGCGGCAGGGTTCTTTGCCAGCTGTCACTAGGAGCGCCGGCCGATCTGCACGCTTGATGGAATATGAGACGCTGGCCCTGAATCGCAACTCAGCCGGCGCCCAGCCAGGCGGCCCCTTGAATGCAGGCTGCCGCCGCTCGTGCTCCCTGTTGCCCAGCAGCACTTGCAGCGGCCATGCGAGGTACGCACGCGTAATGCATGACCGCAATAGATCGGCGCCGGGACTGAACGGCCCTCCTTGCTGCACCCACGCAGGGCCGGCGGCAGCGGCGGCAGCAGCGGCGGCGCCACCGGGCAGTCGGCGTGCTTCAGCCGCAGCTGGCGCCCAGCAGCCCACCGCATCCTCGGCAGATGCACCCATAGTGTTGCAGTACGAGCGCCTGGTGCCCTGCCAGCTGCTGCGGCGCTACAAACGCTTCCTGGGCGATGTGCAGCTGGGCGGTGCGCCTGCTGCCGCTGCCCTGGCTGCACCTGCCGCCGCCGCAGCAGCAGCAGCGGCGGAGGTGGCAGCGGTGCAGGCGGCCGCTGCATCTGATGACTGCACCGTGGTGCACGTGCCGAACACGGGGTCCATGGCGGGCCTGCTGAGCGCGCTGCCCGCCGCTGCGCTGCTCAGCGTGTCGGCAGACGCCAAACGCAAGTGAGCAGGTTGTTTTTTTGCTGGCTTTGGATGGATTCAACTTGCCGCGCGCATGCTGGCTGAGCTGCCCTTCCTGGCTGAGCACAGAATGGCTGCATGCTTTGCTGAATTTGATGTTGACCTGCTGCCGGCTTGCAGGTACGCCCACACGCTCGAGTTCATACAGCTGCAGGTGGGGAAGAGGCCCCCATGGGTCCCTTGGGAGGGGCACTTCTTACTGCACTGCTGCCCGGCAGATGCAACACCCAGAGGTTGACGCCACGCCTGCCGTCGTTGCACACATGCACCACCCAGCCCCCACCCAGCCTCCACCCCAGCCATCCCTCCTACCTCCGCAGAGCGGCACCTGGGTGGGCGTGCACAGCGCCAAGGCAAACGCCATGGTGCGTGCACTGCTGCAAGCCCAGGCGCTGCCCGGCCTGCCGTCTTACACACGCCTCCAACAAGAGGTCAAATTTGGGGCGGATGGCAAGTCACGTGTCGACTTTGTGCTGCACTGGGAACCGGCGGGCAGCCCCAACAGCGGCAGTGCAGCTGGCGGCAGCGGCAGTGTGTTGCCTGGCAGAATAGCGACGGCGGCAGCAGCGGAGCAGGTTGCAAGCGGCGCTGCCCCGACACGCAAGCGGCGGCGGGGCAGCAAGGCTGCACCCACTGCTGCTGCTGCAACCGAGGCAGCAGGGCTGGCAGCGGCAGCGGCGGCAGTAGACAAGAACTGCTGCTACCTGGAAGTCAAAGCCTCCACATTGGCGGAAGACCGCACAGACGTGAGCTGCTGCTGGCGCTTTGCGGTTGGCAGCTGGGGGCGGTTTGTTATGACACGTCGCTTGCTCAGAACACGTGGCATGATGCAGGTGGTGCATGTTACAGCTGTTGCCTCTGAAAGCTTCCCGAAGGGCCGTCCCACCTGCTGCAGGGCGGCGGCCGCATCGCCATGTTCCCGGATGCCGTGTCCGAGCGGGCGCAGCGGCACGTGCGGGAGCTGACCGCGCTTGCAAGGGCCGGAGCCTCGGCCGCCCTGGTGTTTGTGGTGCTGCGGGACGACTGTACCTCATGGGCGCCCTGCCACGAGGTGCGTTGGGGGGGGTGGGTGCGGATCAATGCCTGCCGACCATGCAGCGCATCCCCCGCTTCATGCGTCTTGCTGTCGTGATGCCTCGAGGCGATTGCGCAGCTGCTGCTTGGCTGGGACAGGCAGGTGGTTTGGCGGCGTCCTGTGCTGAGGTTGGCCCCAACGGCTTGCCTACGAACGCCAGTCACTTACATGCCCACCAAAGCTAGACACTTGATTTCACTCCACTGCTCTTCACTGCCCTGCACCCAACTCTCCAGCACGATCCAGCCTACGGCCGGCTAGTGCGCGAGGCGGCGGCCGCCGGCGTGCGCCTGCTGCCCGTGGTGTGTGCGCTCGACGAGGCCGCCAGCGCGGTGCGCTTCAGCGGCACGCTGCCGGTGGACCTTGAATACAAGTGGACGGGCTAGGCAGCTGGCGCTTGCACTGCTAAGGCATGTACCTTGCGGCTTCTGAGGCAAAGCAGAAGTGCAGCCCAGCCCAACAAGACAAAGTTGCCAGTGGCGGGCACCTGCCAGCGGTTGCACTGTGCAGCAGGAATTTGATTGAGTAACGAAATTCTGATGGGGTGTATGAATCGACAGGCTCCAACATGGTCTGCAAATGAGACTGAGACATGCAAAGGGATGCAAAGCAGGCCACCGCTCATTGGCCGTCACCTCGGCGCCAGCTCATCCGCCGCTCCCGCCGCTCCTCCAGGCCCCTAGACCTGGCCAAGCGCCTTCCCGAAACTGCTGGCTGCCTCGATCGGCCATCCGATTGCTTGCCAGCGTCCCCCAGGCGGCCCATGCTCGCCTGCACCCCCAGGCCGACCAGCCTGATTGGCCGCAGCGCGCGCTCAGCCCTACCGTCCCGCAGCATCACGATCCAGCGCGGGTAGGTGGCAGCCGGCTGCTAGATGGCGTGGGGGGTGTGCTCGGTGGCGGAAGTCTCGTGGCCCGGGAGACGCGGCTTTAGCCGTCTCAGCGCTTTCTGCAGGCACCCCAGCATAGATCGGCGCGCTTTGCCGCCCGTCCTGCACAGCTTCCACTGCCGCCGCCGCCGCCGCCGCCGCTGCCGCCGTTGCAGGCCCGTCCCCCTCCCGCACCCCCCCGCCNGCGGCGCCACAGCCATGGCCGGCCCGGGCAGCCACACCAACGGGCCCGCCGCCAGCGAGGCGCCAGAGGCGGCGCACGCCCCCAAGCGCATCAAGGTCAACAGCGGCAGCTGGCAGCACTTTGTGGGGCCGTCGTATGCCGTCACCGGCCTGCTGCTGACCGACCATCGCATGACGGTGCCCCTAGACCATAGCGGTGTGTGTTCAGTGCATGTATGTGGGTGGCGGAGCAGTAGTATGCCACTGAGGCGACGGGTGGGCTGCGGAATGGCCGGCGGCGGCCAAGATCGGCAGGAGGCCGCCAGCTGCCGCCCAACCGGGTGCTGATCAGCAAGGGGCTCCCTGCTTGGTTCACTCAGACTGGCTCTTTGCCGCGCTGTGCGCAACCTGCTGCTTGCAGGCAAGGTGCCCGGCACCATAGACGTCTTTTTCCGCGAGCTGGTGAGTGCTGGGCGGCGCATGCGTGCAGGCCGCCCTGGGGGCGAGCTGCGGCTGCTGCTGCCTGCTGTGTGCTAGCCGTGGCAGAGACGAGCCGGGCGGCCTGGCTTCCTGTGGCCTCCTCACATCATCTTACACCACATCACCCTCTGCATGTGCACCGTTTGTGCTCCCGCCAGGTGCACCGCAACAAGAAGGACGACAAGGGGCTGGGCTACCTGCTCTTCCTGCAGGGTGGGCGCTGATGCTGCTACCCCTGCTGCTGCACTGTTGCTGCTGCTACCTCTGCTGCTGCACTGCTGCTGTGCGTGGTGGTGTCGTATGCAGTGCGCTACCTGCACTCCCCCTGCAGAGTGAGCGTTGCATGCCACACCGCCGCTGCTGCCGCTACCCCTGCTGCTGGCACTGCCGCTGCCCTTTGCTGTTGCCACTGCTGCTGTTGCCTTGTACGTCGTGTCTGCCGCTGGCCGCTACCTGCTTGCTGTGGTCACTCAACTGACGCATGGCGACGGCATCCGTCAGCTCTGTCATGTTGCCACTGTGTTGACTCCAATGCAATGCAGACGTGCACACTAAGCAACCGTCTTCTCACCCGCTTTGAGTAACCGCCTCCTCACCCGCGCTCTCCCCGCAGGCGGCCCTGGCTTTGAGGCGGCTCGCCCCACAGACCTGAGCGGCTGGGTGAAGCAGGCGGCCAACTACTTCCGCATCATCCTGCTGGTAAGCGAAGGACTTGCAGTTTCTGCTGCGTTTGTATGGCGTCCAGAGTGGTAGCTTACACACCAGAGGCCACCTACTTCTGAATCAGTCCTGCTGGCGGGCCTTCTGTTTGCCGCCAGGCAGTATCACGGTGCGTGCTTTGCTGCCGCAGCCGCTCGTGCCAAGGGCAGGCAGCCACCACTCGTGCTCCATTCACTCAACGCCCAGCCAGCCTGCCTGGTTGCCGCAGGAATCAGTGCGGTGCGGGCCGCTCTACAGCGCTTACCTGCGACATAATTGGCTCCACTTTTCCCTGGCATTTCCTCGGTTGTTTCCTGCAGGACCAGCGCGGCACGGGCCGCTCCACGGCAGTGACCTGCGACAACTTGGCAGCCCGC
This sequence comes from Chlorella sp. Dachan, assembly GCA_006782975.1. Lineage (NCBI taxonomy): Eukaryota > Viridiplantae > Chlorophyta > Trebouxiophyceae > Chlorellales > Chlorellaceae > Chlorella > Chlorella sp. Dachan. The sequence continues at coordinate 3,528,895 of RRZL01000082.1, read as the reverse complement.
GGCAGCCCCGAGGATCAGGCGCAGTACCTCAAGTTCTTTAGGTTGGTTTTTCTGTGCACGGTTGTCTGTGCATGGTTTTCGTTCCCTTGTGTTCCAGGGCGGGCAGGGATGCGAAGCGTGCTGCTCATCCAGCGGCAGCGGCCCCCTGCTGAAGCGCGGTGAGCACTGAGAAGCCACACCATGCTGTCGTTTGTCTGGCTGCCGCAGGACGCACAGCACTTGTGAGGGATGCGGGGCTGATTTGCTGGGCGGTGGTGTGCTGCTGGCCACCTCCTGAGTCCCATGCCTGCCCTGTCGCAGGGCGGACAGCATTGTGAAGGATGCAGAGCTGATTCGGCGGGCGGTGGTGCCACTCGCCTCCTCCTCGGGCGGCCGCTGGAGCATCCTGGGGCAGTCATTTGGCGGCTTCTGCTGGTGGGTATGCGAGCATGCGACTCTGGGCAGTGTTGGCTGGTGCAGCTGGCTGGGAGGCAGCACTGTTGTTTGTGAGTCGCACATCTTGCCATCGGTAACTGCGTTCTTGCGGGTTGTTTGCCGTCCCACCCCGCAGCGCCGCCTGCCTGTCGCCAGCATCCGAGGGCCTGTGTTCGATTCACTTCCTGTCCCGGCACATGCTCGCAAATCTATCCACATTGCACCCCTGCAGCGCCACCTACCTGTCGATGGCGCCAGAGGGCCTTGTAGAGGCGCTGATTACGGGCGGCCTGCCGCCGGGCATCAACCAGCCGTGCAGCGCGGAAGACGGTGCGTGGCGGAGGGTGCCCAAGCTGCGCTTGCTGCCCAAGCTGTGCTTGCAGATCGAGGTGCCAGCGTGTGCTTGGTGCCAACTGCGGTTCACAGTCACCGCGACTTTTCAACGCCACCCCGCCGTGGCCCCCGCAGTGTACCGCCGCACGTTCCGGCGCTGCCTGCAGCAGAATGCAAAGTTCTACCAGCGCTTTCCCATGGATGTGGAGGCGGCGCAGGTGTGTGATCATGGATACTGGGTGTGATCGTGAACACTTGCCGTTGGGCTAGCCTTGGGATTGCAAGGCAGGTGCGAGGGCTGGGAGTGCTGCAGCGCCTGCGCTGCCCCGAAAGCTCACTTCCACTACACGCGCATGCGCTGCCGTTGGCACAGCTGGCTGCCGATCCACCACTCGCAGCAGTGCCATAACTAGACCACGACTGCGCTTCCCATGCCTCCCGCGCAGCGCATCGTGCTGCACCTAGCGGAGCAGCCAGGCGGCGGCGTGACTACGCCGGCGGGCAACCGTCTCACGCCGCGGTGAGGCAGCGCAGCAGGCTGAACTAAAGAATCCGCCCCAGGGATCACCAGCTCCATGCGCCCACGTCACCAGCTAGCCGCCCTGAGCCTTGAGACCGATGTTCATGCTGCTGCAAAACTGATGCCCCTGCAGGAGCTTCCAGCTGCTGGGCCTGCAGTCGCTGGGCTTCTCGCACGGCTTTGAGCGGCTGCACTACATGCTGGAGGGCGCGTGGGACGGCCAGCAGCTGAGCCACAAGTTTAAAAAGGTGCTCTCACTCTCACACTCCGTGTTTCACGGTAGCCTGCTGCACGTGCTGGAGGGCGCGCGTGCAGCTGAGCCGCAAATTTAGGGGGCTGCCGCTGGATGGGCTGTGCGCTGCCGTAGCCGCCTGGGCACGCGTGTACCTGCATGCCGCTCCCTGCGTGCGCCTCGACTCCTTCGAGCCCGCCCTGCTCAACTGACACCGCTGCAGGACTTTGACAACATGATGTCCTGGGACACCAACCCGCTGTATGCCATCATGCACGAAGCCATCTACTGCCAAGGTGCAGCCAGCAACTGGGCGGCACACCGCGTCAGGTGGGCGGGGTGGCGTGTGGGGTGCACGTGTGCGGCTGGCAGTGCAGGCTTTGGGCGGTTCATGGCCAGGGGGCAGCCAGCAACTGGGCGCCGCATCGCGTTGGGTGCTCGGTGGGCTGTGGGGTTGTTTGGCTCCAGCCATGGAATGCAGGCCTGCCTGCCATGCTGAGTGCAAACGTGTCAGGGGCCACAGCCACACCCAGGGTGGACACACGCCTGCTCCTCAACTACCCTCAACTACCCTCAACCCCCCATGCAGGGAAGCTGAGTATGCGGCAGACTTTGACGCGGTGGCGCTAGCCAAGGCGGGCAAGCCGGTCATGTTCACAGGTGGGCTGCGGCTGGCAGGAATCTGGGGCAGCGAAGAGGGGGTCTCGGTAGTGCTGTGACCAGCGACCGGCATGCTTCCAACTGCCCGATAACTGCTCGCTCTCGCCTCCAGCCCCAGCACCTGCACACCTCCAACAGCTGCATCACTCCATTGCCACGCCATCCTGCAAGCGATTTGGTGTTCCCCTGGGCGCCTGCTGACCTTGCAGAGCTGCTGCGTTGCCCTGCCTATCACAACACCTGCTGCGCCCCACCCTCCTCCCCACCCCTCCCGCAGGCGAAATGGTGTTCCCCTGGATGTTTGATGAGTTTGCAGAGCTGCGCAAAATCAGGGAGGCCGCGCACATTGTGGCGGCAGATGCAGGTGGGAACCTGCAGTGCGACAGTCGGAGCCAGGTCGGGGTGTGCAGCTCGCATAGTGGAGGGAGGCGATACTGACCTACTTAGCGCTGCTCCGCAAGTTGGCGACAGACAAGTTGCAGCCCCGGCGAAATGCATCTTGTCCGCTGTCTGATGTGCAGACTGGCCGGCGCTGTACAACGAGGAGCGGCTGCAGGAGGGAGGTGTGCCGGTGGCGGCCGCCACCTACTATGAGGTGCGAAAGTCTGCAGCCAAGTCTTCCACTGTTAAGCTGTGCTGCCCTGTATGTCGCCCATATAGTGTGCGCGCCTGCCTTGCACGGTCCCCGGATCTGTCTGTGGACTTGGACGGGCACTTTAGGCTTTTATTGGGTCCTCATCCAACTTTGGACTGAATGGCCCGACTTCTAACTTGGACTGCATGGGTTGAACTTCCGCCCTGCCGCAGGACCTGTTTGTGGACTTTTATTGGCACAGTAAACCGCCCGTTTGTTCCTTATCTGATGAGTTGAACTGAACGGGTCGACTTCTGCCCTGCCGCAGGACCTGTTTGTGGACTTTTGACCTGGTGTAGGGAACGCCTTTGTCGCCCCTTCCTTCTCTCAATAAACTGATTCGATGTGCCACTGCCCTGCTGCTGCCTGCCGCAGGACCTGTTTGTGGACTTTGACCTGGCGCAGCAGACGGCGGGCAGCATCAAGGGCATCCGCCAGGCATGCTGCTGCTGCTGCTGCCGCCGCTCCTGCTGCCGGTGCACCCGGATGCTGGCTGCTGCTGGCTGCTGCTGATGCGTGCTTGCAGGCTCGCCCTTGGCAAGGGCTGCCAGGCTCATTGCGGGAAACGGTGCAAATCAGCAATGTCGCAAGCAGCAAGGCTGCAAGCAGCAACACCAGTAACAGCCCCTCCTANGCCCAACGCGCTGGCGGCGGGCAGTCGCCACACTGCTGCCGCCATGCCGGCTCTCGCTCACCCCGCCTGTGCATCTCCATCTCCACCTGCCTGCAGTGGATCACGAATGAGTACCTGCACTGCGGCATCCGCGAGGTAGGCAGCCGCTCTCATGCCTGCCCGACTGCTGTTGTACCTGCCCAACCGCTCGCATGCCTGCCCACACCTTGCGCTGCGGCTGCTGCTGCCAGCCCATCCCTTGGGCAACTGCTCTCATGCCGGCCCACGCCTTGCTGCGGCTGCTGCTGCTGCCTGCCACTGCTGCTGCATGTGTATCCAACCAGGACGGCGTGATTGCTTGTGGTCTGTGCTGCGCTGCAGTCAGGCAGCTCCATTTTGAAGCGGCTGCTGAACATGGCATGTGCGCAGCCTTGATCCAAAGCTATGCATGCTGCTGTGTCCCTTCCGATGTGCAGGCGGGCGGCACCATTGTGGAGCGGCTTCTGAACATGGCGCGGGGCGGCCTGCTGCTGCGATAGCTGGCATGCAGAGGCACAGCAGCAGCGCAGCACCAGAAGCAGCCAAACCGAAGCCGAGCAAGCAGCTGCGCCTTAGGTGTGCGCGGCGCCGCAGGATCACCCGCTAGCAGCGGCATCTCCGAACAAAACAGCTCTGCAGTCGAAAGAACGAATGCTCAGATCCTGTAATCAGCAAGTGGGGGAGTAGCAAGGCAGTGCAGAGTAGCAAGGCGGTGCAGCACCAATTGGTTACATGGGCCGGACTGCACTGATATCATGTGGACGGAGGGGACCATGTGCACATGTGCAGTTGCTGCGGCGACTCCCACCAAAGCCTGCCAGCTGAGCTGCGTGCTGCCGCTCGCTGCCTGCCAGGTCCCCAGCCGGTTGGGCCCTCACTCGCTCACTGGGTGCTGCCTGCCACACCGTCACACTCAGCAATGCACCTTTCCAGCCGTGCTTCACTGCCACAACGTGGCTCTGCAAGACCCATGTTCAGCAGATCCTGCAGCCCACCAGTGCCCCCTCCCCTTCCGCCCGCCCTGCTTGCACCCGCCCGCGCCCACACCAGTCAAGCCCGGCCCGGTGCATCCACCTTCCGACAGCGCCACAAGCTGCAGCTTTCACATGCAGCCGCTAACCGCCTTGCCTACCCGATCTGCTGGTCATGAATGAACCTAGGCTGGCTGCTGCCCGAATCGTGCCACCTGCCCGCTTGCACCTCCTTGCACCGCAACACGTGCAGTTTACACGAACAGGAGCACATGTGAGGTGCCAAAAACGCAGTCTCGGAGGCAAGTTTTCTGCTCGGGAAGTGAAGACGGTAAGAGGGTACAGGGCCGGGGCGGGGACGCTCAGCACTCACTGGCTGCTTGCTCAACCGAGCATGCCCAGAAGCACTCCCGGCTCGCCGGGGGTGGCACGGCTCGGCGTGCGCGGCATGCGCAGCGTGCACAGCGCTCACTGCTTGCCGGCGGCCTTGCGGACCCTGTCCAGCACAGCCTGCTTGCGCTTCACGCTCACGCCCTGCTTCTTGGTGCCCTGGCGGATGGGGGAAGCGAGGCGGCAGACGTGTGGTTGTCAGCGGGCAAGGGCACGCATCCCAAAGCCGGGGGAGTGAGGAGTGAGGCGCGCTGGACGCTCACGCCCTGCTTCTCGGTGCCCTACGGACTCTTTTCGTTTTGCATTGGGCAACTGGACCCCAACCAGCGACGAGCAACCCAGGCACTCTCCTGCTTCAAGGCGCACGCCTATCGCTGCCGGACAGAACGGCTCACAGCGAACACGCCTTCATGCCACACGCGCTGGCTGCCTGGCCGTGCATCCTGCACTCTGCCCAGCCTCAGCCCGCCCAACCCAAAGCGCCCTGTTGTCTGGTTCACTACCCAGCCAACCTCGCTCCGGCTGACCCACCCTGCCAACCTGACGCCGCCCCGTCCCCCGGCAGCCCGCTGCAGTCCTCACCTCGTTGCTGTAGCCCTCAGAGCTGGCGCGGGAGCCGTTCTTGGCGCTGCCCACAGCCTCCGCAGCAGGGGCGCTCAGGCCCAGCACTGCAGGGGGAGGGGCGAGCAGGGATGGGCGGGTGGGCAGGTGGGGCAGTGGGCTCTGGCTGGGCAGCAGCGGCGTGAAGACACGCCTGCTTTGGGTGCGGTTCCGTGTATGCTGGGCTGTTGCACTATGAGTGCAAGCACAGGAACTTGGGTCACACGGGGCGCATGGGTCGCTTGACCGACCCGTCCCGCCTCTCACCAGCTGCCGCCAGCAGGCCGAGGGCCGCACGCCGCGGCACCGCCTCCTGCTGCTGCTGCACAGCGCAGACGACCACCTGCCGCCGCTGGGCCACCTGCACCTTGGCGGGCGCCTGCACAAAGGAGGAGGGCGAAGGAGGGGCGTGCCACTCAGCCGCACTGGGGCCCGCTGCGGGCTGCTCCCAGGCTGTCACGCCTTCGTTCCATCCATCTAGCGTTTGTGTGGTGTTTGTGGCGTCGCGCCACCTCCATCCCAGCCCGTTTCCACGCACCGCCACACGGGAAGTCTGCAGCGCGAGCATATTTGCTTTGATGGCGCGGCCTTAGAAGGTGCAGGAGGGACCCCGAGAACGGCAGAATGCACCGCAGCGAGCCGGACTTCTGGCAGCCCCCTCGATCGCCGAGATGAGGAGGCCCAAATGCGGGCCCGGCCTTGGCATCGGGTGCACCCGTTTGCTGCTGGATCGGCACCGGCAGTTGGTGTACATTCGGTTGTGCCAGCGATCGCCGCGCGCCGGGCGAGTGCCAGCACGCTCAGAACCCTGGATGGTGGCTTTTAGTGGGCTGTCGCCTTGCAAAGGCGTTCATGCAGCACTGTGTGGATCACTATGGCACCGCACCGCGCCCCCTATGCTGCCGCCACTACCGCCGACGGGCGGCGGCAGCCGGCGGCAGCGGCAGCGGCGGCGGCAGCGGCAAGCCCCGTCATGCAGCGCCGCCTGCAGCAGTGCGCTGAGCTGTGGCAGATCCGTAAGTGTCACAGCAAGCAGCAGCAGCGGCATGCCCAGAGGCAGGCAGCACCAGCGCCTGCCGGCCTGCCACGCTGCCTACCCCAGCGGCGGCGGCAGCACCAGCAGCGACGAGCCGGAGCCGGATTCAGACATGCAGCGTGCCTTCCAGCTGGCAGCGCAGCGCAGTGCGGCACTGGAAGATTACCGACTGCTCATGCAGGTGCGGAGCAGTGGAGCAAGGGCAGGGCGGGGCCGCCGCATGGCAGCGTGCTCTCGCAATGCTGCAGGGCAGTGTGTGGGCTTCATGATGGCAATGCCTGAATGAGCGTCGTGTGGAGAGCCGTCACCGGCCACGACGCATGCCGCCACGCCTGCGTGGGGTGAAGCTTCCCATGCCTGCTGCTGCCTGGTGCAGCCAAATGCCCTGCAAGCCCTGCTCTCATCGCGTGCCATCATGCTCACGCAGGAGCCAGCCAACTCGCTGGACCTGCTGCGAGCGAGCGCTCAAGTGGTGCGGTCATTACTTTGCAAAGTCATTCATTCGTTTGCAGGAGCCAGACGGATCACTGGACCTGCTGCGAGGGGCGACGCTGATTGCGCGGCACCGCCACCCGCTGCTGCGGCACGAGGATGTGGTGGATCAGCTAGATGACCTGGCGGTGCAGGTGGGCGATATCTTTAGGGTGTAGAACCCTAAAAATGGGCGATGGGCATTTGTTAAGCCACTCGGGTCAGGGCACCCCACGCCACATCACCGCGGCAGCCTGCTCTCCCACGCGGGACTGCCATGGTGCACCATGCCATGCTGAGCATTGCAACGGCAAGCCATGCAGGGTGCATGCCATGCCAAGCTGACCATGATGCTGCCGCATGGCATGCCATGCCACGCCACGCCATGCCATGCCAGCTGTGCCTCGCAATGCCATGCAGTGCATGCCATGCCAGCTGAGCCATGCCATGCCATGCAACCCTAGCCATGCCGCGCTGCGCTGCGTCATGCTGGGCCCAGCCGGGCCAAAAGAAAACCACACCATGCTGCAGATAGAGGGCCGCATGCCGGGCAGCGCGTACCCGCTGCGCATGCTGCAGACCATCAGCGGGCACCTGCGGGAGCGCGGCTTCCGAGGCAACAGCGAGGACTATTATGATCCAGGTCAGGGGCGGGGGAAGTGCTGCGCCGCAGCAAGAGGAGTGCTGTGCTGCTCCAGCCTCAGTGTCTGGCTCTCGGCATGTTGTCCGGTTGTATTGCAGCTTGGATCGCGCCGTCCGCAAGCGCGCGAGTTTGCAGATCTGGCTCCAGTGTGCCTGCCTCCCATCTGCAGGCAACAGCTGCATTAACAAGGTGCCTGGTGTGCCCGCCCTCTCAGCCTGCCTTGCAAGCGTGCATGCCCTCGTTATACGCTTCTGCAGACAACAGCTGCATCAACAAGGTGCTGGAGCGGCGCACCGGCATCCCCATCACCCTGTCCCTCGTGTACATGGAGGTGCGAGGGTTTTGAGTGGTAGAGCTCCGCTGGGTTGATTATTGAACTAGTAACGAAGCCCAGGCTGCTGACGCGTATACATGGAGGTGCGCGGAAGGAAAGAAAGAAAGAACGAAAGAAATAATGCGCCTTGGGCATGGATTGAGGGGGGCAGCTGGGTATTCAGCCCAGAAGGCACCAGCCAGCCACCGTACATGGAGGTGCGAGTGCCGGGTGTTGAGCTCGGCTGGGTTGAGTATAAGAGCTAGTAACGAAGCCCAGGCTGCTGACAAGTGCAGCATTGGCCGGCAGCGACGGGCTGCACAGGTGCCGCTGATGCACTGCTGAGACCGCCTTGCAAGGCGCCGGGGGCGTGTGCCTGGTGTACATGGAAGTGTGAGCAGTTACAGCCCCTGACTGGCTGCTCCCATGTGTCCTGCTTCTGCGCCCCCGTGGGGGTTTGGCCTGCAGCAGTGCCGCTGCCTGCACACCCTCGAGCCGGCCCTGCAATGGCAAGGCTTAAGCCTAGGCTGATTCTCTCGCCACGCTGCCCTTGCCCAGGTGGCCAAGCGGCTGGGGCTGCCCATGGTGGGCATCAACATCCCAGGTGCGCTGGCTTGCTGTCTGGCTGGGGAAGATAACCTGGGCCACTAGACGGCTGGCTGGCCAGCCGCGTGCAGTGTGCGCGTGGCTGCGAGATGCCTCTGCAGCGTGTTGGGCCATGGAGTGCCATGGAGTGCCATGGAGTGCCATGGAGTGCCATGGAGTGCCATGGAGTGCCATGGAGTGCCATGGAGTGCCATGGAGTGCCATGGAGTGTGCCGCTGCAATCGGTGGGGTCATTAGCTCCACCAAGGTGGGGCAGCTGGTGGCACCGGGCCCCAAGGCCCAACCCTGGGTGCCCGCTGCAACCGCAGTCCCTGCTCTCATGCGATCCTGCTTCCCCTGCTCGCCCGCAGGCCACTTCTTCATTGCACTGGCTGACCCAGACACCGAGTTCCTGGTCGATGCCTTTGATGGTGGGTGGGTGGGCGGCTGGGCTTGTNGGGGGTGGGGGGGGTTGTCCAGCAGCGCTGCTGGTGCCGGTGTAGTCTGAGGCGCTGCTTGGCGCTGCTGGCGCCGGTGTCCGGCAGCGCTGCTGGTGCCGATGTGGCCTGAGGCGCTGCTCAGCGCTGCGCCTCCTACACCAGATTGGTGTCGGCGGTGCACAGTTGTGTAGAACTGAGCTGAGGCGCACGGCACGGCACGGCACGGCAGGCTGGGTGCCGCCCGCGCGCCCCCTGAAGGCTGCGATGTTGCTGCGTAGCTGAGCCCGCTATGGTGCCCTGACCCCCACTCCTCGTAGGCGGCTAGATCTCAGCTTCTTGCAGCATGCCGAAGCAACCCTACCCGACATATAACAAGCGGCCCGTTCAGGTGCAAACTCGCGTGCTGTGCTGCGTCCCTCGCAGGCGGCGAGATCAGCTTCTTGCAAGATGCGGAGGCAACCTTGTCAAACATCTACAAGCGGCCGGTCCAACTAGACCCTAAGTTTGTCAGCCGCAAGCAGCCGGTGCCGCCGCGCGTGTTCCTGGCGCGCATGCTCAACAACTTGAAGCAGGTGGGCGCCCTGCCTCTGCTGCTAGTGGTCGGTGGGAGTCCTCCTCTGCTGCGAGTGATCGGTGGGCGCCCTGCCGTTAGTGGTTGTTGCGTCCGATTCAAGGTGGCCGGGGCCACTGCTTTTGCGATCCTGGGGTGCATGCTGCGCGGCCCAAAGCAGGCCAGTGGGGCAGAAACAGTGCCCCCTGCCCACCGCCCACCGGACACAGTGATGACTTGCGTGCTGCAGCTCAAGGTTAGTCCCACCCTACTCACCTGCCGTTCATCCCTCCGCAGATGTACACCCTTCGGCGCAACTACGCGGATGCGTACGCCATCAGCTGCTACATGCATGGTGTTGCTGACGTCTCCAGGCGCGGATCACTGCAGATCTACACCCTGCGGCGCAACTACGCAGACGCGTACGCCATCAGCTGCTACATGCGGGCCACGCGGCCGGGGGACCTAGATGAGCTGCGGGACAGCGGCGTGTACCTGTACCAGCTGGGCCGAGTTGCTGGTGGGCGCATGCTGTTATGAGTAAGAGTGGATGTTGTGTAGTTAGTGATCGCTTTCTAGGAAAACCTGGACGAGCTGCGGGACAGCGGCGTGAGCTTGTACCAGCTGGGGCGCTTGCCCGGTAGGGTTCTGGTTTGCTGCGGTGGAGGGTGCGATCCTGGTTGGAGGTTTGGAGGTGCTGCGAGACAGCGGTGTGAGCTTGTACCAGCTGGGCGAGTTGCGGGCGGGTTCAGATCACGAACGAAACTTTGTTTTTGGAACGAAACTTTGTTGTCGTTGGCATGAGCTTCACCCTTGTTTGCTGCCGCCAGCCGTGCCTGGCCCCTGCCCCCACCCATGCCCCTGCCCCTGCCTACGTCGCCAACCTGCCTGTCTAGCCTCCATCCTCCTCCAACTGCTGCAGAGTGTGTGGAGACGCTGAACGAGTTCCTGGCCAGGGCGCCCGCTGATTCAGAGGACGCTGGAAAGGTGGGGAGGCCAGTGCAGTTGCCGGATTGGCGGCAGTGCCTGTTCAGGCAGCAGCTGCTGCTTCCTCATGTGTGGCGCAGCAGCCGTTTGCATGGCCCGCTGCGCTGGTGCACTGGTGCAAGGTGACAAGCTTTGCCTGGCTGCTGCCTGCCCGCAGGTGCGTGCGCTGCTGCGGAGCCTGGACCAGAGCAGTTGACTTTGGCGGCAGCAGCACGAGAATTCAATGTGCAGCAGCATACCGCTGGTGCAAGCTTCGGCGAGGCCTGAAAGAAACTCAGTCCGTGGCTGCCTCCAGTCCCTCCGGCCACTTGATGCCTGCTCTATTCCTGGGCACCTTGCTGTGCCCCTGTACATTCAGTCACCACATTCGCGCGCACTGCCACTATGCTGCTGGAGCTCTCTACACCTGGCCAATATCGGATTTGATGCTGCCTGCCCGTGGCTGCTGTACATGCGTCATGCGCTTGCTTACAAGCTTGCGAACAGCCGCACTGGGGCAGTGGGAACACGGGGCCTGTGGGTGTGCAGAAGGGTGCTCGGCACGCAAGCAAAACTGCAGTGCACGTGGCATGCAAAACGGGGATGAACAGGGCAAAACGGATAGGTACGTGAAATGGCTTGAAGCGGGACCTGGTTGGACAGCAGGAGTCAAGACGGCGTGCATCCAAACGTGATGGCGTATTTGTTGAGGTGAGGAGAGGATTAGGGCATTTTTATCTATGAGCGCCAAGGCGGGCGCTACCGCGTGCAAAATGGCAGGCCATGGGCGGCCCAAAAGGTGGCGTGGAGAGCCAGCCAGTCATGGCAACGGCGCGGCGGGCGCAGCGGTCAAAGGGAGCAGGGATGCAACTGGCAGGCGCTATGGGCATGGCCGCCTGCCGCTGCAACACTGCAGCAGCTGCGCACTGAAGGTGCACCGTACGTGATTGGCTGGCAATCCGCCTGCTGCCACTGCTGCCACCTCTGATGCAGCAGCACCATGCTGGCGCCTACGTCAGCTCCTGCTGCAGCTGAGCGTGCACCACGGCGCGCAGGCGGGCCAGCAGCGCTCGCAAGCCCGCCAAAAAGTTGGTGTCGCGGGCGCCGCCCTCCGCCTGAAAGGTGTGCGCAAAGTCGACCAGTCGCACGCGGACCTGCGGGGAGCGAATGTCGGGGGGCCAAGAGATGTTGATTGGGTACCGGGGCCATAAGAAAATAATTGTGCGCAAAGTCGACGAGGCGCACACGCACCTGCAACCATGGTTGAGTGTGGCGGCAGCAGGGTGGGCTTGCAATTGTGCACAAGGCAGGCAGCAGGCGAGTATAAATGGGTGGAGTGGGGGCCCAGTGGGGGCCCAGTCGGCCAGGCGCATAGGCCAGGCGCATGTGCAAACCAAGCGCAGTCCGCACCTTGGCTTCTTCCTGGCTGGTGGCGCCGCCCTCGTACAACAGCAGCACTGCGGGGAGGCGGGGAGGGCAGAAGCAAGCGGTGGTGGATAGCGACCTCAAACAAGCAACTGCTCCAGTGAGCACACGGCGACCCAGGACTGCTGCGCCCCGACCGGCAGCAAGGAAGGCAGCACAGGCAGCCCACCCGAGGACGAGTAGAAGTGGAAGTCTCGCTGCACCGCAAACCAGGCTTCCAACGCCTCCAGCTGTGCAATGGCGCCGCCGCCGCCGCCGCCGTACACGTCAGCAGGACGCAGGCCGTGCTCTGCAGAGGCAGGGCGCAGCGGGGAGGGAGATGGCGTGACGAGTGGACAGCAGATTTGCTGTTGCCCTCCCAGCAAAGGGAGCTGCGTTCACCGTTGTGCCCAAACGACAGCAGCGTACCCAGGTCACAAGGCATTCAGCCACGTCCACAGCACGAGGCACTCGATCAAGGTTGCGTGCAAACGACCGCTGTGCCTCGTCCACCCATCAAACGGCACGCAGCTGCTGCCCAGACCCGCCCATGAAAATCAAGCTATTCTGCAAAAGCGGAGCAAATGGACCCACCGTTGTGCGCAAACGACAGCAGCGCCTTGTCCACCAGCTCCACAGGCAGCGTCTTGCACCAGCGCTTGCTGGCGCGCCAGTAGCCGCCGGCGCCGTGGCGGAACACCTGTAGCGGTTGGTAGCGTAGCTAATGGTAGGTGTGGCACCAGCCAGGCGGAGCTGCGCCCTTTTGCAACCAGCAGCTGCGCCCTTTTGTACCGTGTCCCCGCCGCCCAGCACCCTGTTCCAGCCAACCAGCACCCTGTCCCCGCCGCCCACCTGCATGCCGCAGATCTTGAAGCCCAGGGCCGCCTGTGTGGTGGAATCGTCCTTGTCCCTGTGGCACACGAGCAAGGGGGTGGGAGAAGCGGCATGTGTTGGCCACATAATGCTGGCAACGCACGCCGACGTGAAGACAGGCGTAAACAAGTCAGCAGCCAGCCAGCCTGCCGCACGGCGCTCTCAACTCACGGCGCCCCAAAGTGAGAGCGCTGCCCAGAGCGCAGCCCCCGCCCCTGCCCCTCCAGCTGCCCCCCGGTGATTCCGCCTGGCTCACTTGCAGCGCTGGATGTAGGCATCGTCAGCAGCGGGGTACCAGGTGCGGAAGCCCACCTGCACGCCAACGGACGGGGGAGGGTTCAGGTGCTGCACGAGAGGCGAGGCGTCAGCAGCAGCAGCATGTGCGCGCCCCGCCTGCAGCCTCGGATCAATGTCTCAGATGCAGTGAGTGCCCTGCATTCCCAGCGGTATGCCAGCAGAGCGCCAGCCCACCCCGCCAGCAACCGAGCACCACCTGGCTGTCGCACGTTCACGCCCCTCCGAGCGGGTGGCATGCAAGCCAGCAAGCCAGCAGGCACCCGACATGGCATGCCCACGCGAGCCAACAACTCGTAGCATCGGCAACACCAATTTCGTAGCATATGGGCTCGCCTTGATGTCCATGATGCAGGGGCGGTGGTAGGCGCGCGCCAAGTCTTCCAGCTCCAGCAGCGTGCGCCCGTCAAAGTGCTGCGCCACGCCGTCTGCAATGCGTACGAGCACAGGTGCGGAGGGGTGTGCATCGAGGCATCGGTTGTGCCGGCGCAGCACCCTGCGCCTGTCCTCGGCCTGCACCATGCCATCTGCATCATGGGAGGGCAGAGGGGTGCAGGGGGGGTGCAGGTAGCTTGCAGTTGCAGGCGCCAGTCCGCTTGTTGCTTGTTGCCGTCTGCGACGGTGATGCAGGACAACGAGTGTGGGTGGGTGGCTGCACGACCAAACCGGGCTGGCTTCAGTGCTTACGCAGCTGTTCCTTCCCTGCAACCCATGCAATGCAAGCCCAACCCCACAGTTCCTGCAACTCACAGTACTTGGGGATGACGCGCAGCAGCGGCGCGTTGCGCACAGAAAAGGGCAGGGACGCAAAGACGCTGCGGCCATGTGTTGCGACCTCCCGCCGCAACGCCTCGGCCGCCGCCTCCTCGTCCTGCAGCCAGTGCGCCGCACAGCTGGCGGCCAGTGCACCGCCAGTCACAGAGCCGGCAGGCGAGCCCAGCCCAGACAGCTGCGCAAGTCCGTCCGCAAGGGCTGCTGCCGCCGCTGCGCCGCGCGGGGAAGCCGGCACCGCCAGCGGCAGGCTGGTGCAGCGCCCGCCCGCAAGCAGCGAGCTGACGCCTGGCTGCTGCTGTCGCTCCTGCTGCTGCTGCTGTCGCTCCTGCTGCGCCTGGTCCTGCTGCTGCAGCTGCTGCTGCTGCTGCTGCTGGGCCTGGAACAGGCTGCTCAGGCGGTCATGCTGTAGCGGCGAGGTTGAGAACGGCGAGGGGCAGGGCAGGCCACTGCCACCACCCACCACCACCGGCCCCACATTCAGGCTGCGATCGTAGACAGGCTGCCCTAGCAGCGCTGCTGCCTGTGCATGCTCGGGCAGTGTGTATGCCTCCTCTGCATGCTCGGTGGTGTGCCGGTGCTCCCGGAGCCACGGGCTGGCCGGTGCGGCTGCTCCAGCTTGCTGCGGCTGCTGCTGCTCATCCTGCTGCTGCTGCTGCCCGCCCTTGCCGGGCGTGGGCGTGCCTGCAGTGCTGGGGCTGGCGGGGCACTCTGGGTGCACGATCTGCATGAGGTGCCTCCCAGTCAGCTCCGCACAGTCGTCACTATCTGGCGACTTGCCATACTGCTCCACATGCTGCGCCAGAGCACCGTCCGCTACAGGCGGGCTGCCCTCCCAGCTGCGCGGCCGCCGCCGCTGACTGCTGGCCTCCTGGTGCTGCGGCTGGCTGCGGCTGGCTAGCGGCGGCAGCGGCGGCGCTCCCGCCTGCGGCTGCCGCCGCCGCTGCTTATGCAGCTGCAAGTCATCAGGCAGGGACGTGCCCAGCTGCGCCGCTGCTGTGCGAATCGGCAGCAGGCCCAGCTCATCACGCTGCAAGAGGAGTGTGAAGGGTGGACAGCGGTTGGCCAGGCGACAGAACGTGCGTGCCTGCTTGCACACAGGGCACATGTTCGGACAGCCCATGTCTGCCACCGCCCACCAGCAGCAGACGGCCGCTGAACCCACCCGGTCATGCACAGGGTCATGCGCACACCCACAGGCGCACACACCTGCATGATGTGCATGGGGCCCCGCTCCCGCCGGCACTCCTTGTACGAGGGGAAGGTCTGCAGCAGCTGGCGGCGGCGCCACGGCAGCGGCGGCGGCGGTGCATCGCTGGCCAACCCGCTGCCATCGCTGGCGGCGCTGCTGGCATGCTCCGCTGCCGCCGCCCACTCGGCGGCCACTGCGCCTGTGGCCGACCCGTTCTTCACTGCAATGGGCGAGGAGGCATGCCGCCCGAGCCGCAGCTCCGCTGCCTTGCGCTCCTGCGCCTCCGCCACTGCGGCGGCTGCGGCCGCCTCCTCAGCCCGCAGCGTGGCTGCAATGGCATCGTAGAATGCGCGCTCGCGGTCGCCGCGCGGTCCCAGCTGCAGCGGCTTGTAGAAGTGGCCGCGGTCATCCACCAGCGACCCCGCCTTGCCGTCTGCGGGCCGGCGGGTGGGCAGGCGGGCTGTGTGGTCAGTTTTTTGCTATAACACTGCACCGCTGCATGCACGGATGCTGTTGCTGGTCGCGGTAGGCGCCGGGTGGGAGCTTGGGTTGGGTGGATGAGGCCCGACAGAGCAGCAGCAGGGTCGCCGGGAGCACACAGCACGTGCAGGCACTGCAGGCCCATGCCAAAGCAGAAGTGATCTGCCAGCTCTGTTGTCACTGCAAAACAACCGCGCACTCACTCTCAAAGAGATGGCCCGCGACCTGGTGCTCGCAGGGCCGCAGCTCCAGCTGCGCCGCCAGTTTTGCTGGGCTGTCGCTACACGGCACGCGGGTGCTTGGGCTTCGGCGGCGCCCCGTCAGCCTGTGGGTGCAAGCAGGGGATGCGGGGGTGCATGGTGTTGGCACGCGATGGCTGGGGGACGTGCAGGTGAAGTCTGCAGTGCGGGGCAGCGGGGAGTGCGCCAGCTGCCGCGCCCGCAGTACCTGCTGTCGCTCGCGCGGCGGTGGCGGCAGGCAAAGGCGGGCGGCCAGTGCGCTTCCCGGGCGCCCGCCCCTTGACCCTACTACCGACCGTAAGGGTAGCAGGCGGCGCAGGGCAGCCCTGGCGGCGCAGGAGCGCTGCGGCGGGCGGCAGGGTAGGGCAGCGGTGCTTCTGGCGGGAGGAATCTCACCTGCTGGGCTGTAAAGCGTTGGTGATCGCGTGTGTCACAGCAGGAGGGCGGGAGGAGGCCGTGTGCAAGCCTCCCCGTCACAACCGGCAGCGCTAGGGCTCCAGGCGGGGCGGATCAGCTGCTGAATTGCGTGATGGTGTGACGGAGACTGTGGGAGGGAATAGGGGGGAGTGCAGCAGCGCTGGGAGAGAGGGCTCGCTCCCCCAACTTTCTTCCGGCACCCACCCCCCATGCCGCGCTGCCGGCGCTGCTGGGGCTTCGTTTCGCACCTGCAGTATCAGATCATCGTGGAGCAGCTGCTGCCGGCTCGCTGTCCTGCTGCCGGCAGCTGCCTCCCCATTGCCGCGCCCAAGCAGCCTTCGGCGTGGCTGTTTCGCGCCCGGCAGCAGCGATGGACGGCGAGGAGCCGCCATCCAAGCGGCAGAGGGCGGCTGCAGGAGGCCCCGACTTGGTGCGCCTCGCTGGGGGGCTCTGTGCCGCTCTCGCCCTGCTCACTAGTCTCCAAAATGCATGCGCTGATGTACCACAACGCCCGGCGCCCTCCCGTGTCCTGCAGGCAGCAGCGGCGGCGGCGCCGCCTGTGGCCGACGGCGCCCTTGGCGACGCCCCGCGGCAGCAGCAGCTGGCGGGTGGTGCCGCGGATGCGC
>RRZL01000082.1:3502045-3512150 GCA_006782975.1 Chlorella sp. Dachan | reverse complement strand
GCGGCGCAGCACCCCGCCGCCGCCGCCGGCGGCTACGTGCCCGTCCCGGAGGTGGTGCCAGACAACACCTACATGAGCCGGGAGACGCGGCACATGGATCGGGAGCGTGCGGGGGAGCTGACGGCGCGGTACATCACCAACGATGGGGCCATCGAGAGCGGCCGCCTGCTCATCGGCCTGAAAAACGTGTTTTCAAAGGTGCGCTGGCGGGGGCGGGGTGGGTGGGGGTGCTTGCAGGCACCCCTGCTTGGATGCATGCACGCAGCTGGAGTGTGGACCCGCATGTCGGCGTGGCAGGTTGCAGCTGGCGCCTTGCGCCAGGCTGTCAGAGCAGCTGGGAGCACTCGTGCCGTGCGTGCCCCCTGGGATCCCTGCAGCTGTGGTGTGGTCCATACATGCACGGGCTTGCGCTGACACATGGGCGCCCGCTGCGTGCTCTTCTCCCGCTCTGCCAGCGCTGCACGTAGCATCTCCATTCATTGCCTGCTGCAGTGCCTGCCCAACATGCCCAAGGAGTACATCTGCCGCCTGCTGTTCGAGCGGCGACACAAGTGAGCAGAGCGGGGCAGGGCTGTGCTGCTTGTGACAGCATGCGGATGTGGTACCGTCGCAGCCTGGCGGCACTGGCAGGCCGTGGTGCTGGCCGTGCTGCTGACTGCCTCCGTTGTTGTCGGTGCAGGTCAGTGGCTGCTGCGCTCTGGCCATGGTGCTGAGTGCCTCCCACTGCTGCCATTGCAGATCGGTGGTCATTGTGCGGCAGCCCGGCAACCAGGTCATTGGTGGCATCACCTACCGCACCTTCCCAGGTGGGCGGGGCTGCTGCTGACCTGAGGCTGTTGCGTCTGCTGTTCATGCGAGCTGCTGGATCGCCACGTTGCACCCTGTGCGCAGTGCTGCTAGTCTTGGCCTGCACAGCAGCATAGGCGGTGGTCTTGCGCTGACCTGAAGGTGCCACTTGCGCCGCACTTGCAGGCACTCCGGCGGCGCGGCTAGGAGAGATTGCGTTCTGTGCAGTGGCTCAGACGCTGCAGGCGAGCATCGCAACCTGTGCCGGACTGCCGCTGCTGCTGCTGTGCTTCCTGTGCAGGGCATGCCGCCGCTGCTGCCGCTGCTGCTGCTGTTGTGCAGGGCATGCCGTGCTGCTGCCGCTCTGCTGCCGGTGCAGTGCATGCCACGCTGCTGCTGCTGCTGTGCCGCCTCGGCAGGGCATGCCACGCTGCTGCTGCTGCTGCTGCTGTGCTGCCTGTGCAGGGCATGCCGCCGCTGCTGCTGCTGCCGCTGCTGGCCGCAGCATTGCGCAGTCTCCATGCCAACCAGCAAGCACCCGGTTGGCTGCAGGTCACTGGCTACGGAACACGGCTGATGAACTGGACCAAGGTGTGTGCGGCTGCTGCCGCAGCGGCGGCTGGCACGTGGGGCACGGATGGGCTGCAGGTGTTCTGAACATGTGCCCATGATGACGCTTGCTGGCCTGCGCCCCACATCTTACCCTGCCTCTCCATCGCCTGGTGCAACATCATGCGCGCGAGAGGACGGGCAGGAGGCCTTTTCCACATAGGCAGACAACAGCGCCTGCTGGTCTGACGCCCTCCACCCCTCTGGCTCCCTGCCCGGTGCAGCACTATGCGCGCGAGATGGATGGGCTCGAGGCCTTCCTGACGTACGCAGACAACAACGCAGTGGGATACTTCTCCAAGCAGCAGTTCACCAAGACCATCACTCTGGAGAAGGAAAAGGTGGGCGGCTGATTATGTGACGGGCTGGTTTGCAAGTCGAGTTGGTTGGTTTAGGCGGCGTCTCCAAGCAGCTGTTTGCCAAGACCAGCATGCTGGAGAAGGAAAAGGTGGGATGCTGGCTGTGCAAATCGAGTTGGTTGGTTTAGGCTGCTGGAGAAGGAGAAGGTGAGCGGCGGCTGGCGGGTGTGCTTGTTTCAACCAGCTCCGAGGACTGGGTTGTGCGGAGTCGGCCGACTGAGGCCAGCTTTGGTGCTCCAGCCATGTCAGTGTGTATGTGGAATGTCCGCACCTGGCAAGCGCAGTCATTGGTTGCGCATAAAGTAGCACTCTCACCTCACGTGCCATGCAGTGGGCGGGCTTCATCCAGGATTACGATGGCCGCACTTGGGGGTTGCAAGCTGTGCACTTACTTGCCCCACACCGTCGATCCTTGCCTGTGCAGTGGGCGGGCTTCATCAAGGACTATGACGGCGGCACGCTCATGGAGTGCCGCATCCACCCCTCCCTGCCCTATGCCGACTTCCCGGGTAAATACTGCTGCTGTGAACTGCTGCCGTGAACGCTGCCCTGCTGGCTGCAATCCCAGAGGTTCAGGTGGTGTTATGTCGTGGGATGCACGCGCCGCCGCAGGCTGGCCTGCAAACCTCGACGCCGGCACGCGGCGGGCCTCCGGTCACCTGCGCTGTGCCATGCACCACCCGCTGCCGCACCGCAGGCATGCTGGCCAAGCAGCGGGCGGCGCTGGAGGGCGAGGTGAAGCGGTACACCACAGGTGAACATACTTTTTTGTTGGGTTGGTTTTGTAAAATAAGCGGTACACCACAGGTGAATCAGTTGACTGCGGTTCCTGCCTTTGCGCAGCAGCTCCTGTCTTTGCGCAGCAGCTCCTGTCTTTGCGCAGCAGCTCCTGTCTTTGCGCAGCAGCTCCCGTCTTTGCGCAGCAGCTCCCGTCTTTGCGCAGCAGCTCCCGTCTTTGCGCAGCAGCTCCTGTCTTTGCGCAGTCTTGTGAGAATGCGCTGGCCAGCCTAAGAGGCTCAGGCTGCGGGCCGCGGTCCATCAAGCGCTGCAGGCAGAGCATACCAACCAGCTGCACTAGCCGCGCGCCTCTTGCCTGGGCGTCGTCCCAAAGTGCTCACCGGCTGCTTGCTGCGTGCACAACCAACCCCTTTGACACAGGGCATGTGGTGCACCCAGGGTTGGACCACTGGAAGGAGGGCGGCGGGCCGCTGCCAGTGGACCAGTTACCCGGTGAGAGGGGCCGGGCTGCAGCATGAAACAGCAAGCACAGGTGTGCGGCTGAGTTAAGCGTGCGCAGGTGGGAGGCAGCTGCCCCCCGGGCCCGGCACGTAGCGAGGCGCCATGCTGTGCTGCGGTCACCCTCACCCTACCCTATCCCACCAGTCGGCAGGTAGTGGGTTCCAGTGAGTCGGACTGGCACACACATGCTTGCCAGGTGCGGCGCCGGCCCCCGCTCTGACCTGCCGCCCGCGCTCCTGCCCCCTCCCCGCCGATTCGCAGGCGTTGTGGAGGCGGGGTGGACCCATGCGGCGGGCATGCTGTACCGCACGTACCAGATTGCCATGGGCGGGCACATCCTGGACCCTACTGAGGTGGGCTGCGGCGGGGCTTCATCGACTGTCCCTCCTTTCGCTTGTTGAGAGCTGCTTGTTGAGAGCAGGGGGTGCCTTGCAGGCAGTCGGCATGCAGGCTACACCAGCTGAGTGAGCTTGCCATGCTATGCGCGGCCGCGCGGGCTGGCCAGCTGGAAAGCCTCCAGCCAGCCGATTCCAGTGCCGGCTGGCCGGTATGAGCTCATGTCGATGCTGCCCTGAGTTCACCAGAGCGGTCTCTTCGCCACAAACGCCGGCGGCGCTCCATCAAAGTGTTCATCACTGCCCCGCTCCTCCTCACCTACTCACTCGCTCACAGGAGAACCTGTACGAGTTCATGTCGATGCTGCTCAAAAAGGCGCAGCGGCACGCGGACGCGGGCCCCTTCCTGGCGCCCGTCAGCGTCGACGACGTGCCAGACTACTACTCGATTATCATTGTGAGTTTGGTGGTGTTAGGCTTTCGATCTTGATGCTTGGCTGAGCCCAAGACTGAAGGTGGCTGCGTGCAGCCCGTCAGCGTCGACGGCGTGCTCGACTACTCCTCAATCATCATCGTGAGTTTGGGTTTTATTTAGGGTTTCGATCGTGACGCCTGGCTGAGCCAGAGCATTGAAAGCAACTGTGTGCAAACGGTCAGCGTTGACGGCGTACTCGACTACCTCTCGATCAGCATCGTGAGTTGCTTACGTTATATGGTGCTGACCAAGGGCTTGCAAGTCCTACCCATTGGGCAGCCGTGGCTGCGTGGGGTTGGTGGTGCCTGCAGGCAACGTGCCTGGCTGGTCTACTGCTTGATTACGTTTCAAGCTCCCTTGCAGGAGCCTGTAGACCTGGGCACCGAGCAGCGCCTCAAGTCACGTCTCGCCTGCTCCCTTTCCACAAGTCAAACTCGATCATCCGCCCAACTCGTCACACAATTCGTCAACTGCAGGACCACGGTGGCTGGCTGGTGCCCCCGGGCTAATTAATGTCCAGCACAGGCTTAATCTCCAGCCCGGGCTTAATCTCCAGCCCGGGCTTAATGTCCAGCCAGCTCCCTCGCGCCCCAGGCGTACTCTTTCTTTCTTTCTTCACCACAGGACCCAATGACCTGGGCAGCACAGAGCGTTCTCTCAATCGCATCGTACCTGCTTCCCTTCTTTCCACCTGAAATCCACCCAATTCATTTGTTCGCCGCAGGACCCCATGGACCTGGGCACCATGGAGCAGCGCCTCAAGTCGCGGAGATGTGAGGCGCGGGGGCGAGGCGGGGTCTGGCCTAGTTTAGTAGCTTAGCGCCGGCCCACTTGGGGCCCGATCTTCATGAGTCTAAGGATGTGCTCGAGTTCCTGAAATGGGACGGTGCGGGGCGTGCCCTCAGGCTGTGGCGGAGTGCCGACCCGGTGGCGCCAGTCAGGGGCTGGTTCACCAGGACAGCAGCAGCATGACGCCTTGGCGGAGGCCCACCCAGCTGGCCCACCCATGCCCTGCCGCCCACCATTGAACCCACAGTTGTAGTCAATAATCAGGAACCCTGCTCGCCGTCTCCCCCGCCCCCCGCAGACTACATCACGCTCAACATGTTTGCCGCCGACTTTTACAAGATGGTCAAAAACTGCCAGGTGCGCAGTTAAACTTTCAAGGCCAAACAGGGGCGTTAGGTTGGAGGTTGCAAGACCCACGCCCCGTCGCAAGTGGGCCAGATCCACTCGCATGGGTGGTTGGGGACACGCACACGAGCCGAAAGGGTGTGGCCGCTGCGGGCTGTTGCTGCCGTCATTGGATGCTGATGCTGCCGGCAAGCTGCCGCCGCGCTTGCAACCATGCCTCCTACCCACATTCAATCGTGCCTGCTGCCCCTTACCTGCCCGCTTCCTGCAGCTGTACAACGGGTCCACCAACCCCTACTTCCTGGCCGCCCGTATTTACAACCAGCTTGCTCGCACGGCTGTTTGCCTCACATCCAACCGCCTCTTGGCCCTCTGTTTCTGCAGCTGTACAACGGTTCCACCAACCCTTACTTCCTGGCCGCCCGCCGCATCTACGACCAGTTCTGGGGAGTCATGCGCTCCTCCATCCTGCCCTCCCTGGACGCCGCCGGCATTGTGGAGCCCAAACTGTGAACTATAGGCAGCTGCAGCTGGGAGCAGGCTGCGGCAGCAGCGTCAGCAGCGGCCGCAATGTCGTTTGCACAGCAGCGGCAGCGCCAGCGCCAGCAGCCGCAAACGCCGTGATGTTGGCAGCGTCACCAGCCCGCGATATGCTCGTCTAATCGGCTGCACCTTTGACCCTGACGTAGGCAGCATTACCCTGGTAGGCAGCATGTATGAATGGCAGGAGCTTGCATGAAGAGCCTGTAACACACAGCCCGTGTGCAAGCTTGAGAAGGGACCGCACAACAGTGCATACCTTGTGCACTTGCTGTGTGCAGTGCAGGCCTGCTGGCTGCTCTCGGTAGCGGTTAGCCAGCCTGTCTCTCTCAAGTCTGCTCTGATCGCATCCACTCGTGTGCCTTTGCCTGCTGACTCGTTGCATCTGTGCATTACAGTGCAGCTGTGCAGGGGAGTGAGCAACAGCCAAGCGGCGCTCAGCCGTGAACAACAGAGCTAAGCTGTGCTCAGCCGTTGTGGGAGAGAGCATTCCATGGGTCAGGAGTCAAGCAAGGGGAGGGGGATCAACTTAATTTGCAAAGGTTATACGGGAGTGCGGTCGGGAGTCCGATGGTGTACAGTTGGGAGGTTGTGTTTCGAGGGGCGCTGCCGGACACAGCGCCCTTTGGGGTGCACTCCTGAGGCGGGACCGCCGCACACGCAGGGGTTAGCTTGCGGGGCTGGGCGCCGGGACGAGCGCTGCGGTCTGCACGCGGTCAGGCCCTGCAGGTGGGGCGGGTGTGGCGCGGTGGGGCGGTGGGTGAGCGGCAGGCGCAAACTGCGGTGGCTGGTGGCTGGGCAGCAGGCGCACCCCAGGCGAGCTGAGCGGCACCTCCCCCGCAGCCGCCTGTCCACCCTCACCAGCCTCGCCACCCAAGCAACACCACTCCCTCACCGTTTACAGCTGGCGGGGCTTGTAGGGGGGCACCACGGGGTCCTTGGGCGCCACGCCGCACAGGCTGCACTCGGGGACGGCCAGCCAGTGGTTCTGGCAGAAGCGGGGGACGCGGTAGGTGCCCAGGCCGATCCACTGGATGTCCAGGGAGGGGTTCTGCAGGGGNGAGGGTTGTTTGGAAAGAGTGCTGCTGCCCAGCTGCTGGTGTGCTGCCCCTGCGCCCCGGCCCTGCCCCCCCAACGTAGCTGTGCCCGCCCTCCTCAGCCCACGCTACTCACAGCAGGCGTTGGGGAAGCCGCCAGTCGCCACCTTCTCAGGCAGGTCGGCTGCGGAGAGGGGGCCAGGCAGGCGAGGTTGTGAGGGAGGGGTGAGAGTGCAGGTGGTGCGGGTGTGGCTGCACGCCCGACGTGGCAGGCAGACGGCACGCAGTCTGGTGCACAGGCACTCCCGCCCCAGATGGCGCTGCCAGGCGGCCGCCGCCGGCACTCACCCCAGTTCAGGGCACACACGGGCTTGAAGGGCTTGGCGGCGCAGCCCTTGCGCTTGATGCAGCGGGCCACAATCTGGTCGCCGGTCATCTGGGGGCCATAGCCCTTGTGGGCCCTGCAGGGAGGGGGGGAGGGGCAGAGGGGGGGAGGGTGGATGGTGAGCGGTGGCGGCGGCATCCTGCTGGCGACAGGCCGGCCCCCGAACATGGCGTGTTCGGTGTGTTCACGGCCCGGGGCACCAGGCAGGGTGCGCCGGCGGGGCAGGGAGGGCTGGGCAGGGGTGTCCTCCGGAGAGGCACCTCGTACAGCGATCAACCCAGGCTCGCCGGCCCGCGAACAACGCTGAACTCGCACTCAAGATCCCGAACAACGCGCGAACACACGGCGGGGCAGCACAGGCAGGGCAAGCGGTGTGCTTCCACAGCGCAGGGCTTCCCGGAGGCAGCCAGGGCAGTCTGATCAGCATTACAGGCGTACAAAGACCAGCCAGAAGCAGCAGCAGGCGGAGGGCGCACTCACTCGGCGGCGAGGGCAAGGCCCAGCAGGCACAGGAGCAGCGCGACCTTCATGCCGATTGCTTGGGGAGACGAGGGTGGCAGGTGGAAGAGGAGGCGAGGGAGAACTGGTGCGGTGGTGGCTCGTGGACCGCGCCTATGAGGGGCCGCGGCGTGCGCGCTGCGCTTACAACACCCAGTCGCAGGCCTGCTGTCCTCTGTACCAGGGGGCTGGTCGCACCCGTGAACGCACCCACCGCCGCTTCAGAGGACAGTGAAGGGCAGGGACCAGGCGCGAACAGGGGGTGCCAGGCGCTGTTCACCGCCGCCCCGCTGCGGCTGCCGCTGGCGCAGCAGCCGCGGGGGTGTCGCGCGGTAGGTGCAGGCGGCACCTCTGGGTGTGGGCTGGGCGGTGCTTGGGGCATGCCGGGGTTGACCCAGCGTGTGCTGCAGCTTGTTCGGGCAGGGGCAACAAGCAGGCGGCGGGGCCGTGGACGTCAAACGTGCTCGTGCATGTGACTGTCGAGCGTGGTGGCGTCAGCGCGGGTCGGCAGCGCGCTTGCCATCCCCTGCTCGCAGCAGAATGTTTGATGCTTCCGTGCAGTTACCCATTAGTGTTAAATTATGGGACCACGCTGCCATTACGGAGCTCAATGCCACAAAGGATTGAAACTCCTGACGGCAGCCAGCTGGTGGTGCGGTGGTTGCAGCGGTGGCGCGCCTCGCTGTTGCCCTTGACAGAGCACGGCAGGCAGCCACAGAGCTGGCTGTCAGCCACACTATAACGGTGCCGCTGCTCGGTGGCGGAGCTTGCAGTCAGACAGCACTGCCGCTGCAGGGACTCGCATCACAGCAAGTTCGATGCCGCCAGCGGCTGCAGCAGAGGCGAGCAGCGGGGAAGGCGGCGGCGGCGGCGGCCCAACATCAACCCGCCCCGCCCCGCCCGCCAAGCCCAGCAGTGCGGCTGCCAGCCAGGGCAAGGCGCCGCCTGCCAAGCCTGTGTCGGCAGCACCCAGCAGCAGCAAGTCAATGGCGGAGCGGGCGCGGCTGGCGGAGGAGCGGCACGCGGCCCGGCGGGCAGCGGCGTTGGCCCGCGCTGGCAAATCATAATCGTCGGCTCCCCGCCGCGGCCCTGCGATGTGTGCCATCTGATATGCCTCCTGTATTGTGTGTATCTGTACTCGATTTATGAACTGCGTGTACTTGTTAGGCTTAGATGCTGCTGCCCAGCGGCTCAGTCAAAAAGATGTGTGGCACACCGTGCATCCGGTGCAGAGGATGGCTGGAATGCCCGCCGAGCTGCTGCCGTGCCTCGCCTGCAGCGTTACGTCACTGCCCTGCTCGCTTCCCCTGCCCGAACAAGCTGCAGCACACGCTGGGTCAACCCCGGCATGCCCCAAGCACCGCCCAGCCCACACCCAGAGGTGCCGCCTGCACCTACCGCGCGACACCCCCGCGGCTGCTGCGCCAGCGGCAGCCGCAGCGGGGCGGCGGTGAACAGCGCCTGGCACCCCCTGTTCGCGCCTGGTCCCTGCCCTTCACTGTCCTCTGAAGCGGCGGTGGGTGCGTTCACGGGTGCGACCAGCCCCCTGGTACAGAGGACAGCAGGCCTGCGACTGGGTGTTGTAAGCGCAGCGCGCACGCCGCGGCCCCTCATAGGCGCGGTCCACGAGCCACCACCGCACCAGTTCTCCCTCGCCTCCTCTTCCACCTGCCACCCTCGTCTCCCCAAGCAATCGGCATGAAGGTCGCGCTGCTCCTGTGCCTGCTGGGCCTTGCCCTCGCCGCCGAGTGAGTGCGCCCTCCGCCTGCTGCTGCTTCTGTCTGGTCTTTGTACGCCTGTAATGCTGATCAGACTGCCCTGGCTGCCTCCGGGAAGCCCTGCGCTGTGGAAGCACACCGCTTGCCCTGCCTGTGCTGCCCCGCCGTGTGTTCGCGCGTTGTTCGGGATCTTGAGTGCGAGTTCAGCGTTGTTCGCGGGCCGGCGAGCCTGGGTTGATCGCTGTACGAGGTGCCTCTCCGGAGGACACCCCTGCCCAGCCCTCCCTGCCCCGCCGGCGCACCCTGCCTGGTGCCCCGGGCCGTGAACACACCGAACACGCCATGTTCGGGGGCCGGCCTGTCGCCAGCAGGATGCCGCCGCCACCGCTCACCATCCACCCTCCCCCCCTCTGCCCCTCCCCCCCTCCCTGCAGGGCCCACAAGGGCTATGGCCCCCAGATGACCGGCGACCAGATTGTGGCCCGCTGCATCAAGCGCAAGGGCTGCGCCGCCAAGCCCTTCAAGCCCGTGTGTGCCCTGAACTGGGGTGAGTGCCGGCGGCGGCCGCCTGGCAGCGCCATCTGGGGCGGGAGTGCCTGTGCACCAGACTGCGTGCCGTCTGCCTGCCACGTCGGGCGTGCAGCCACACCCGCACCACCTGCACTCTCACCCCTCCCTCACAACCTCGCCTGCCTGGCCCCCTCTCCGCAGCCGACCTGCCTGAGAAGGTGGCGACTGGCGGCTTCCCCAACGCCTGCTGTGAGTAGCGTGGGCTGAGGAGGGCGGGCACAGCTACGTTGGGGGGGCAGGGCCGGGGCGCAGGGGCAGCACACCAGCAGCTGGGCAGCAGCACTCTTTCCAAACAACCCTCACCCGCCATGCCCGCCGCCCTCCCCTGCCGCCCGCCCCCTCAGACCTGGAGTGCGCCAACGCGGTGAGGCTGTGGGTTGTAGCTGGGTTGGAAGTGGCATTGCACCTGCCTGCGCTCCA
>RRZL01000082.1:3488521-3501987 GCA_006782975.1 Chlorella sp. Dachan | reverse complement strand
CCCCTGCAGAACCCCTCCCTGGACATCCAGTGGATCGGCCTGGGCACCTACCGCGTCCCCCGCTTCTGCCAGAACCACTGGCTGGCCGTCCCCGAGTGCAGCCTGTGCGGCGTGGCGCCCAAGGACCCCGTGGTGCCCCCCTACAAGCCCCGCCAGCTGTAAACGGTGAGGGAGTGGTGTTGCTTGGGTGGCGAGGCTGGTGAGGGTGGACAGGCGGCTGCGGGGGAGGTGCCGCTCAGCTCGCCTGGGGTGCGCCTGCTGCCCAGCCACCAGCCACCGCAGTTTGCGCCTGCCGCTCACCCACCGCCCCACCGCGCCACACCCGCCCCACCTGCAGGGCCTGACCGCGTGCAGACCGCAGCGCTCGTCCCGGCGCCCAGCCCCGCAAGCTAACCCCTGCGTGTGCGGCGGTCCCGCCTCAGGAGTGCACCCCAAAGGGCGCTGTGTCCGGCAGCGCCCCTCGAAACACAACCTCCCAACTGTACACCATCGGACTCCCGACCGCACTCCCGTATAACCTTTGCAAATTAAGTTGATCCCCCTCCCCTTGCTTGACTCCTGACCCATGGAATGCTCTCTCCCACAACGGCTGAGCGCCGCTTAGCTCAGCATCCCCTCTCCTACAGCTGTGCTTGTTTGGATGTAAGCACTGCTGCTTAGCAGGCAGGAAGCAACCTCGGCCTGAGTAGCAACTGCTCCACAAGAATCAGAAGTGTGCAGCAGTACAGCAGATGCAGCAACACCTTGCCCCGTGCACAGCATCAGCATGCTCTGTGTTACATGCCAGTAGTGCCCAGTGAGCAAATGCAGCGCAAGCAGCAACCAATGGGTGCAAATCAATAGGGAATCAAAGAAGGAATGAAAGCGGGAGCACAACACATGCACAAAAAATGATGCATTGGCAGCAAAGCTGCCGCCTGTAGGTGGCGCCTGCGGGTGCCACTGCCTCCGCTCACCCAGCAGCGCTCACTCCTAGTGCGGATGTCGGCTCAGCGCAACGGTGTGTGCTCCCAAGGCACAGCATCGGCTACCACTGCCGCCGTCTCTGTGGCAATTTTCGCCGCAGCGCACAGACGCGGGTGGTGGGGCTGGCGCACAGCAGCTGTGCTGGCTGCCACCGCCTCGCGCCGCTCCAGCAGTGCCTGGGCTCGGCGGGACGTACCAAGGCCGTCACTGCAGCGCGTAGATGTGGGCGCTCAGGCTGGCGGGCAGCGGCACGCCCTTCAGCTGCTTTGCGGCCTCCTGCAGCGGGAGGCAGCAGCAAAAACGTGGGTGTTGGAGAGGGTGCACATTTGGAAGCAAGGGCAGGATGAAATGAAACGCGGCATGCACCGTGCACCCAACAGGCGCCACTGCCACCCCCTGCCCACCCATCATTGCACGGCGGCTGGCGGGTGCGCCCTGTGCCCAGCTTATTACCCAGCTGGCCCCCTCAATCCATGCCCCAAGCCGTACTTGGTTCTTTCCTTTCCCACCCACCTTTGCGTACGGCTTCCACTGGTTGGCGCAGCTGAAGTTGGAAACCTTCATGCCTGTGGCCAGCCCGCGCAGCAGCTGCGGCAGGCGTGGGTACATGAGTACATTTGGCAAGCCGGCGTGAACGGCCAGTGTGCGCAACAGCTGCAGGCCAGCCTACCGCAGCCATGGCCGCAGCCGGCGAGGGCGGCGGCAGGGTGAGCCAGTGGGACAGGGGCGGGCGAAGAAGAGGAAGACCTAACGGCGGAGCCAACAGGGGTTGCTTATGAGAATGAAGTATCTACTCCCACCCATGATAGATGGCGTCCGGCGCAACAAGGGGGCGGACATCTGTCTACGGGACCACCAGACACGGGCAGCATGCCCGTCCTCTGCGCGACATCACAAACAGTATCGAACATTGTGCAGGCATGCATCCTTCTGCCACTCACTTGCACCACGCGTAGCACGAAGAACATGTCTGCGGAGCAGTGATATAAAGTTACCGCTTTACAAAATTGTAAGCTAATGTAGCGGCGCCGGCCATCCCGGGGTCGGGAAGGAGCCCGCATTCCTCGCCCACTCAGCAAGCCCCAGCTATGGCGTGTGCTGCGCCAACCCAAGTCTGCTTCACCACACACTTTGCGGGCAGGGCGGCCAGGTAAAGTTGTGCTGCAGCCCAACAGGCAGGCAGGGCAGCCGGGGCAGGCGGGCAGCTCACCTGGCGGGAACTTTTGGATGCCGCACTTCTTGATGGGGGAGTCTGGGCTGAACGGGTCCACCCTGTGTGGGTGGGGATCCAGTGGCAGGTAATAAACCCAATATTGTTATCAATAAACAGGATGGACTGCGTGGCGCAATGCTGCGCTTCTTGATGGGGAGGCTTGGCTAGGGAGGTCTCCACGTGGGTGGCAGCCGGCTGGCGCCCAAGGCGCACACAAGCAACTGTTCACAAGGCTGCGCAGGCATGGCATGGAGTGCCACCATGCAAATCACAGCCAGGCTGCCTGACGCCCCCGTGCCGCTGCGGTGCAGCAGCACAGCTGCCCCCAGTTGATAAGGAGCCGCACTCACTTGCCGCGCGTGTCAAACATGCCGTAAGCCAGGCGGGTCTGCGGAAGCAGGGTGGACGCGGCTCGGGCGAGGTCGGCAGCAGGCGACCTGGCCCATTTGCAGCACGCCCCACTACGACAAGCCTGGAACCCATGCGCATGCGCACACACTGAGCAGGCAACCCACACATCACACAAGAGCAGCTGCGCAAATTGTTGCGTCTCGAACTCTCCCACCAGTCTGTTTAGTGGCCAAGAATGTCTTCTTTCCCGTCTGTGTGGGCCACCCGGGGCCATTCAGACAGGTGTAAAGCCAGCCAGCTAGCCATGCGCGCACCTTGAGCGCAGGATCATCTTTCTCAGTCACCACCCCAATGCCCGCCAGCGCCGCCGCAATCTCGTCCTCCCTGCCCTTGTCCAGCGCCAGCACCTGCGATTGAAAAAGGAGACGCAGTTTGGAACGCAGGACCTATAAGATGCAAGTGCCGCTGCAATGGCGTCCTCCCTGCCCTCACGCAGAGCCAGCGCCTGTGCGAGGATACACACTGTGAGGCCCAAATCAACTGCGGCATGAATCGGGCCGCCGCTGGGCATGCACGGCACCAGTCCAAAGCAACGCCGCCAGGGATGGCAAACCACAGCCCACGCCAGAGCGGCACACCAGCTGCGCAACGGCGGTGAGCACGAGTTGGGCAGCCTGTGTGTGTGCACAAGCGAACCACACGACGGTTACACTCCAAAGCATGCGGCGATGTGCGCACCAGCTGCGCGAAGGCGGCGCGGTACGAGTCGGGCAGGCGCTTGGACTGGCCGTAGTCGATGAGCCCCACCTTGCCGCCTGCAGGTGGCCAGGCAGCTGGGCTCGAGCAGTCATGAGCAGGTGAACAGCTCAATCGCAGCAAGGCAGCCTCATAGAGCGGCCGTAGCCGATCAGGCCCACCACGCTGACTGTAAGAGCAGGGGCGCATGCTTGCATCCAAAGCGCCGAACAGCTGGGCAGCGCTGCTGCACCGCGATTGCGCCCCGTGCAGCACTTCCCCCGCAGATATTTCTGCATGCCCCAACCGCACAGCACGACACAGCACAGCACGAAACGGTACGGCACAGCACAGCACAGCACAGCACGGAGCAGTGCACAGCGCAGCGCAGCGCACCCTTCATCACCAGGATGTTGCCGGGGTGGCCGTCCGCCTGCGTGGTGGTGCGGTGAGGACCGGCACAATGAACACAGCAATGTGGCAAGGGATCGGTACATGCCTGCAGGAGGACTGAGGGCAGCAAGCGTACAAGCAAACCCTGGACAAGCCCATCCAGCAGCAGCATGGATGCAGTGCCCCCACTCCAATACAACCAAGATGCCAGCTTATACTCGCTAGCCCGACTGTGCACACCTGGAACAGCCCGTCCAGCAGCAGCATGCGGCCGTACGCTTCCGACACGCGCGACAGGATGCGGCGGGCAGCCAGGCGCTTTGTGGCCTCCGACAGGCTGTTGGGGCGATGTGATGCGTAGGGATAGGCGCGTGAGCACAATGTGTGTCACCACCAGCAGCCACGCAAGCAAAGCAGTAAAGGTTGAGCATTTGCAGGTAAAAGGCAGCTGTAGCACGCTCTGTCTGCCAGATTCTGTGTGTGCCGCTCCAGCCGCGTGATGGGCACCCCCTTCAGGCAACTCATCGCCAGCAGCCTTAAACGCAGTGCGCACGTCAACCCCACTCTACTAAACCCCATCCTACTTTTGTGTGTGCCGCTCCAGCCGCGTGATGGGCACGCCCTCCAGAAAGTTCATCACCAGCAGCCGGTCAGTGACCAGCGATGGCACGGAGCGAGGCACCTCGATGCGGCGGTTGAGCTTCTGCGGAACAGGTCATATGTTGATCTGGAACAGATCAGATGTTGATCTGGAACAGGCAGAAGTCCAGATGTCCCGCGCAAAGCGGCAAGCAAGAAGCGGGGACGCAGTGGGTGCCCAAGGTTATGCGCAGCGGCACCCAGATGCCCAGCAGCTGGTGCGCCGCGAGGCAGCCGAGCACGCAGCAATGGAAACCCACCTCGAACTGGCGGGCCACAGCGTCCATGATGCGCGCCTCTCGCCGGAAGTCAAACTCCAGCTTGATCTGCGGCACAGGGGCAGTTGAATTGGACAGAGTAAGCCCCGGTATCAGACTATGGCTTTGGAGCTCGAATAGTGCGGCTGCCGGGAGCCTGTGCAGGCACGCCTGGACGCCGACACGTGTGTACCAGTGCTGCTGCACAGACAGAGTGCGGCTGCCGGGGGCCTGTGCAGGCACGCCTGGCTGTTGCGACGTGTGTCAAGTGTTGCTGCACCCCGCCCAGCTCACCTGCGCCGCCAGCTCGTCAACCGCGGACACTAGGTCGAACTTGAGCTCTGTCTGCTTATGGACCACATAGCAAATGGGATGATGTGAGAAGGGTTGCCTATATTTTTGGGGCATGCGGGTGTCAGCGAATACGTGTGAGCGTGACACCAGGTCGAAAAGTATTGATCTCCGTCTGGTAGTGAAAGCAAGCGCGCGGATCAGGGGAGGCAGGTTCACATGGAGAGGCAGACCGGTTGGGCAGCCGGGGCAAGCCGGGGCAAGCCGGGAAGCTGGCCCCCAAGGACCTTCCCTGTAATGGCCGTTGCACCTTTGACAGGAAGGCGGCCGCCAGGCGGGTGTTGGGCAGGTCCAGCACAACAAGGCAAGATTAGCAGCAAAGCAGGCCACATGCCATGACGTAACGCACCTTTGACAGGAAGGCGGCCGCCAGGCGGATGTTGGACAGGTCCAGCGCCATGGTGGGCAGGGCATCCGGGTACTGCACCTGCAGAGCCGGCCACGGGTAATACTGCACGTTGTCAGCATCACGGTGCGCCAGGCGACTGCACAGGCGGAAAACAAGGATGATAATGCACGCTGACAGCATCGCAGCGCGCCAGGCAAAACGCACAGCGCAACTCCGGTGCTGCCCACTAGTGCCACAGCGGGCAGGGCGTTGGGTTACTGCACCTTGACTGCCACCACCCCGTTTCTGGGCCCCTGCTCGCACGCCAGCTGCAAGTCCACGGGAGGCCTGCACAGGTGAAAACGACGAGGTCCCATTTTGAGCAGGCAAGGGTAGAGAGCCCAACCTTTCTATCGCACGCTGGCTGCATGTCCCCGGGAGGCCTGCAGTGGGAAGAAAAAAAATGACGACGTTTGCCGGGGACAAATACCCTGGCTGCTGGCTACAACAGGGGTCTTATGAGCACACGTGGCGCACATGCACAGCAAGTCCCAGCCTTGCTGGTTCGCAGTGAATCATACCAACACCACAGCAGCCACCAGCTGCCTCACCGGCCGTCGGGCGCAATGGCTCCAGCGCTGTACCCGCTGCGCAGGAAGGCCCACACAGGCTGCAGGAAGGGGCGGCGCTGGCGCCCCGGGCAGCGCAGCTTGGCCTTGTGCACCTGGCAATTGGAGGAGGGCAGGGCAAGATCGAGGCTTACATATGGGTACGGGCAAAGCGAGGTTGGGAGGCGGACGCCCCAGTGTGGCCAGCACAGCTTGAGCGCGTGCTGTGGCAGGCACGGGTGGCGCGGCCGCGCACAAGGCCAGTCTGGTGTGCTGGCCTCTGCTGACCCAGTGCACAACTGAACGTATCCGCACCGCAGTGACGGTTGAGACGTGCCAGCAGTGACAGTAAGACGTGGTAATGCCGGTTCGGGGCCCACCTGGGAGATGGAGGCGCTGCCCAGCGGCGTGTCGAGCTCGATCCACTCAAACACAGCCTCAAGAGGCACGCCCAGCTCGCGCTCTATCACCTCCCGCGCCTGCTCCGCAGGCATGGGCGGCACCTGCGCAGTGCAAGTAGGGAGCAGGGCCGCGTGAAAATGCATGGAATCGCACAGCGCAGGCATGGCAGCACCTGCACAGTGCAAGCAAGGTGCAAAAGTTGGTAGCAAGAGAAGTTAAGGCCCTGCTTCCCTGCCCAACGCATGCTGTGTAGCCTCCCTTGCCTGCTCCGTCGGCGGCAAGGCATGGCCGGCAGCTGGCAGCAGAAGACTGGATGCAACAATATTGTTGGTATTGTTGGTATTGTTGGTATTAATACCAACAGCAGCGCCCATTCCCACGCTTTGAAAGCACCGCTGTCACCTGGTCGTGCAGCAGCGACAGCTTGCGGCAGATCTGCTCCGGCACAAAGTCGCCTCGCGCGCCGATGAACTGGCCCGTCTGCATCAGCATGCAAATTCGGCACCGCATTCAATTATTTTGTGAAGTCAGCAATAACCGGGGATGGGGTGCCAACCAATAAGTCGCCCCGCGCGCCGATGAACTGCCCCGTCTGCATTTAGCATGCATTTTTGGTGGATCAGCCATCATCGGGTAGTGAACGCTAGCTAGTGGGTGCCAAGCACAAGCTCTCCTCGCACGCCGATGAGCTGGCCCGTTTGTGGGGTTCAAGGGCAGCGAAGCAGCAGCACGAACAGCACACGCATCCTAAGCTGCGCTGCGCAGATGCTCAGCGGGCAAGGCATGGCAGGCAAACTGCCGCCGCACGTGCAGGGGACTATAGACAGCTGGTCACAGCCAGCCAAGGCCAGTTGCACAGCACACGCACCTTGAGATAGAAGCCTCGCAGGTCTACACACAGCTTGTACATCTGATCCGCTGCCTTGCGGTGCTGCAGCCAGGCAGGGGCAGACGCGGATGCGTCAGCTGCTGCGCGTCTGCCGTAAGCTGCTGTGCATCTGCCCAGCTGCCTTCCTGAGCTACGAGGCGGTGCGAAGCCTGCGGCAGCAGCAGCAGGAACTTGCAGCAGGTGCAGCACACACGCCGTATGAAGGCAGCCTGCACCTGCGCCGCCCAGTGCTCGTGCTTGAGCCGGTCCTCGCTCCACCCGGACGCCCGCAGCAGCAGCGCGTGCGCCTGCACAACACGCTACCCAGCACCGTTGGAAGCTACATGCGCTGCTGAATATGCACGCTGGCGTTCAGCGTTCAGGGTTCCCAGGGTAGCAGCACCCAGCTGGAGCAATGACAGCAAGCGGCATGCACTTGCCCAATCAGCATAAACTTCCTCGTGACAGCAAGCGGCATGCACTCCCCCAATCGGTCTGACCAAGCGGCACACCAGGGCTCCTGCATCCACCGGGTCCTCATGCGCGCCACCAGCCACCCGCCAGCACCCACCTGGCACGCCTTGTAGCCGGCATAGATGGTCAGTGTGCGCGACCAGAAGTCGGCTGTGCGAGCCAGGTTTTCCAGCGGGCCCAGCGGCTTGTCACGCGGCAGCTGTGCTTCTGGCGGCGGCGGCAGCGGCGGGTCTGTGGCCTGATATTGAATCTCCTGAGCGGCCATGGCCGCCGCCTCCTAGGACCGGTGCCGAGAAGGTCAGCAGCTGCCCAGCCTCGATACAGGCTCGCAGCTCAGGCGGCGCGCCCTGCGATGGCGGCGGCGGCGGCGAGCAGCGGTGAGGTGAGGGCAGCTGCGGGGGCGCGAACGGGCGGGCGGCGCTGGAGTATCTGCTGACGTGCACGAGTCGAATGGCGCGTGCAATGTGGCCAGAAGGGCTGCCCTTGCGACGCTCGCCCGAAAGCGGTGCTCCTCCAGCTCCAGCTCGACTCGCGGGCTCTGTAAGCTGAGCGTGGGATGGAACACAGCAATGCGGATCGCGCAGCTGCGGCGACTCAGTGGCCAGCCCCGCCTCATCTGTGCCGCGCCCGGTGATGGGCAGCACAGCGTCTGCGGCCCGGTGCGACTGATGTCAACATGCCGCCAGGTACATCTTGCTTCACAAACAGCTGAAACTGGTGCACACACATTGTGGTTGGGATCCGTGGAGCAAGTTTTGTATTTGTTCTCCAGAGGGAGCAGCCCGCTGTTCCGCCGATGCCCCGCCCCCGCCGCCGTCGAGCGTGTGATGAAATCTGGGGTATGCAGCAATCACCACGGCCACCCAGCCGTGCGTGCGCAGCAAACACCACATCGCCAGGCAGCAGGCTGCATCCTGTGGCATGTGGAGGCGCACCGGTGGCGTGTAGCGGGCAGCAAAAAAATGATCCAGGACTTGGTCTCCGAGATCAGTGGTCTCACGGCCCTCTGGCTCGGGGATTTCAAGCTAAGATCACCCTGAGCTGCGAGAAAGCTCCCTTTACTGGACGGTAGAGCTGCCTTGGGGAAGGTGCAGACTCGCTGCTTCCGGTACCGCTCACACGTCTCGCACATTGTCACTCGTGCTCCGCTACCGTGGCGCATCAGCTGCCACTCGTCAACCACAGCGCCGTACAAGGGCCGCTAGCATGCACAGCAAGCACCTGTGCACCTGTAGCCCTCTGGAAGTTGATGGGATGTGGCGCCGCGCCGGTGGAACTGCGCAGTGCCCATCACTCTGCCTCTGCCGTTGCCGCTGCTGCTGCGTCCTCATCCCCCGCCTCTTCCTCCTCGTCCGCCGCTGCCACCAGGCTAGGCACAACACTCTCATAGTGCTCTCCCAGGCCGTAGGCGTGCCGCAGGTAGCACAGCCGCAGCGTGCGCCCCGTGCCTGCGCGGCAGGGAGGTTACAACGCGCGGAGTGAGCTGCGACCCCACAGGGATGGGGAGCTACCATGAGGGCAACAATGGAGCGCATGCGCATGCGCAGGTGGTGAAGCGGCTCGCCGCGCTGCACAGCAGACAAGCGGCAGCTACGGCATGCGGGATGCAGGCCTGCAGGCACTACAGCCACCTTCGAAACCATAAACAGTCTGGCACAGCCACCCTTGCGCTGCTCCCCCACCTCCAGCACCGGCAGGCCCACTGCAAGCCACTCGTGCCCGAATAAGAACAGCAAATGCAATCCAAACGAACCTGCATTCCGCAACAACCGGCACCCACAGCAGAACTCACCCTTGAACTCCTCCCCCAGCTCCAGCACCGGCAGGCCCACGGAGAAGACCTGGATGTGTGACTGCAGCGCCTGGGCCAGCGCCTGCAACATTCAACAACAAGGAGGGGGTGGAGGAAGGCACAGCCTCGGAAGCTGGGCCAAGAACGAAGCCCACGGCCACTCGGCAGCTCATCCCGAGTATGCCGGCTCCTCGGCTGCCCCGCAGCTCCACGCCGCCGTGGCCTCCGCCTCTGCTACTTCCAGCGGACGGCACTACACGGCAATCAATCCAGCGCGCCCCGTGAGCACGGCTGACACGCGCCTGCAGCTCCACCTGGCCGCCCCACACCGCCCTTCCAGAATATCTCACTACACGACCACCAACCCAGCACACCCCTCGAGAGCACGGCTGGCACGCGCCTGCAGCTCCACCTGGCCGCCCCACGCCGCTGTGCCCTCCAGCTCAGCGCAGTACGCCTCAAATGCGTCGTCGCCGCCCGCGCTGGCCGCCAGGTCCTCCTGCAATGCAACGGTGCCAGACCGACGGGTGTGGGGTGCTTTGTGCCACCAAACGGTCCATACATATGGGTGTGAGTTTTGCGCATGCCAACAAACGGCCCATGCAGACGGGCGTGGGTTTTGCGCATGCCACAATACAGCGGGACGGAACAGCCCGGCCTCGTGCAGCTCAGCGCAGCCCAGCCCAGCGCTAAGCCACAGCACAGCAGCACGCAGCAGCATACGGCAACACTCCTCAGCACAGCGCAGCAGTGCCCTCGCACCTCCAGCACAAAGGGCTTGAAGTGGTCGGCGTGCGCCCGCATGTAGGCCGCCGCCCGCTGGCGCAGCAGCAGGAAGTTGAGCTCGTCTTCTGCAAGGGGTGGGTGGATGGGTGAGGAGAGGGTTCACTTGGTGGGCAGTTGATTAGCGAGCAAGCGCGCACACTGGCGCAGGAGCAGGAAGATGAACGAGTCATCTGCTGTGCGGGAGGCGTCGCAAAGATGCGGCCGCTCGAGTGCCCGGGTGGCACCGCACTCCGCCAGGGTAGCGCAGCAGCTGCTAGGCGGCAAGCGGCCGAGCTGCGCACACACGCCTGTGCCCTGCCAGCAGCCACGCCGCCAGCCCACCGCCACAGCAACTCACCTTCGTCCTCCCCGGCGGCTGGCGGCGGCTGCACATCCTCCGGCAGCCGCTGCAGCTGGTCCTCTGCAGAAGCAGTATGCACAGCATGCAGGGGTGAGGCTTGTTTGAGGCAGACAATGCACACGGCTGAACCGCACACCCAGGAACATGAGCAGGCAAGCCCAAGCACATGACTCCAGCCCCCCCACCGCTCCCCTCCACCACGGCTCACCCAGGGAGCGGTAGAGGCAGTGGCCGTCGGGCGGGATGGGGCGGATGCCCAGCCCCAGCGGGCGCAGCAGCGCCAGCAGCTCACGCTCCTCGATCACCCGGTCTGAAATTGCAGAGAAAATTGAACAAGCGTGTGGCTGGTTTCACTGACCCTTCAGGCAAGCCGATGCAAGCACAGGGGGCTGAGCTCCCAACCGCCAATCGCACGGCCCGAGTTGTAAGTGTAAGCAAAACGAAGCAGCTTGCACTCCTCAACCACCCACCCCACCTGCACAGTTGGTGAATGGGCAATACCCAAGGAATATGTAGGGCGACACTCAAGGACCCACCTGTGTCTCCCAGAGCCTCCAGCTCGGCAGCGATGCGCGCCTCCCGCTCCGCCTCCTCCCGCTGCCGCTGCTCGCGCCGCCGCTGCCCCTTGCTGGGCTTCTGCAGCAGCGGCAGGGAAAACACAGGGAGCAACCAGCGGTAAGTCCCGCTGCGCTGCGGCCAGTTGATAGTGAGCCAAACACAGGCAGCAACACGCAGAGAAACGCTGCCTCTTGCTGGGCTTCTGAGGGCAGGCACATGAAAACATACACGTGCTGCTGTGCCAGCAGGAAATACAGGGACGAGCCGGCCGCAACCATGCAGGCGGCAGCACTGCCGCCAGCGCGGCTGGAAGAGCATGCACTGCCAACCACCCGCCGCAGCACGCGCTGCCCACGACATGCATGCAGGCCAGCTAACCCCATCCAGCTAACCCTCCCGCCCCTGCTCGCCTTGCCCTCCTGGACGCCCTCCTGGTCGCCCTCTCCCAAGTGCACCGAGTAGAGCGAGTCTGCAACGGCAACCGCCTCGGCAGCGGTGCGCTCCTTGGTGCCCGCCAGTGACGCCAGCTCCGCAGCATGCCTGGGAGGAGCAGCCACGAAGGGAGACTTTTGGGGGCCGAGGCGGCAGGAGGAAACGCAGCAGCACAAGCCGTGTAATTGCAGCAGGTGAAGTGCAGCAAACGCAAGCCGTGCAATTGCAGCATGCAGCCTGTGCACTGCGTGCAGCCAGCCCGCCAAAGGGGCACCAGGCAGCTGCAGCAGCCTGTAAAGGTGGGGACTGTTTCTGATTGCATGCTGCCCAGCCGCTCACCGCGCCGCCATCTCCGCCTCCAGCCGTGCCGCCTCATCCTTGCCCTTCTTGCCCAGCTTCTTCACCTTGTCCTTCAGCGCCTTCTGTTCCTGCAGCATGGTAGTTGGGCGGGGGCCGCAGGGCGTGCTCGTGGTGCAGCGGGAGGTGGCAGCGAGCAGCAGGCGGCACGCAGGCGGCGGCGGCGGCGCACCCGCTTGTGGCGCTGCAGCATCTTGCCGCGCGTCTCCACGCCGCTCTCGCCATCTTCGTCGCTGTCGCCGCTGTCGGAGGCCGCCGCAGGCTCCGGATCCTTCAGAAAGGCTGCCGCCTTGGAGGGGACGGGCTCGGGGGCGGGCGCCGAGGCCTGGGGCTCCTCCGGCTGCTGATGTACCTCCTCCTCGTCGCTCTCATGCTTGGCACGAGCCGCCTTCATAAAGCCGGTCCTGCCGCCGCCCTTGCGCCCCATTGCTGCCCCTGCTGCTGCCCAAAAGCTGAGGAGATGATGATCGAGGCCGATCGCAATGCGAGCAGGCCACCAGCTGCAGCCAGCCAGCTGCGGCGGTCGGCGCCAGGCGGACAGCGGACACAGGGGCCAGCCGGACAGGGGTGGCTGGGAGGGTATGCTGTGTGTCAGCAACGCAAACGATTGGCCACCCGACTACTTCAACCAGCAGCACTAGTGGCACTGGTCCGATACAGAGTGCACACCCAACCTGCCATGACAGCAGCACTCGAGCGAAGCGTGGCCCAAACTGGAATGGTGTGTGCCCAGCACTGCACGGCTGCAGCATTGGCTCGCTGCGACAATGCACTGCAAGTGGCAGGCTGAGGCGCAGAGGGGCGCAGCCCCTGATGCCCCTCCACCACCTGCCCAGCCGCTGTTGACATCAACGGCGCCGCATCCCGGCTGTGGCGGCGCCTAGCACAGCAGCCCGGCGGGCAGCGGCTCGCCCGGCGGGGGCCGCTCTTGCATTCGCGGCCCTTCATTGCGCACCAGTGGAGCAGTGGTGGCGTGCAGAGCGGCGTGAACAGGGCTTCCAGAGCGCCCTGCCTCCCGCGGCGGCCTCAGTCCGGGCAGCAGTGCCGCAAACCGACGGCCAGCGGGGTAACGCACACCGGCAAGTGCAGCTCCAGGCTCCCCGTCGCCCCAGCAGTCGAGTGGCCAGTGCAGGTGTGCGCACAGGCCGCCATCGCCTGCTGTGGGTGCTTGCAACTGTCGTCCGTTTGCTCTGCAAGCGGCCCAGCTGCCGCGCTGGCGCGCCCGTCGCTCGGCTAGCCGCCTCACCGCCCGCTGCCGCCGCGCTCTCCCGCCTCCTCTGTGCAGACCCGCATCTGCAGCACAGCCAGGCGCCATGGGCAGCAAGGACCTGGATGATGAGTTTGCTCGGTTCCAGGCGGAGCTGTTTGAGGCCGAGATTGCAGCCAAGCAGGAGGCGGCAGAGGCCTCGGTGCGTGTTGCGGCTGCCTGGCTGCTACCCTGCGTGCCATGGATGCAGAGCGTCTGCGCCTGCTGCTGCAAGCGCTGATGTGATCAAGTCGACCTGCTCGCAACTTGTGTTGCAGGCTCCGTGGGCGGGCGGCTCAGCCGCGCCCCAGCAGCAGCAGCAGCAGCAGCAGGCCCCGCTAGCGCCGCCGCTGGCGCCGCCGCCGGGAGG
>RRZL01000082.1:3433932-3480510 GCA_006782975.1 Chlorella sp. Dachan | reverse complement strand
GCGCCTGCTGCTGCTGCGCCTGCTGCGCCTGCTGCGCCTGCTGCGCCTGCTGCTGCTGTGCCTGCTGCGCCTGCGCCTGCTGCGTGGCCGTGGCAGCGGCGGCGGCGGCAGTGCTGCCCATGGCCGCAGACTGGCCGCTGGGGGCGACGCACTTGAGCAGCGTCTCGGACAGGGCTGCTCCCATCTGCTTGAGCGCCACGCAGTTGCGGTGGCGCTGCAGGTGGGTGATGATGACTTGGGCGATCGCCTTGGCCATCTCCAGCTGGCGGCCGCGAGCCGCAGGGTCCTCTCCTTCGCCCGCCGCCGCCGCGACTGCCGCCGCGGCCGCCGAGGCGTATTCGCGGGAGCTGTCCCGGCTCATGGCGTCCAGCGCACTGGGCAGCAAGGCGTCTGCCTCCGCCGCGCGCTGAGTCAGCAGCGAGGCCAGGGCCGCGGTGAGGGAGGACACCTGGCCGGCATCCCCGCTCATGCCGGTGGCCGACCGTGGGGCGTCGCCGCAGCTGGGTGCTGGCGCTTCGGCGCCGCCGCTCATCCTTGCCGCGCCGCCGCTCAGCCTCACCGCGCCGCCGTCGGCGGCGCTGTCAAATGGGCCACGCCATGGGTTGAAGCCTGCTGCCGTGGCGGTGGCGGCGGCGGCGGCGGAGGAGACCGCTGCATTGCTGGCGGTGGGCGCGCCTGCCGGCCGCTCGCCGGTCGTGCCACCCTGCCCCACGCCGTGCTGCTGCACCAGCAGCCTGGCCAGCCTCTCGATTGACTCCATGCCTGCCGCTCCTGCTGACACAGGGCAGGGCATCGGGGCGGGTCCGGTGCAACGCGTTGCAACGCGAGACGGCGGCGGCGGCTCGGCCAGGACTACACAGGGGCACACCCGACAGGGCTGCTGCTGCTGCCGCTGCGCTGGCTGGGGGTGCTCACCTTGTTTGGTAGGGGCTAGGGGCCCGCTGGGAGGCCAGGCCTGCCCGCCTGCGCTTGCCGCCAGTGAAGGGCTGCGTGCAGGGTGAGTCGCCGCAGCTGGGCGTGGCCAGTGAGTGTTGGCACCGGCAGCGGATGCAGCGAGAGGGCCAATAACGCCGGGCTTGCCCGCGCCGGGCAGCACCGAGCACCCAAGGGCAGAGGCACCTGCTGCCGGCTCGCAGCCAAGGCTGCCGCCGATCCACTGCTTGCAAAACACTCACGCACGGGAGGGCGCGAGGGCCTGGCTGGCTCGGCTGGCGTTCGGGGCGCGGGCTTAAGCGCCACGCTGCCGCAGGGCTTGCTGCGCTCAGTGCAGGTGACAGTAGGCGCGCCGAGCACAACACTGGGCGCTGCACGCTGCCCCACCGAGAAAGTGCTGCTGTCTCCCTTCAGCACTGCTTCCCTGCTGGGTGTCTTATGCCGCTGCTCTTGGGAATCAGCAGGCGGGGAATGCGCAAGAAACACGACGGTGGAAACGGGCCGGTTGGGGCCCCAGGGGGCCCCTCCTACCCAAAGCGGTGCCACGACACGTGCGAGGGGCTCGGAACTGAAGGCAGTTTTTGCCCCCTGGCTGTCACCATTTTTTTGCTGGGTCTTGAACGCTTGCTGATCGTGCAAAGCCCGTATTTCGACGTCTGCAACAATGAAGGGGGCAGGTTGGACGATCAGCAGGCGCCGCTGAAGCGGCGGCGGCAAACGACCGCCGCACGCCTTGCATGCGGTGATCCTTCTGTTCCGGGGCGCCAACAGGTGTCACAGCATGTCCCGGGGGTTGCAGCGCGGCACCACGGCGGGTGCAGACCCCTGCCGTGCAGTCGCTGCCCCACTGCGGCGTGCCGACACTCTCCGCGCGTACCAGCGCTGGGCCCCTTTGCTCCATGACGCAACCCCCCTTAGCTCGGTGACGCACCCATTACGCATGGCCAACGACCCCCCTTCAACCGCGCAACCAAAGTGCAGCGTGGCGGACTCCCGTAGCTGAAGCCCTTGCATGAAGCATCACAGCTCCAACGCGTGCAGGCCTCGGTTATGCCCTGGCCGTGCTGTTTCGTCACCCTTGTCCTGCAGCCGTCGCCCATGGTGGCGGGTTGAACAATGTAGGACCGCGCATTGCAACCATGCATGGAGTGCACGTGTGCGCTCGTTATTGCACTACCCTGGCACTCTCCACCTGGGTGCATCGGCTGCTGTGCATGGCTAATGAGGCCGTGCCACGTGCAGGTTGCAGGACTCCGCTCACGGCGCTCGCCGTGCACGCCACCTGTGCCCAAGGCGGCATTGTCGTCCCAGCACTGATGCACCGTGGGCAGTGCACCAGCCACCTGCGTCATTGTTTCTGGCTGACCGGACAACAACACCGCCGCCGGTCCTCCGCATGAGCACGCTGTGGCGGCGGCAGCAACAGCAGCGGCGGCAACCCTCCACCTCCCGCCCCATTGTCCCGGCATCGCACAAGTGCACGCCGCTGTGTATACATTCGTGCATCGATCGCCCCAGAGGAGCTGCAGAAGATGGCGTCGGTGGCGCACAAGTGCCCTAGCGTCGCTGCGGCGCGGGCTGGCCCCAGCAGGGCTCGCAGGGCCCGGGTGCAGTGCAGGGCACAGGTGGGGTGCGCTCCGACCGCCGGCACTGCCACGCCGCCGCCGCCCTAGCTTCGCCGGCGCTGCGGCGGCTTGGTCAGCGCACTCTGCTCTGCTGCTGCTGCTGCTGTGCTGCCGCCGCGCCGCTGCATGTGTAGGCCTCAAGTGGCATGGCCTAGTATCGGCGCTCTATGCACGGTCGCCCTATCGTCCCCGCAGGCCGCCGCGGGCGAGCAGGTGCGGGTGGCGGTGCTGGGCGCTTCCGGCTACACCGGCGAAGAGGTGGTGCGCCTGCTGGCGCTGCACCCGAACTTCAGGGTCACCACGCTGACCGGCGACCGCCAGGCCGGCAAGGTGGGTGGTTGCAGGAGGGCCTGGCCTGGGGGCCGTCACACCAGCGACGCTGTCACACCGGCGGGCAGCACGCCTGGGCGGACCCGTCCTGCGAGGTCCTGGCTGGGCCACTCTCGTGCTGGTCATGCGCCCTGCTTGCCAGCTCGTGCTGCTGCCCTGAGCAGGCTACCCCCAACACCTGTCCTCTCCTCCAACTGTGCCCCCCCTGCGCATCCCCTCCGGCCCTGTGGCGCAGAACTTTTCCGAGGTGTTCCCCCACCTGCTCACAGCTCGGGACGTGCCGCCGCTCATCAAGATTGAGGACGTTGCCTGGGACAATGTGGATGCGGGTGGGTGTACCACAACAGGATATTGCCTATATCAGCACTCAGTGAATTTCAAAGGTGCACCACAGAGGAGGCCAGCCGACATTGTGGCGTGCCTGCATAGCCGCACAGCGGGTGCCGTTTGCGGCTCGGCTGTGCCAGCGCGGGGCGGCGCCGTGCCAGGGGTTGGTTTGGTTTGGTCCCCCGGAACTGCCGCCGCCGTAACAGCTTCCCGGCCCAGCCTCGTTCTCCCCCGCCTACCCCCGCCGCAGTGTTCTGCTGCCTGCCGCACGCCACCACTCAGGAGACGCTGGCCTCCCTGCCCACCCATGTCAAGGTGCGGGCTGTGAAGGGTTGACGCCTGGCACGAGTGTGCCATGATGCGGGTTGATGGGGCCCCGTGTGAGTCATAAGCGCTGGGGATCAGCACATGCTGACCTCGCTGCCCTCCCACGTCAAGGTAAGGCTAGTCACGAGCTGGCAAGTGTCTGGCGCTGAATGCCCTGCCCCATGTGCAGGGTGGACGCAGCTTGGATGGAGCGCTGCCTCGCCGGCTCTCTGGATCCTTCCCTCCTCCTCCAACATGCAGGTGGTTGACCTCTCAGCGCATCCACAGCGATGCCAAATTAGACTGGCTTGGTCTGCGCCCCTCCCCACGCAGGTGGTGGACCTGTCGGCCGACTTCCGGCTACGCAACGTGGACACGTATGCCGAGTGGTGCGCGAGCCTGCTGTCTGCACTGCCCTCTGCTGCTTTGATGTGATCCGCCGGCCGCCCGCAGCACGGCTAGGGAAGCAGCCTGCGCCAGGGGGTGGACGGCTGCTGGGGTGAAAGAAAAGGCATGCTGCACGCCCGCCGGCGTGCGCGTGCTGCCTGCCAGGCCCTCCTTCTGGGCTGGGCTGCTTCCCTCTTCAAATCCACGCATTCAGGAGTTTGTGCCCCTCCAGACCAGACGGCTGCACCCCCTCCCATTCCACCGTGTGGAACGCTGCCTTCTTGTCGGCTGCCTAACTGCAGGCTGCCTGTGCTCACTCTGTGCCACTCATGGTGCCGTCTGTTCCTTCCCTGGGCAGGTACGGCGGCGAGCATAAGGCGCCCGAGCTGCAGAAGGAGGC
Source organism: Chlorella sp. Dachan (assembly GCA_006782975.1). Classification (NCBI taxonomy): domain Eukaryota; kingdom Viridiplantae; phylum Chlorophyta; class Trebouxiophyceae; order Chlorellales; family Chlorellaceae; genus Chlorella; species Chlorella sp. Dachan. The sequence goes on along the minus strand of RRZL01000082.1, from coordinate 3,476,202 downwards.
GGTCTATGGCCTGACCGAGCTGCACCGCGAAGCAGTCAAGTGAGCTGTTCTGAACGGTTGGCGGTTGCCTGCGGTGGGGATTTGGCGCTGAGCTGCAAGGGGAGGCTGGTAATGGCCCGAACTGACTTGCACTACGAGGCACGCAAGTTAGTTTGGCTGAGCAGGTTTTGCAGCTGTACAGCATTGCGGCCAACCCCAGCCGCATGTGCCACCCGTCAAGAGCTTGTTGCACGCAGTTGATACCTCCTTTGCCGTTGGTGGTCCATACCTGCAGGCAGGCGCGCATCGTGGCCAACCCCGGCTGCTACCCCACCAGCGTGCAGCTGCCGCTGGTGCCGCTGCTGGCCACGGGGCTGATTTCGCACGAGGACATCATCATCGACGCCAAGTCGGGTGCGCAGCATGTGTCGGTTTCTCTTGACAGGCAGGGTCTGGCTGTGGGCTCGATCTCGCATTGCTGGCTGTTAACTCGATCTTGCAGGAGGACATCAGTAGCCTCGCGCCCAGTCATGGGAAGAGCTGCGGGGCTGCTGTAGTTGCTGTGCTGGTGCAGCGTGGACTGCCAACAAGAGCCATGCTGGGCTGCCCCGCTGCGCCTTCAATAGCAGGCTCGCCCAGCATGCGTGGCTGCTTTGTTATGTTGTTTGCAGGCGTGAGCGGCGCGGGGCGCAGCGCCAAGCAGAACCTCATCTACTCCGAGGTGCGACCGGCCCTCATACAAGCACGGACTTGGATGCATAGGGCACGGGCGTGCTTGCTTGCTTGCTTGCAGCGGAACTTCGATCTACACAGAGGTTGCAATGGCGCAATGGGTTTGCACAAGGTTGCTGCGGTCATGGTACTTTGTTTGCCAGCCATCACTGCGCCTTGGCCGTTTGATCCCTTCATCGCAACATAAGCACGCTCCTCCGCCAGCAACCGCCCCCATACCTGCTGCCCGCTGCCCGCTGTACGTTCCAAATGTCGACACCTGCTGAGGTCACCAAGGCATCAATGGAATCCAGTAAATCGTTGACACCTGATGCTGATGCAGATGGTTGCTCCTGGGACACCTGTTGCAGGTCATCAAGGGTATCAATGTAACCCAATGCATGGTTGACACCTGCTGCAGGTGACCGAGGGCATCAACGCCTACTCCGTGACTCGCCACCGCCACATGCCGGAGATTGAGCAGGGCCTGGCGGACGCGTGCGGCAAGGACGTGCGCGTCAGGTGGGTGTTGTGATCCATGCAGTTGGTTAGCTCGCAATCTCGCAATCAACATGACCACAATGCATCTGTTGTTGTGACGCAAGGCTGCCTGCCCAACTACCGTCGGCGTCGGCATCGTGTTGTCAATCGTGCGTCTCACGTGCGCGTCCCCGCTCTGCCTCACCTGTGGCCTCATGCCCCTGCTGATGCCGGTGCCCCGCGGCATCGCCGGACCCATCACCCCAGCTTGGGCTGGTCATTCGGTTTCACTTGGTTTGCACTCCCCATTGTTCTGTGTGTCTGCAGCTTCACGCCCCACCTGATGCCGATGACTCGCGGCATGGAGTCTGCCTGCTACGTCAAGCTCGCCGGCGGCGCCACCGCTGCCGACCTGCGCATGCACCTGCAGGCAGGCGCCAGGGCCGGAATGCGTGAATGTGTGCGCGCAACCCTGCTGCCAGGCGTCAAGCTGTGGAGCCCGCATCCGTCCGGCGAGCTGCCTCCACTTAGCAGTGCTTGCAGGGGCGGTGCCAGGGCGTGCCGCTCCACTCTGGCTCTAACATCCCCACCGCCGCATCTGCCTCTGCCCTGCACCTTAGGAGCGGTACCGGGAAGAGACGTTCGTGCACGTGCTGCCGGCGGGGATGGTCCCGCAGGTGAGCTTGCTGCATGTCCTGCATGGGTGGGGCAGGGTGGTGCAAGGCGAAGGAGTGCAGCGGCAGGCTGCTCTGCGGCACACCGTGGGTGCACCTTTCCGCCCACAGCTCCATTGGGCACTGCGCCATCCATGCCTCTGTAGCTGCACCACGTGCTGGGCAGCAACGACTGCTTTGCCGGCCATGCCCACTCGGAAACAAAAGCCCTTCCCTCCACACTGCCGACTCCCTCTGTAGACGCACCACGTGCGGGGCAGCAACCACTGCCTCATTGGCGTGTTTGAGGACCGCATCCCCGGCCGCGCCATTGTGCTGTCTGGTGCGCAGAGACGCTCTTGCCCTCAGATACCTCTTTGCTGCGGGTCAGATTGGGATGTGTGGGTGTGCACTGCGCTGTCGCCCGCGCGCACGGGCTGTCTGGCAGTGTGCTGTGGTGATGTGACAGCAACATGGGAGGGGGCGGCGCTCATGAAGTGCACTCCGCCCCAGCAAAGCAAGTGCTTGGCCAGCTTACTGTGCGTGCCGCCTAGCACCGCCGCCCTGCCGCTCCCACGCACCCTCCATGCTGCCCCATGCTGCAATGATCGCCAACCTGGTGAAGGGCGCCTCGGGCGCAAGCTGTGCTTGCGAGCTGGCCACACCCTAAATACCTGCCACCACCCCCACCTAAATTGCAGTGATCGACAACCTGGTCAAGGGCGCCTCGGGGCAGGCGATCCAGAACATGAACCTGCTGTTCGGCGTGCCGGAGGAGACTTCGCTGCTGCAGCAGGCCCTGTTCCCGTGAGAGGGAGGGGGCTCTGTGGCGCCGTGAAGCACCCTGGAGAGCCCCCCGCTGCGGCACCAGGCCCTGTTGCTGTGATGGGTGCCATCAGCTCAGGCGGCAGCAGGGGCTGCTCAGCAGGTGGTGCACTCTCCCACGGCAGCCGCAACCTGGCCAGAGCAGGCTGCCGTGCCTCCGGCAGGGACCATTCCGCACTGCCGCGCATACCGCCCTGCCTGCACACTTCTCGCATTGCTTCCCTTCTCTGCTGCTGCCGAACGTTGTTTCTCGTTACACACGACTGTGACCAGTCGGGTTTGAGCGCGTGGTGGTTAGCAGAGATCTGAGAAGGGGGATGAACTGGTTTGCTGTGATTGCAGCTTGGAGTCAGGTCAATTAGAATGCATAGTCAGTTGGAAGTGAACGGCAGCAAGACGGACTCGTGCTGCCACGCCTGTGCCGGCTGCCGCCTAACCCCTTTGTTCAGTCCACTCGGTACTTTGCAAACAGGTTGTCCGGATTGGTCATGGCCTTGAACTCGAGCGCGTTGCCGCTAGGATCATGGAAGAACATGGTCCACTGCTCGCCGGGCTGGCCTGTTAGGACGGGTGGGCAGAGAAGTAAGAGCACGTAAGACGGCAGGCATGCCAACGTTCACGCCAGGTGCTCAATGGGCAGCAGGGCTGAGGGCAACATGGTCCACCACTCGCCTGGCTGGCCTGCGGATCGCATGGGAGGGCAGGGACATCAGCCACAGCGCTGCATTCTGCCAGCTGCCGCCGCGCAAGCCCACGCAGCAGTGTCTGCTCGTGTCACCACAGCTCCCTGGCCTGCGCAAAGGCGTCCGGGCATTGACCTGCACATGCGCCCCTGCCCAGCTCCCCCTCCCTCTCATATCCCGCCACCAGCACCCAGCACCCACCCTGGAACCGCAGGTGGGGCTCAATCACAAACTTCACGCCCCGCTGCCGGCAGCGCTCCGCCAGCTGCTGGAACTGCTCCAGCCCCAGCGCCACTCCGTAGTGGGGCACCGGCACCGGGTCACCATCCACTGCCAAGGGGCAGGCAGGGCGGGCAGGGCGGGCAGGGCGGGTAAGTCAGCAGGGTAGGCCGCACAGAGGGTGGGCCGCACAGCTGGGTGGGGGGCACCGCAGGGTGGGCCGCACACGCCTGCTGGCCTTGTCCCACCCAACCCGGGTGTGCCCCCCTGGCTCGCACCCTTGTTGTGGCTGGCGGCCGCTGAGTAGCCGTCCACCAGGTGCGCCACAATCTGGTGGCCAAAGAGGTTGAAGTCCACCTGTGGGAGTGCAGGGCTGGATGGGCCAGCTCAGCCTTAACTGCTGTTGAGGCAACTGCTGTCGTGTTCAAGTCCCGAAGCTGGTGTCAGCTTTGGCAAGCGAGCCACCGCAGCATGCTGAGCAGGGCCCGCAACCTGCGAAGCAGCAGCCTGCAATCAAAGGCAGGCCAGGCAGGCACTCACCCAGCGCTCCGCACTGCGCCCCTCGCTGCAGCCCAGCGTGCTGCAACGAAATGGGGTGGCAGGCCGGGAGGGGCGGTTGGCGCTTGGTTTCGTGCGCCTGCTGGGCAGCGCGCTTGCAGCTGTCAGCACGCTTTGCCGCGCCGGTTTGCTCACTTGATGTAAAAGTCTCGGGCCGCCTCGATGCTGTGCACCGGGAAGGCGAGGTGGAAGGGCGGCACCGCCATGGCGGCTGCCAGTGGCGGCCTGCGTTTGGAGCAGGCGGCGGCGGCGGCAGCCAGATAAGTGAGCTTGCCGGTGCAGCGGCGGCGGTGATGACACCCTGCATCTCTTGCCGACTCACTGCGCCACGCCTGAGCGCCAACAAAGCCCGGAGGGCGCGGGCCGCGGGCAGGGTTTCGCCTTGGAGGCCTGAGGCGGGTGGGCGGCAATTGGATCGCGCTGCAGTTGCCTTCAGCAGGTTGGCAAACGAGACATCAGGCGAGCTGGGGCACTCGAGTCATCGAGGCGCTGCATGAGACAAGTGGCGTGGCAGGGCAAATGCACCTCTGGAGCGCACCAGATGCAATTGCTGCTGATCGGCCCTCCCCCCCCCGCCACACCAGGCCCCACCCGTCGCACCTTGGGTGAATGGCAGCGGCCCGCAGGCGGCTCGCCCAGGCAGCAGCGCAGTTCGCCAGGCAGGCAGCAGTCAGCGGCAGGGCCGGCCCAGCCCTCAGCAGCAGCGCAGCGTTTGAGTGTGCAACCACTTCTGCAGCGGCGCAGGGAGCCAGCCTCGCGCGCAGCAAGGTGAGGACCGACGCGCCCGATGGGCCGGCGATCGCTGCAGGAGCAAACATCGGTGCAAGGTGCCGCCGCCGGTCGCCGCCGCCGCCTGACGCTGCCGCCTTCCCCCCTGCCCCTCCCCCCTCACCTTTCCTGCAGCAGTTCCCCTGGGGCAAGGTCTCTCTGGGTTTTGCAGCAGCCGGCCTGATGACTGTGGCAGAGCCTCCCAGTGCGGGCTGCGCGCCCGCTGTCGCAGCCGAGGTGCGACCGCCGCGGTGCAACCGACCATTCGGTTGGCGGGGGTTGGTACCCTCGCGATGCACCCAGCCCTGCTGCCAGCTGCAATGGCACCGACAGTCGGCCCCGTGTGCCGCGACCTTGTTGGCTGCAGCTGGCTGGACCGCCCAAGTCCACGCCGCCCAAGGCCAAGGACGACCCCACCCGCCACAAGGTGGCTGCTGCCCCTGCTGGCTTGCTTGGGCTGCCGCTGTTGGGCTTGTTTGGGGCAGCGGCTGCTGCGCAGTGTGCAGCCAGCCTTTTGTGTCGGTTTTCCCTGGTACCAGAGCACCTGCCCTACTCTGATGCTGCGGCATTCCCCCCCACTGCTTGGTGCGCAGGTGGTGTTTGTGCTGGGCGGCCCCGGCAGCGGCAAGGGCACCCAGAGCGCGCGGCTGGTGGAGGAGTTTGGGGTGGCGCACCTCAGGTGGGTGCTGGGCGAGCTGATTAATTCGGTGGGTGCTGGGCGAGCCGGTTGATTCTGGGTGGCGGGCCACACCCAGCTTGCCGCTGCGTGTTGCTCTGCATGGGTGCTGGAGGGCTGCAGGCGAGGCGCTGGCACCAGCGCCCTGCTGCGGGCAGGCCTCCCTCAGCAGCCAGGCCTCCCTCAGCAGCTCTCAACTGCAGGCCAGCACCGGCCGCGCGACACCGTGTGACCACGCCTGCAAGCGCAAGCCCCCAAACTTGTGTTACAACGCTCGCAAACCGTACTGGTGCTCCACCTGCCTCGCAGCGCCGGCGACCTGCTGCGTGCGCACATGAAGAGCGGCAGCCCCGAGGGCCAGATGGTGGCCGACATGATCAAGAACGGCCAGATCGTGCCCAGCCACGTGAGTGGGAGAGAGGGAAGGGGTGAGGGTGAGAACCGAGGACCGTTCGTCCTCCCTACTGTCTGCACATTGTGTCACTGAAGGACAGGACCAAGCTGATCAAGGACCGGCAATGTCACAAATTGCTGCATCCAGATGCGCACCTCCGACCTGCGCTCATCCACTCGCCCTGCTTCACTCTTGCTGCCCCTCCCGCAGGTCACCATCAGCCTGCTGCAGCGCGCCATGGACGAGAGCGGCAAGCACAAGTTCCTCATCGACGGCTTCCCGCGCAACGAGGAGAACCGCGCCTCGTTCGAGAAGCAGGTGGGGGCTGGGCTGGGGCTACGGAGGTGTGGCTGGGTGACGACTGGCCGAGGCAGGCAAGGGTGTCTCAATCTGGGTGGCTTGCCGGGGCAACGAGGAAGAGCGTGCCTCTGTTTAGCAGCACGTGGGTGGGTGAGGGACGGAGTGGTGACTGCTGCCCCACCCGTCCAATTGGGCGCGTTTGTGTGATGCAGTTTTTGGTGGCTCTTGCTGCCTGCGTGACACCATGCGTAACCTGCTCGTCAGCTGAAACGCTCACCGCTGGCCCCCCTCCCTCCCCTGCAGACGGGCATCGAGCCCGAGCTTGTCCTCTTCTTCGACTGCCCTGAGGAGGTGCGGCGGGCGGCGCCGCAGGCTGTGTGTTGTGGTGGCACGTGCTGCCCATTGGCATGTTGGCATGTGCTGGTGGGGCAGCAGTGCAAGCAGGCAGGCAGGGTGGTGCCGTTGCAAGGCGCCTGCCTGCCTGGGTGGCTCTGTCGGGGCGCCGGGCCACACGCACGCCCAACTACTACTGATCAAGCAGGTGATGGAGAAGCGGCTACTGGGCCGCAACGAGGGCCGCACCGACGACAACATCGAGACGATCCGCAAGCGCTTCCACGTGCGTGGCGGTTGCATGCATGGGTGCCGGTGGTGGTGCTGCTGTGACATGGCTTAGCTGCTGCGCGGCACAACCGCGGCAGCGGGGATACGTTGGCAACGTGCACCTCTGCCGTACTGCCGCAGGTGTTCATCGACTCCTCCATGCCTGCCAACCAGGCCACTTGCATTGTAGCAGGTTAATCAACTAGCAACAACTTTCACCTGGAAATATGCACCTGTCCTACTGCCACAGGTGTTCATCGACTCCTCCATGCCCGTCATCCAGCACTATGAGGCGCTGGGCAAGGTGGGGCGCGCGCCTCGGGGTGGCTCAAGCGGCACCGGGGGCGCCTGCTGGGCGGCGCAAGCGCACTGGGCGATTCCTTGCAAGCTTGCTCCTGGGTCTGTGGAAGCTGGCGGCCTGCATTCCGTGCCAGTCAAACAGCCTGCACGTGCGGCCGCCGCCGCTCATTCCCACTGCTTCTGTGCGCATCCCGCCCTGCCAGGTGGCGCGCATCAACGCCGACCGCCCCGCCGAGGAGATCTACAAGGAGGTGCGCCGCCTCTTCCTGGAGTTCTGAGGCTTCCTGGTTCTGAGGCGGCTTCCTGGAGTTCCGAGGCACGCTTCCTGGAGTTCTGAGGCGGCCGCTTGGAACCCGGGGCGCTGGAGGCGGCGGGCTCCAGCTTGGAGGCTACACTGGCGGCGCCTGGCACGGAAGCGCCCGCTGCCGCCATGCGGCTGTGCGCCAGAGCGCTGCAGCCAGGCGACGCCCGGCACGGAAGCCCCCGCTGCAGCCCTGCCAAGCGTAGGCACCCCCAACCTTGACGTGGCTTGCCCGGCCATTCTTTATATTTACCCCTTGTACTGCTCCCCTTTCCGCCAGCACTCCTCTTCCTCAGCACTTCTGCCCAGATTGATTTTGTGACCGACTGGCGCACTGGAGGCAGGCGATACGATGCTGCAGGAGGCGGATTTACATGGCTGCTCAGGCGGAGAGAGATGGCAATTTATAGCGGAGTTCTTTAGCTGGATTGCTGATTCGACAGCAAGGTTGAGGGACTGTGTTTGGCATACGCTCGCATCCTCTCAGGAACAAATGACTGAACAGATCAGTGCCTGTGAGCAAAAATAGGACCTCTCGCGGCACAGCCTCTTGGGACGTCTCTCAGGGCTGCTTTGTGGCTTGTTTCTCTCTCGGGAAGTATGGCTATCGCTCTCCTAAGCGTTGGTTGCAGTCTTGGTGGCGCCCCCTCCTCCAAGCATGCGCTGGCAGCTGAGCGCCGAGGGGGCACCCTGCTGGTGCCCTTTCATTGGAGCCCTTCCACAATATCACGCTGCAGCGGGCAGCTTGGCGGCGCAGGCCAGCCCCCTGGCCACGCTGGCTGACTCGACCAGCTGGTACACTGCAAGTACACGCAGAGGGGCCAGAGGTGGGGCAGGTGTGGAGGCGCTTCACTTCATGGGCAGCGGCCAAGGCGCTGTTCGCTGGAATGACCGGCAGCTCACGCCCCAACACCTCTGCAGCGCATCCATGCCGGCCTCATGTAACTGCGCCATGTACCCGCCCCACATGGCTGCCCTCCACCCACCTGACCCGACGGTGGCCCCCAGGGCGATGCACCCCAGCAGGGCAATCAGCACATAGTTGATGCCCAGGCGCAGCTTGCTGGCGCCGTAGCCGCGGTGGTAGCTGGTCCACATGGCGATGGGGGCCACAAAGCACAGGGGCACCATGCAGGCGCCGCCCTTGAGGCCGCTGCGCAGGTGGAGGAGCGAGGGAGGCAGCGTTTGCAGGACGTTGTGTTGGAGGTGGCACGAGGGGGCGTGTGGTTGGTGAGGGCGAATGCGCAGTAAACAGGCGGGGCTGGGAAGGGCAGACGGCCGTCAAACCAGTCTAGGCTAGACTCTAGCCCGGCTGGTCCCCACCTGAGCTGGTTGAAGTAAGGGACCTTGAGCTGCGCAGGAAGAGGGGCAAGTTAGGGGCCGCATCAGCAACGTGAGCAGCAGCGGAGGCACCACAGGCGGTTTAAACGGCCCGCAGTCTGGGGCCAAGGCGGCGAGCCATCCAGCCCAGCTGCCCACTCACCGCGAAAAAGGTGACAGCAGCCACGTAAGCGGTGCGGACCACCAGGCGCGTGAGCCAGGGCCGGCAGGCGATGGGCAGGGGCAGCAGTTTGCGCTGCAGCAGTGGGAGAGACACCACACACGCACAGGGTGGGCACAGTGGCAGGAGAGGGCGGCAGGTGGCGGGGGGAGCAGCAGCGCAAGTCGCCACACGTCACAAAGCCAGTGTGCTGGCAAGTTGGCCGGCGGCACATCCCACCACCCGGTCCAGCGCTGCATGCTGTCCACTCAGGCCAGCATCGCATCTTGGCTATCCTGCTGGGGATCCCCACCTGGGCGGCCTGCTCCTCAAGCATCTCATACACCTGCGGACAGGGACCACGGCAGGGGCAAGCTGTGGATGGGTGGCATTGACCCGCAGCATGTGTTCACATGACGTGATGCCATGCACTGCTGAACGGGTATGCACACAGCCCACTGGACCGGCGGCAGCGGCGGCAGCACCAGTCCAGCGCCAGCCACTGCCAAATCTGACTGTCATTATCGGCCGGCCTCAATTCGCACCGCCATGCTGAAGGCAGGGTAGGCTGCTCCCACGTGCGCCAGCACAGCCACGTTGGCCACAATGGACGGCCCACGGCTGCCGGGCAACAAACGAGCGAAGGCGGCATTGTGAGACAGCTGAAGCAGGGCCAGCGGGAAGGGAGGGAGGCCAGATCGGCACCATGGCTGACCGGGGCACAGCCTGCTGCCCCTGGCAGCATGCATACATGCCGCGCCAGGCAACTCACTAAGGAATCGACTGCAGGATGTTGCCGGCCACCGCACTGCCAAATGCCGCGTAGCCGGCTGCATGCACGGGCGAGGGCAAGCGAGCAGGTCTGGGAGGCTGAACATGTTTGCGCCAGGCATGTGCAGGCATACCACCACTTGGTGCATCCCGGCTTCGGAGGCTGAGTGTTTGGGCCAGGCTTGTGCAAGCGTATCACCACGTGACAATCCCGGCCTCTGACCTATTGCCACGCCAAAGTAGCACACGCCAATGACCCTGCAGTGCATGGGGGCAGGCACTGGTTGGTGGATGGGTATGTGGCGGCCAGGTTCAGGCAAAGTCGCAAGAGAGCCCGGCAACTGCCGCTTCTGGCCAGCACTACACAGCACTGAGGCCCGGCGCGATTCACGGCGAGGTAGCGTGAAGGCTTGACAACTGACAATCAGCAGCAACCCCATTGCAACCCAGCAGAGAGGCCGCGACTCGAGCGCAAGTCCACATGGTGTATGAATTCACCACCCCACTCACAGGTATGTGGCAGCCAGGGCCTTGCGCATGCTCTGGAGCACGGAGGGAGACTTGACGGTGGCGTTCACCTCGATCTGCACCACCTGCCCGCCAAACGCATAGTGCATGGCCCCCATTCTGCAGGCGCAATGCGGCAGCCGAGCGTTAGTTTGAGCCGTTGGTGCACTGCACTCACTGAATGCAGCAGACTTGCCAAACCGCCAGCGCAGCACGCTTCATCAGCGCTCGGCACATTGCCATCGCTCACCCAGACAACAGGTTCATCGCTGTGCCCAGAGCGCCGCCTTTCTGCACGACGGCATAGTCTGCCTGGGCGGCCCCGCCGTGCACCTGCGGCTCAGGAGAGCCGTCATCCCAACTCAGCAGCATCGCAAACCTGGCAGCAGCTGTCACCAGCAGCGCTGCCGACTGCGCCACAGCGGAAGCGTCAGCCCGGCTCAGCAACGCGCCCCCTGGCGGCACGTGCCAACACCTGCCAATGCCAACCTGCAACCTGCAGTGGATAAGGGTGCACTCACCAGGATGGACACGAATGCGACTCCGGCATACACCAGTGGCATCACGGCGCCCACAAAGGATACCACCTGAGGTTGGGAGTGGGGTGTGGGGTGTGTAGGGCGGCATGCAATGCTATACTTTAAAGGAAGTGTGCGTTGCCAAAGAGGTTGCCCACGGCTCCAATCCGGGCAGAACCTGGCCTGAGCAGCCAAAACCAGCAGCGGCACTTGTGCTGGAGCCAGCCGTGCACACAGCCTCCAGAACAGAGGCGCATCAGCCAGCAGCGAGCTGGCCCAGGTGCAGCAGAGCCCCTCACCGTGAGGGCATGGAAGTCCTTGAACTGCCAAAAGGTTAGGGAGCAGGATGGGGATCATCAGTCGGAACCGCAACACATGGTGGCTGTGCAGCGTTGCGGTACCACTGTGTTGCTGCACCGTACAACTGCAACCAAGATGCTGCAGCCCTTTTCTGGCCTGCAACCGAGCACACCTGGCTGACCGCAACCATGGCTGCCGCAAAGCACAGCGTCCAGGGCACGATGTCCTCTTGGCTGTCACATGCCGCACCTGCGGACAGACAGAATGCATGGGAGGCACAGGCTGGGCACATCGCAGGGGGGGACACGGCTGCATACTGAATGCCGCAACTGCTCCAAGTTGCTGGCCCGAACATGCACCAGAGCTGCCTGCCATGCATGCTGTTTTCCAGCTGCAAGCGCTCCTGGTGAGGGCAGCCATACACTGCGCACCATTGTCGCCCCAGCAGCCAATGCTGGCAAGCGAGGCGCCGCCCACCACTGTGTAGATGAGCACGCCCCCTACCTGCAACAGTGCATGCATGCACAACTGAGTCATGGGTGCTGAGGAGCAAGAGGGTGGCCTGCACTGCACGCCAGCAACTGAGCTGGCCCAGCTCGGAGCAACCCGCAATGACCGTATGGCAAACGCCCGCCCAGACGCACACTGCCGGTACGCTGCATCACGCAGCTGCTGCACACAGTAGTGGCGCCTATGCATGCAGGGTCGCCATGTGGGCTTGCATAAAACAGCAGGCAACAAGCACTGGCGGCATAGGCGGCGGCGCACCATGTCGGTCAGCTGCAGGCCCATGATCCAGCGGCGGCCCCGCCGGCCCCACACCTCCTCTGCCAACGCGCGCAGCGTGCGCACCCGCTGCCCGTCGCGCAATGTATGCATCTGCGGGGCAGGAGGGGAGCAGCAGGGCGTGGGAGTTGGGTCGGTAAACAGTGCCCAAGCGGTGCGGACAGCCAGCGACAGCTGGCAGCTTGTGCAGCTGCGGGCAGGTGGGGAGCAGCAGGTGTTCAGGCACGTTGCACCGCGCACGCCTTGGGAGCGGGATCGGAGCCAGTGCAGGACAAAGCAGAGGGCCAGCTGAGTCCAAGCGGCGCAAACAGCCAGCAACAGCCGGCAGCTTGCCGAAGTGCAACCTCTTCAAGCGCAGCTTTGGGCGGCCGCCGCCGGGAAGGCAGGTGCAAGCCAGTCGGCCAGCCAGTGCGCAAGCAGCTCTGTTAGACACAGCTCGGCACAGCTATTTAACCACGGCGCAGTGAGTTGCGCACCTCTGCTAGCAGGAAGGCAGAGTAGGCAGAGGCGCCGGTGGCCAGGGCCAGCACACACAGGCCCAGCACCCAGCCCTGGCTGGCCAGAGCGTAGGGCAGACCCTGTTGGGCAGGGTGGCAACAGCGTGGGTGGGTGAATGCACGTAGCAAGGCATGCGCGCATGCCGACTGCCCGATCACACGCACCCCCTTGCCTCCTGTGTGACGCCCACTCACCAACACCCCGGCGCCGAACATCACGCATATGAGGTGCAGGGTCACCTCGACCCAGCTTGCTGCACACAGTAGAGGGGGAGGGAGCGGAGACGCGGGACGCTCGCACGGACACGGCTGGTGGGCCACAGCGGCGGCAGCGGCCGGCAAGCGTCGCGGCCTGTTCAGGGATGGCCCCGCTCCGGTTGCCCAGCGGCACCCACCTTGTCCCGGCTGCGTGACCTGGTCGTCCTCCACGGCTGCAAACACCTTAACCTCTCCCTCGGCGCTCTCGAGCAGCCGGCGGCGCTGCGGCTCCTGCAGCGTTGGCACCATTGTCTCCAGGCTACATCGCAGACCCGGGGGCAGCGGGGGCTCCAGCAGCCGCGTTGGAGGGCGTGCGTTTGCTGGGCAGTAACTCGCGAGCGGGCTCTGCGCGCTCTGTCGCAGCTTTCAGGACGCGCGGGAGTTTCGTGGGGTCAGTAGACAGCGAGGCGGCCCATGGGCGCCGCAGCTGGCGGTCTGCGAGGAGCCGGCACGTGGGCGGCGGGCGGTCACGTGAACATGCGTCGGGCACAGCCGAACTGCTGCAGCTGTGCCCGCCAGTGCACCCAGGCGATGCAGGTGCTCTCGCGTGGGAAGAGCAGGCACTGTCAACAAACAAGCATGTGCGCTGTTTCCGCAGTTTCAGGCTGTGACGCATGGGTTGAGCTGCTTGTGCCGCAAGGGCGCTCAACGGTTACACGGGCCGCCTCGCTAGGGGGCTACAAGTGCATCCATGCTGCTGAGAATCCACGCAAGGTGGTGGGCTGTGCACGTTGCGAAGGACAAGGGGGCATCACACTCGGCATCCCCCCAGCTCAGCGCACCCACGAGGACGTCGCCCTCTGCCGTTGGCAGCACCACAGGCCCGCCGCTGTCTCCCTGCAAAGCAGAGTGACAACCAAAGGTAGTGGGGGAGCGTTGTTTCAAGGTGCCTGCTTACCCGCCGTCCTGTTGCCCTCCTGCCCCCCGCCCAGACGCCGTGTCAGTGGCAGTGCAGGCGGTACCTGGCAAGCTGTGCTGTTGTCGCTGCCGGCGCAAAAGGTGTCGGGGTAGGGGGATGGGCACTCGCCCTGGCCATAGACTGTGAGGCTCGTGTACCTGCGCATGCATCAGCGTGGTGGACCAGCATCAGTGGCCCTGTGTCTGCTGCGCAACTCTGCCATTGCCTGCTGGCGAGCCGCTGCCTCAGTGCATGCAAGCAGCCCACCCGCCTCCCAGGCCCCTGCCAGCGCACCGCAGCACGTCTGAAGGCTCCCCGGCCTCCGTCCTGCCAAACCCAGCCACCCAGACGGTGGAATCGGCAGGAGGGGTGCCGGCACCCAGCTGCGCACGCTCCGGCAGGCGCACAAGGGGGGCTGTCGAAGGGCGCGCGAGCTGCACCACGCCAATGTCCCCTCTGGGCTGGGAGGAAGAGGCTTGCAGATCGAGATGGGGGTCGTAGCCTGCTCAGGGGGAGGGGGAAGGGCATGCCGTGGTGACCGGCGGGTAACGTTGATCATCGCGCAGGCTGGCAGTGCCACACGGCGTGCCACACGGTGGGCACCCCCGGCTGCACAGCCCCGCATGCCACAGCGGCGTGGCCGACCCGCCTTTGTGTGGATGCACCGCTGCTGTGACGATCCACTCTCCGCCCGTCCAGACGGTCAGCTCGTGGGGCTGTGCCATCCGCCCCTTGAACAGTAGGCACTGCAGTTGGGTGGCGGGTCGGTGGCACTGAGATGGCACTCAGGTGGGTGGCAGGAGCGTGAATGCGGCCGTGCGTGGAGGCATATGTGCTCAGGTCGGCCTCTCACACAAGCATCCACCGCAGCTGCAACATCCGCAGCTGGATACCAGGGCTCACGTGGGCTGCTGTGACGACTAGGGAGGGTGCGATGAGCGCCCCTGTGCAGGCGGGCGGCATAGGGGAACAGGGCGGGGCCGCCGTCCTCCCGGCCTGCTATAATGCGCGTCCGTAGGGGAGCATGCGAGCTTTGCAATGAGCTGCTGACGAATGCTGCAGGTTGGGAGCTGGGCGCCGCCCGCCAGCTGCCACCCGGCGGCATGCCAAGCAGCGGTGAGGGTGTGCCGCCAGCGGCAGGCACGCTTGAACCGGCCAGGGTTCGGCGACTAGTGTTCTTAAATCTGCTGCTCATGGACGGCTGCGGGGTGGCAGCATTTGGATGTGCCAGCGCATGGCCTGCAGGGCACACCGTTGGTCAAGTGAGGCGGGGGCGGCGGCGGGGGCGGCGGCGCCCGCCCCGCACACTGCGGGTTCCCGCAGCTGCTGCTAACCCACTTGTTATGCACACGCCACAAGGGCATGTCAGCTCGGCGGTGAGCAAGAGGGCGAGGAACAGTAAAGCCAGGCGCGCCAGCGCCACCAGTGGTGTTCACGGCTGATTAGCCACATCGGTCTCGCGATCGCGCTGTCCAGGGTGTCTGCAAAGCAGCCGCAATGGCGGCGACACTTGTGAGTCCTGAGGTGCCGCCCGTCCTGGACTGCCGCATGCATGCAAGTCCGGACTTGCTGCTCCCACCACTTTGCCGTGATGCACTTCCTGGACTGCACATTGCACTGGCACCGATTATCTGCAGTTGGCGGAAAGCCCAAACCTGGGCTGTCGCCGCCACTCGCTCAGGTTTGTGTCGGCGCCCAGATGGGAGCTGGGCAGCTGCACTGTCCTCTGATCGCTGCGAACACCAAGCAGCGTGAGTTCTGTCACTTGCAAAAACACAGCCACGTTACAGCAGAGTATGCGCAGCTGACCGAATGACAGTCAGCCGGTTTACACGGCGGTGGCTGCCGCCGCATCGGGAGCCACCTCCGCCTGCCCGCCTCCAGGCAGCGCCGCCTGCTGCTCCTGTGCTGCCGCAGTTGCCTGCTGCTGCTGCGCCGCCGGCTGCTGCGGCTGTAGCTGCGCCGCACCTGCTGCTGCTCCCTCCTGCTGCGCAGGCTGCGGCCGGGGCCCCGGCAGCTCGCAGATGGGTCGCGGCGGCGGGCAGCCCTCAAGGGTTGGCGGCGGGAAGGCAAATGGGCTGTCTCCAAAATTGGCCGTCACCGCTGCGGCCGTCTGCTGCTGCCGCCGGTCGGTGTAGAGAGAGATGGCTGGGTAGTAGGTGCCTTCCCGCAGCCCTTCATGCGCCTTGCCCTGCGCGAGAGGGAGTGCAGGCCGCAGAGGAGCCATATTTATGCAGGTGGAGCATTTCCATGCATCGATCAAATGTCGGGAGGGGAGCCGGTGGGTTGGCAGGCGCTCGGCGGCCGGCCTCGATGGCCCCAACTGGCGCACCCATCTGGCGCCCGCCCATGTGGCTCCCTCACATATCAAGCCCTCTTCCGATGCCTCTCTTCTGCCCTCTTCCGCCGCCCCGATTCCGCTGCCGTGCCCCCACACGGCTGCCCCGATATGCACGATGTGCACACTCCCAGACTGGACGCACCCCAAGCCCCACCTCAGCGCCCAGGAAATCGCACCTGCAGGCGGCCGTTGCGTGTGAAGGCCACCCAGCTGCCGGGCAGCGGCTGCGGCTGGGCAGGGGCGGCATCCTCCGGGAAATACAGTTTGCCCTTGTACCGCACCACATCTGCGGTACGGGGGAAATGCAGCTGTCGGCAAATGCAGCTATCGCTGTTGGTCCTTGTACCGCACCACGGCTGCAGTACGCGGGCAAATACAGCTGCCCCTGTAGGCAGAAGACAGCTGGGAGAGGGGTGGGGGCCGGGCGCATGCCTCCCAGGCAGGGGGTGGCCGCTGGTGCACGCATCCACGGCTCCTAATGGCCGGCCGCAGGTGCCAGCAGCCGCTCCCTCCATGGGGGGGTGCAAACGCCCACCCCCAAGACTTCAGCCAAGCATCCCCCCACCTGCTCAACCAACCAGGCGGATGCTGACAACCATGGCCGCCACCCGAGGCCTACCTGCGGGCCCCTTCTCAAAAGGCCGGCCGCCTTCGGGCAGGTGCAACAGGCAGCCCACCACGTCTCCCTCGCCAAACGGCTCCCCGTAGTCGCCCCGCCACCCCTTGTGCACCTGCGTGGGATTGGGCAGCGCATGGAGCGTGCAGGGGGAGGTGGATGGAGAGAATGCATCTCGCTATAGTCGCCCCGCCACCCCTTGTGCACCTGCAGAAAAAGAAGAAGAAGTTACAGTGCGTGGCGTGACTTGCGACCCCTTGTGCACCTGCGTGGGCGGCGCATTGGGCGTGCAGGGGGAGGCGGAATGGGTGCATGCATGGGGGAGGTGGAACGGTGCATGGGGAGAGTGCAGGCATGGCGAGTGTGTGCCTCCACGTGGGCAGAGGGAGCATGCATGGGGAGGTGGAATGGTTCTAGCAGCAGGAGGGCTCCCCATGACTGCGCATGCAGCCATGGAGCGTGAGGATGAGGGGCACAGCCTGAAGCACAGTAACAGCACAGCAACAGTTCAAAGTCCTGCTGTCCAACCCGCAGCACTGCCGGCCCGCGCGCGATTGGCACCAGGCGCCACGTGTGCTGCCTCCATGCCCCCAAAAACATTTGGTCTAGCTACAATCCCGCACTGCCAATATGCCGCAAAATGTTTGGTCTGGCCACAACCCCGCACCTTGCTGCCGCCCTGGCTGCGGTAGCTGTAGCCTTGCTCGTCGGCGCCCACGGGCGCGTGCAGCTCAGCTTGCCGTGTGGCCCAGCCAATCCTGCTGGGAGTCCGACTGGGGTCCTTCTGTTATACAATCTGATCAGTGGGCCCTCTCAGACCGAGGCTAGGGCAGCTTCAGGGGCTCCAGGCGTCAGCTCTTGGTAACTGTTTGCAAGCAACAACCCGGTTGGTCGGCAGCAGTGCACCAGCCGTTCACTGCTAAGAGTGGTTGGACCAACCTCCCCACCTGGCGGCTCCGCTGGGCCCCAGCCGGTCAATGCGCACTTCAAAGTACCACGTGCCGCTGTGGGTGCCATGCGTGGCACGCACCTGTGGGCAGCGAGAGGTTTTCTCAAACAAGAGATGCGGCGCACAACGGAGGCGCCACGGCAGACGGCAGCGTAGCGAGGAGCAGGGCAGTGGCACGCTCTGGCCAACGGCTCAGCCACGGCAAGCAAACTCTGGCCAAGAACTCATTGTCAGTGCCACATCAGCACATGCACAATCAGCCAGGCACTAAGGGCACGGAGAACCGGCCACGACAGGCAGCCCAACCCAGCTGTCGACCCAGCTGCGGCCCCGCACCCACCATGCGGTAGCCCGCCTCGCTGGCTGCCGCCAGCTGTTGCTCATCCAGCTGCACCTCCCCCGCCTTGTCCTCGGCGGACAGCTGCACAGGGCGCCAGCTTGACCGCAGCCGCTCCGAGCCCTTGGCAATCTCCTGCCCAAGCTTGACAAGCTCCTCTGGCTGTGCAGCGGCGGCGGCGGCGGCGCCGCGGCCGCCCNGCCGCGTCCCCGCCCCCGCTGCTTGGCTGGGGGCGCTGCTGCTGCAGCTGCTGGCGAAGCAGACCGCTTGCGGGTGCCATTAGCATTGGCCGGCATGGCTGCCTCAGCCGGGCCGGCGGCGGCGGCGGCGGGCGGCTGCTGATCGGTGGCGGCAGGGCCCGGCGGCTCGCCTTCCATGGTGCTGGATTGTCTGCATGTGTTGGCATGGGGCGAGAGGCGCTGGTTGTTCCGCTTCCTGACCGCTGCCAACCTGTTCGCTTCAAACGGCTGCCGGAGAGTCCATCGCTTACCTTATTCAGGCACTGACTGCTGCCCGCCACAGATCGCAAGCGCGCGGGGAAGGCAAGGGTATGTTTCGAGCTCGCGAGGAACCGCCCAGGCAGCCCAGGGGCTGATCGCAACTTGTTGAAGGCCTGCACGCACACACAAACACGATCGCTACTGTTTCTGAAACTGGCAGGCCCACCGCCCATCATGACGCCGCCCGCGGCCGCCGCTGAGCCGCTGTCAACAGAACACAGCCTGCCTCGGCACTGCGCAATAGGCAAACCACTCTGCACTGGCCAGCCCCGCAGCTTCAAACGTAGACACGTCGATGAGGCGGTCGGTACTGCAGACGCCGACTGGTGCCAGGCGACTCAGACTTGCGTACAGGCGCTCCAGCCGGACGGGTGTTCAGACGCCGTGGCCCACCAAACTTTGCCTGCTCATCGGCATTGCATCACGTGCAGGCGCATGGGGTGGCCTTCTGGTATGTATTCATCATGTTGTTCGTAAGCATGCATTATTATCATGAAATCAAATGGCAGTGCGGTACAGATCACGAATTGGATTAGTTCGAGTTGAAGCGGAGATGAGATGCGCTCAGCTTGCCGGCTACCGCCGGGAGGGCACGCTGCTCAACCAGTCTGCCACATTGCTTGCAATGGCGAGCAGCGCGTCCACTGCGCTGCCACTGCTGGCTTGGCTGTCGCTGCTGCCGCTCGGTGCGGCTGGGATGGGCAGGGCCAGCTTCTCTTTCAGCCACGGTAGATGGTCCTCAACTCGGGTGTAGTATGAGTATGGCGCGCGGCAGTCTGACGGGCCGAACGATGTCACGCCCACAACTGAATCGCCGCTCAAGCCTGGCAACACAATCGGGCCTCCGCTGTCGCCCTGCGCAGCAAGACAGAGTGGGCAGGTGCAGCGGTGAGCGCAGTGCCGCCGGCTGCACGGCGCCAAGCCACCAGCAGGCGTGCACGTGGTGCTGTGCCGATGTTGTGCTGCCCAGCGGCACTGCAGGGCAAGCACACTTGAACACACCTGGCAGGTGTACCCCGTGACTCCGCCCGCACAAAAGTCGTCGGCATATGCAGGCGGGCACTCGCTGCTGGCAAACACTGTTAGGTCAGTGTACCTGCGCGAGGCACAAGGGCGCAGCACGGAAGCGGTTTGGCTGGGTGTGAGCGCGCATGGGCAAGTGCTTTGGCACACCATACTGCCCCAGCGCTTTAGCGCTGGGGGTAGCAGACACAAGCAGGCCTGGAGCCCCTGAAGCTCCCCCTGCCCTGGTCCGTTTGGGCCCACGCAGCAGGGTATGAACAGGAAATTTCCATACCGCCCTGCCCCACATCCACGCGTCCCTCACCTCAGCACGTCTGACACCTCGCCATCTTCTGTGATGCCGAATCCAGCCGCAAACACCCGCGTGCCGGCTGCGGGCAGCGGCTGCGCCAGCTGGCGCGTGCCCAGCGCGCCCTGTGCCGGCCCCTCTGGCAGGCGGGCAGGGGCCACGGAGCACGGGCTGGCCAGTGCAATGATGCCGATGTCAAAGGAGGGCTGTGAGTGGGAGCGGACGGCATCCGATGCCAAGTAGCCTGCGGGTATGGCAGAGGGGTGGGTGCAGCGCTGGGCGGTGAGCAGCTGACGGCATGCAGCGTGGGGTGATCAGCCGCAGCCTGCTCCAACCAACTGCTCTTTCCTGGGAAGATGCTGGCCCAGCGGCACAAGCTCAGCGGCACAGCACTCCCCAAAGACAGACAGAAAGAAAGAGTGCGCCCTCGGGGTGGGTTCAAGGGCATACTGTGTAATGCAGCTCGCAGCACTCCTCACCCTCATGAGGGTAGGCTGCTGCCGCCTCAAACCACTCGCCGCGGATCCAGACCCGCAGCTGGGACGGCTCCGCCTTGCGCCCCTCGTGGTCTAGGCACTGCAGTTTGGCAGGGGGTGATATGGGGGTTAGAGGGCGGCTGACTGTCTCAGGCAAGGGAGCACTGGCTCCACGCCAAGCATCGTGTCCACAGGTTGCAGTGCCACAGGCCCCGCAAGCGGAACAGCAGACGGCGGTGCATGCACTTTATCTCACGTGGGCAGCGGTGAGGATGTGGGATGAGCCGACCAGCGAGCCGCTGCAGCGGAAGGCCGCCGACTCATTCACCCTGAACTGCACAAACGCGGCGTAGGGGAACAGAGCCAGCTCTGCGTCCGCATCGCCGTCAATGATGCGGGGCTGCATGTCTGGGCCGCCCTGCGGCCCGTCGGGTGCCACTGGCTGCGCCCCCGGCACGGGCCGCCAGCCGCCGGTGGGCGGCGCGTTGNCCGCCGGTGGGCGGCGCGTTGAGCAGCGGCGACGGGCCGGCGACTGCGCCGGGCAGGGCACTGTCGGGCAGGCCGGTAGGTGAAGAGGTCCCTTTCAACAAGCGGCCTGTGAGGGGTGCATTGGGCAAGGAGAGGCTCGCTGAACATCAACATGCATGCTCCAGGCAAGCACGGCTCGGATGCAAGGGGCGCCGGCGGCAAAGAATCGCGTGCTACCTGCTGCCGCTGTCGCCGCTCAATTGATATACGTGGCCTTACCTTGTGCATTTGGCAGGGCGGCCGCGAGCAGGTAGGCAAGGAATAGGAAGAGCGTGCGGCGCAACATGTGTCGGGGTGTGCTGCGAGCTTGCAAAGCGCAAATTGTCGTTCAGCGTTAGATGTAAAAGTATCAGGGCGGCGCGGAGCTCCGTTTTGACCTCCGACCAAAACCAGAACCGTGTGCGGGCCAGGACCTTCCTCCCAGCTCTCAGGCAACGCGCCCGGCCCGCTGTGTTGCTACATCATGCCCCAAAGCGATTCTTCATCGGGTAAGGGCCGCAGGAATTCCGCAGGTTGGAGCTGGGCTGCCGCCCGCCGCGCTCTGCTTGCCGGCGCCGTGCCAGCCACAGATGTGCCACCAGCTCGGCAGCGTTTGGCAGTTGCTTCAAGGCCTCAGGTGGGTCTAAGTCATGAGCATGCGTGCTCTCGCTGCCATGGGGCAGTGGCCAGCTGCATGTGGCACCCTGCCATGCCGCTGTACACTCCATGCTTTTTTGCCGCTGCGCACCGTCCTTTGATTCTCGCACTGTGTTGCCATTTGTTACATGGAGGCAAGCACCCACACTGCTGAGTTGAAGGGTCTGTGTGTGTGCATCAAAGTTGCATCATGACAGGGCATGCGATGGCTTCCGCAGTGCGCCGCACGCACCCATGAGAGGTGCGGCAGCACACGCGGGGACAGATCAGATAAATCAGGGACCAATCGTGGGGTGCGGGTGCAGGTGCAGTGCTGACAGATCATAAATCGGGATGAATCGTGGGAGTGCACAGTTGATGATTGATGAAGAATCCTGCAACGCCAGAATCGGTATGGCGGCGGTGGTAAATCAGAAGGAGGCTGGTCAACTAGTGATGATTGGAAGAATCACGAATCGGGGTGCTGCCGCTATCGAACAGCTCACTAGTGATTGTTCATGCTGCCGGGGCAGCCGCAGCTGGTGAACCAGAAGGCTGCAGCAAGCTGCGGGCGCTGTGGCATTTAGTGCTGGGAGTTGAGCCAATCCTTCACCGGCGTTAGGATCACAGCTGGCTGGGAGCCGCCGCCCACGCCAGGCAGGCTGGCGGATGCCTCCGGGATGGGCAGCTTCATGTGGGCATCGATCCAGCTGAGATGGTAAGCAGTCCGCACATAATAGGCGTAGTCTTTGCTACAACCCGACGAGCCGAAGGAAGTGATGCCTACAACCACGTCTCCGGCCAGGCTGGGTCGAATGACGGGGCCTCCGCTGTCGCCCTGCATCCGGCAAGCAATTGGGAGGCAAGCATGTCGGAGCATGTCGGAGCATGTCGGGGCGAACATGAGGCAATCAGGTAGGAGCAGCGCAATGCATGCGCGGGTGCAAGCGGATTGACAGCGACACAACGGCCTGCGCTCACATGGCAAGTCTTGCCATTGGGCCCGCCTGCTGCGAAATTGTCGGCAAAGCCGCGCTTCACCTCGTCCTTTGCAAATACCCTGAGGTCTGTATACCTGCGGGAGGCAGCAGGGCAGCAGGGCAGCGTGTAGGCGCCGTGGCGGCAGGGCGGGCTGCAAGGCGGGAGGGCAGGGCGGGTGCAGACGAGGGGCAGCACGCAATGCTGAACAGGACCCCAGCCTCAGCCTGCCCCGCCCGATGCTGGCCAGAGCATGCCTGTCCGCCCTGCTGTGCTGTGCCTGCTGCGCCTGCTGTGCTGCGCCCCCACCTCAGCACGTCCGAAGACTCGTCCGTCTCGGTCTGGCCGTACCCCGCCGCCCACACCTTTTCATTTGCTGCAGGTATGGTGGTGGCCGCCAGAGCGCCGCCCAGCAGGCCACCGCCCGTCAGCTTGGGCAGGCTCGCAATGGGGCCTGAGCAGGGTCGTGCCAGTGCGATAAGGCCAATATCACAGGAAGGCTCCGCCTCGGGCCCGACGAAGCTGTTCCAACCTGTACACATGTTTGAGAGCAGGAGCCGTGCCGCATGTGAGCGAGAAAGGTGGGACCAGTCAGGGAGCAGCGCTCACACAGCGGCCCAGCAGGTGTCCAACCAACCCGGCAGCCCAGACGCAGGCACGGCACCCGGTTGCTGGGTTGTCATTACCCGAAATGTGTGCAGCTAACTCCCCATGCCGATGCTGCAGCTCACTCACCGGAGTGGACATGCACCGCTGCCGCCGGGTACCAGACGCCCCGCAGGTTGATTCCCAGGTTGCCAGGCTGCGCATAGCGCCCCTCTGCCTCGAGGCACTGCACCCGTAAACAGAACAAAGAGGTCGGGCTGGAGCGTCAACGGGTGGATTCCACGTGCAGTTGGTGGGAAGAGCACGCATGCAGCGCCAGCAGGCACAGGCTGCACTCGCCCACCACGAGCGAGGGCTTACGTGGGCGGCGGTGAGGATGTGGGATGGGCCGATCAGCGAGCCGCTGCAGAGGAACCGCGTAGTGGTGTTGAAGCGCCAGGTGATGAAGGCAACATAGGGGAACAGCTTCCAGTTCTGGTCGATGTCGCCGTTGATAATGCGGGGCCGCATGTCTGCGGGGCCATCTGGCGCCGGCTGCGCCCCAGGCACAGGCTGCCAGCCGTCCACGGACGGTGCATCGAGCAGCGGCGACGGGCTGGCGGCTGCTGGTGATGCTGGTGACTGCCTGAGGCGGCGGCCTACGGAGTGGAGAGCAGGGGATGGGTTGCCTTGTGCTTGCGCATGCTGGGCGGCAGGGCGCCGGCGCCGCGGGACGGGCGGCGGGGCGGGCGGCAGGACAGATACTCGAGGGCGCCGGGCTCGATTATACGGCACCCCAATCTCACCTAGTGCACTTGGCAGGCCAGCAGCGAGCAGGAGAGCAAGGACTAGGAAGTGCCGGAACATGGGACGCAAGCGAGAGTATTTTGCGGGTGCCTGGCGAGTGGTCTGTGCATTGATTGGATCGAACAAGTTGTGGCAGGGGTTGCGGAGCTCACAGGTTAAGCCCACGGTACACGCGGTCGGCGAGCGCGGTTGAGCGCGTTTGGCCAGCCCCTTCCTGCCCACTTCCTGGGTTAAGAAACGTGTGGTGGTACCGCGCCGGGGCTGGCCCGCACCCACAATCAAGTTGGCTTGGGCGCCGGTGGGGAAGGGGGGCCTGCCGCCTGCCGCCCGCCGCCGCCGCCCTGCTCCGGCCGGCGCAGGCACCGAGGCGGCGGCGGCGGCGCTACAGCGGCCGTGATGTGTTGACAAACATGTGGCTGAGCGCAGCAGCAGCTGGGAGTTGCTCTGCTCGGGTCTCGAGACATGGGTCGGTGCACAGGCAGGGATGCGCCCTGGCCGCGCCTCTGAACGCCAGCAGGTGGCGGCGCAGCGCTTGGGGCCAGCATGCTGCTTAGGCCGATGCGGGCAATAGGCGATGCGAGAGGAGCCGCAGCCAGTCCAATTGCACCCAGCAGGGTAGGTGGCCTGCATGCTGGCATTCAAGCCGGGAGCGCGCTGCCGCATGCCGGCGGCGGAGCGCAGGGCGAGACAATTGGCAATGCTGGCGCCGGCTGGCTGTGGCCACGGCATGGCATGGCACGGTCACGGCACCAGCTTCCCTGTGTGTCTGATCTGCAAAATAGCACGCCGACTGACTGCATGTAGCCCACGCGCAGCAACCTGCTTGAGCATTCGCCGCCGCCGCCGCCTGAGCGGCCCGCTCGACTTGGGAGGCACGCAGCGACCACTGCGGCGCCTCTGTACGGTTCTGATTCGTTGTGCGTGTTGGATGACAGGCGCTGGCAGGCGCTGGGGGCTCGCTGGGGCTTCAGGGAAAGCACCCCTCGGGCGGAGGCTGGAACCGCGTGCATGTGCGGCGCGGGCGCTGCTACGAATGCACTGCCGTGAAATGCAGCCAATTGAGGGGCGCAGGGCAGACTTGCAGCCTGTGCTGTGCTGGGGTCGATGGGCATGGCGCCGGCCCCGCGCCTGCCCCGGCCTCTTTGGTAGCTCTGTGCGAGCGGCTTGGAGCACAGGGGCACCATGAAGTTCTCCAGCGCCGTGACCAGCAGCCGCAGGAAGTGCAGGAAGGCAAGCATCGCGCCATGGCGGCCGGGGCGCCACTGCTGGGGCACCGGGGCCCGTTGCTGGCTCGGATGGATCGCTGGCCGGGGGCTGGGACCGCCGCCGCCCATGGAG
This sequence comes from Chlorella sp. Dachan, assembly GCA_006782975.1. Lineage (NCBI taxonomy): Eukaryota > Viridiplantae > Chlorophyta > Trebouxiophyceae > Chlorellales > Chlorellaceae > Chlorella > Chlorella sp. Dachan. The sequence goes on along the minus strand of RRZL01000082.1, from coordinate 3,451,355 downwards.
GCTCACTGCCCGCCCCGCCCGCTCCCCCTGCAGGCGCACTTCACCGCGCCTTCCAATGTTCGCCGGAAGCTGATGAGCGCGCCGCTGTCCACTGAGCTGCGCAACAAATACGGAGTGAGCAGCGGGCGGCGAGCGGGGGCGACCTGGGCGGTCGGGCGCGGCTGCCGGGCCATGGACGTGGACAGTGCCGGCCGATGGCTGCACGCTGGGGGCTGGCGGGCAGCATGCTGCTGGGATGCGGGCGGCGGCGCCGCCGCCCGCCGCTGCCGCAGCGCCTCACTGCCACTCTGCTGCTGCCGCTGCTGCTGCCGCAGGTGCGCTCGGTGCCCATCCGCAAGGACGACGAGGTGTCTGTCGTGCGCGGCACCTACAAGGGCCGCGAGGGCAAGGTCGTGCAGGTGCGGCTGCGGTGGGCGGGCGGGCAGCGACGCTGCTGTCGCTCCTCACTGTTGCTGGGGCATGACGATGCGTGCCTGGCGTGCGGCGGCCATGAGGAAGCGGCGAAATGCCCAGCGACTTCCATGAATTGCCCAGCGTTGGCCGGGAAGCGCAGGCATGAGCGTGCTGCACTCGTGCCCGCACGCCTGCCGCTGCCCTCCATGTCCCGCGGCTCGGCAGCCGGCTTCACTATAACTGAGTGTGTGCTGCATCGCTTCGTGGCTTCGCAGGTGTACCGCAAGAAGTGGGTTATCCACATCGAGCGCATCACCCGCGAGAAGGTCAACGGTAAGGCCCATTTATTGTAGCATGCGCCGTGTGTTGGCATTGGGAGGGGCGGATGCCGCCTGGCCGTTGCGCTCGTAGTTGCCTCTTCTGGCCTTTTTGTTTTTTGTTCATTTTGCTGCCGCTGCTCGCTGCTGCCACTGCGGCCGTGGAACCTTTGCTGAGTTTGCTACGGTCATGAGGCGGCGGGCAGCGGATGCGAGGTCACACCCCCAGCATGCAGCAGCTGGTGGACGAGAGCAGTGCCGGGGCAGCAGGCAGCACACAGCTGCAGCTTTGGGGCTGGAGCTGGGCAGCTTGGCAACAGCAGCTGAGCGGCGGGTGCTTGGCGCCGTGTGGGCGGAGCGACGCTTGGAGCCCAGCTGTGTGCAGTCTCACATTCTAGCAGGCAGCCTGGTGCAGCGGCAGCGGTCGGCACATGGTGGCACACGTGGCGATGCAGCCAGGGCCCCGCTGTGTGCGGCTGCCGCCAGAAGATGGAGCATGCACGGCAGGCGGCGCTCGCAGCTGTCCTGCGGCAGCCTCGGCCTTCCTGGCCCCTGGAGAGCTGAGCGGCAGCACAGGCAGCCTTGCAGCAGAAGCAGCCAGCCGCGCACATGCTCGCTGAATGCGCAGCCGGCCATGTGTTGTTGCAGCCTCTCGACAGCAGCAGCAGCCAGCCTAGCCTCCACGTTGCGGCGGCAGCTGGAAGTGGCTGCGCAACTGGGCCCGGGCCCCGGCAGCATGGGTCAGGCAGCTGTGAGCCCTGGTGTGGGCAGCCCGAACCGCCACTCCACAGCACAGTCGGCCGCGAAGGCGGCGGCGGCGGCCTGCTGGCGACGCCAGTGCTGCCACACTCACACTTGTGCTGCTTGCAGGCGCCTGTTTGAGCGTGGGTTGGACCCCTCCCAAGCTTGCTGCTCCCACACACACACACCTGCCTTTTGCACCCTTCCTCACAACGTGCCATTCCCATGCGGCCAACTTTGGTGCAGGCGCCACCGTGAACGTGGGCGTGGACCCCTCCAAGGTGGTGGTCACCAAGCTGAAGCTGGACAAGGACCGGCGCCAGCTGCTGGAGCGCAAGCGCGCGGTGAGCACGCTGTGCTGCGCTGTGCTCTGCTGTGCTGTGCGTGATGGGTTTTGTACGCGCTGCCAAGTTGGCCTTGTCATGCTGCGGTGACCTTGCACGCAGTGTGCAAGCGCACACGCCTGCTGCATCAGGCCGTGGGTCTGTTTGTTGTTGGCAAACCGCACGCCCTCGCTGGCGGGGCACATTGCCGTCTCGCTTGCCACACTCACCCATGCTCTGCCGCGTGTTTGTTTTTTCAATGTTTGCAGGGCAAGGGCCTGGCCGACAAGGGCAAGTTCACGGAGGCGGAGGTGGCGGCCATGGAGAACGTGGAGTGAGTGCTGCTGGGTTGTGTGGAACCTGCTGCAGCTGTGGCAGCAAGCCTGGGTGCGTATGTGTGCCGCTGTGCGTTCCAGCAGCAAAGCGGAGTGCCAGCAGTACAGCGGGCTGGACACATGCACATTCCATTGCACAGCGGCTGTGATCGCAGGGAGCTGCCATGCGACTTGTTGCACTCAACCCCTCCCTGCCCTTGCCCCACCCTGCCCCCTGCAGCTAAGCGCCACGCTCACCCCCCAGCAGCCAGCAGCAGCAGCAGTGTTGAGGCCGCAGGGCGGGCCCCCGACGCCAGTGCGGCTCGGAAGGTGGCGGCCCTGCGGCACCGGAGGGGCGCACGCTGTGTGCGGCCCCCGGCAGCGGCGCAGCAGGCGGCTGTGTCTTGAGGCATGGAGCGCTCGAACCCTCCCTGCCCCGGCGCGGCCCGGCGGCGCTTGCTTTTTCGCAGCGGTCGGCAGTAGTGCATGGAACGGCGGGCGCTGGCGCGCAGTTTGCACCCCCTTAGTTTGTGCCCAGCCGCCCCCGGCGCTGCGCGGCCGCTGTAAGTAGGACCCCTGGAGATTGAGACAAGCGGGGGCCTCAAGCCAATTCCTGGTGCAGCCGTCCATGCAGGACGGCAGATGGGAGACAACATCACCAGCCATGTGTTTGCACTGCAGCTGGCAGCTGCGGCGACAGCATGCCCAGCCATGTGTTTGCACTGCAGCTGGCAGCTGTGGCGACAGCATGCCCGGTGTGTTTGCAGCAGTATCTGAGCTATCCCGCAGGCATCGTGCCGCGGATGACCACAGATCAGGTGCTGCCCACCCTTCACACAACCTCCACAGCCAATCACGCCGGCCCACAGCAAATCACGCCTGGCCATGGGTAGTCACGCCTGTCCACCTGGCAATGCAACACGGGCCCATATAAACGCGATCGCCCTGCTGACCACCATATCTTTTTCAGGCCACCACCCCGGGTCGTCAGGAAGGCGAGCACGCGCAAAACGTGGGTGAGGTGTTGTCTTGGAGGCCGCGGGTGGGGGCCTGGCGTGCACCGACACTTGCGGATGGCGCATCAGCCTCTGTGTCTGCAAAAGATCGTCCAGCAGCCAGCCCGACGCCCCGCGATGCTGCGCAGGCGCCTTCTCACTCCTGAGCCTTGCTGCCTGCCCTTGCAGGTCTGATCAGAGGCTGGCTGCTTTTCGCGGAGATGCGGAAAGCGACAGGCGCTGCGCAGCCAGAGAGCGGCCGCGCTGAGCCAGGTCCACGGCCGCCGCCGCCGCCGCCGCCGCCGCCGCCGCCGCCGCCGGCAGGTGCAGCAGCAGCCGCAGAAGATGGGAAGGAGTATGAAGCAGAGGAAGAAGAGCAGGAGTATGAGGACGCAGAAGCAGTAGCAGCGGCAGAGGTACTGGCAGCCGTTGCCGCGGTCCCCGCTGCAGCAGCACCACCAGCGACGGCTGCGGCTGTGGCAGCGGCAGCAGCAGCGGCAGCAGCAGCGGCAGCGGCAGCAGCAGCAGCAGCAGCGCCGGCGCTGGTGAACAGCAATGCAGATCACCCCGGGTGCCAGCATCAGCACAGCTCGTCCAGCGGAGACGGGGACGAGGTGCGCTGCTCGCACTGCGGCACAAGTCGTACGTCCACCAGATGGCGGGGGCACCCCACCGACAAGGACAAGCGCGTCTGCGAGGCCTGCCGGACGTGGGCAGACAAGCACGGCGGCCAACTGCCAGGCATCGATGTGCTGCGGCAGCGCCCAGCAGAGCCGCGGCGGCACGCAGTGCCGGGCAGCCAGAGCTGCTCCCACTGCGGCACCACGCACTCCTCAGGCTCTTGGTACCCTTGCCTGCATGGAGGCTGGCACTGCGCCGCCTGCTGGCAGTACGCTCGCAAAAACGGCGGCCAGCTGCCCAGCGAAGAGCTTCTGCGCAAGCGGAAGGCGACGGTGGTGCGGCGCAAGACGCGGCACCAGCCCTGCTCCCACTGCGGCACCAACCACAGCAAGCACCGATGGCGGCGGCACCCGGTCACTGGCGAGCAGCTCTGCGAGGCCTGCCGAACCTTTTGTGACAAGAACCAAGGGGCTCTGCCGGGTGACGCGCTGCTGCGGCAGCGCGCAGAGCGGGCAGCAGAGGAGCAGCAGGGGGAGCGGCGCTGCACGCAGTGCGGCTTGACCAGCGCGCCTGGCGACAAGGCGGCGCGCTGGCGCCGCCACCCGGGAACGGGACGCTGGCTGTGCAAGCACTGCTTCCGTCCGTTTGAGCGGGAGAGGACGCGGGCGCAGCAGCAGCAGCCGCAGCAGGCTGGGCAGGCTGCACGGCAGGCACAGCAGGCACAGCAGGCACAGCAGCAGCAGCAGCAGCAGCAGCAGGCTGGGCAGGCTGCACAGCAGGCACAACAGGCACAGCAGGCACAGCAGGCACAGCAGGCACAGCAGGCACAGCAGCAGCAGGCTGCACAGCAGGAGCAGGCAGCGCGAGTGCAGGCCCCTCGCACAGGCCCTGATGCGCCTTCCCGCATGCGCAAGCGAGCCCGCAACCAGGGGCCGGCGGCAGGTGGCGGCGAGGCGGCTCACAAGCCCGCCGCTAAGCGCAGCCATTACCCGGCACCGCTGCCACCCCTGCTGCCGCCGCAGCCGCAGCCACAGCAGCAGCAGCCGAACGCACCTCCGCCGCCACCAGAGCAGCAGGTTGCAGTGCACCAAGCGCCAGACCTGAAGGCAGCACTTCAGGCGGCAATGTTGGTAGCCTCGGCGGCAGCCTCTGGCATTGTCCCTGAATTGGTGGAGGCCTTCGGCGAGCTGCCGCCACCTACGCCGGCGCAGGTGAGGGGAATGGCGCTAACAGCGCACATCGCCGCGGCAGGTAGCGGAGTCAAAACCACAGCTGCCTGGCGGCCTCAGACCCGGCTCTACCGCCGCCTAGCTGTCCCACTTTGTGACGCGTGTGCTGCTGCCACCCCAATGCAGGCTGCCCACCTGGTGAGCCTGCTCAACAGCTACCAGTACCCACCGGTTGTGGAGGCCATCGAGGCAGCGCTTGCGCAGCACGAAGCGCAGCAGCAGGCGCAGCAGGCGCAGCGGGCGCAGCGGGCGCAGCGGGCACGACATGCGCAGCAGCAGCAGCAGCAGCAGCAGCAGCAGCAGCAGCAGCAGCAGCAGCAGCAGCAGCAGCAGCAGCAGCAGCAGCAGCAGCAGCAGCAGCAGCAGCAGCAGCAGCAGCAGCAGCAGCAGGCGCAGCAGGCGCAGCAGGCGCAGCAGGCGCAGCGGGCACGGCATGCGCAGCAGCAGCAGCAGCAGCAGCAGCAGCAGCAGCAGCAGCAGCAGCAGCAGCAGCAGCAGCAGCAGCAGCAGCAGCAGCAGCAGCAACAGCAGTCGGATGGAGTTCTGCCGCCCACCGAGCTAGTGGAGGGTGGCGAGGAGGCTGCCGGCAACCAACAGTGGCCTGAGGTGACGTCAGACCTGCAGCCGGCAGCAACAGCGCCGGCCGCTCAGCAGCAGCCAGTGCAGCAGCATGTGGGGCAGGCTCAACCACCAGAACGGGAGGATAGCGTGATTGATCTAGTGTCCAGTGATGATGAAGGTGCATCCGGCAGCAGTGGTGCACCAGCTGCGCCGCAGCCACCAGCGGCAGTGGCGGCTGCAGCGGCGGCGGCAGCAGCAGCCGGCGGCGCCGCCGACATGGCGCTGCCACCTCCCCCACAGCAGCAGGCGCAGCAGGTGGCAGTGCCCGGGCACGCGCCGCCACCCCTCGCCGTTCTGCTGGCGCAGGCTGTGAGCCAGCAGGAGGCTAGCGCTGCAGGCTTGACGCCTGAGCTGGCAGCAGCATTCATAATGCTGCTGCCGCTGGCGGGGCAGGAGCAGTGGAAGGTGCGCTGGCGGTGCTGTGCAAAGTGCATCAAGAGAGCCTGAAATGAGAGCAGCTTGTGCAGCTACACATGGCGTTTGGCTTCTGGCGTGTACTGGCCGTTACCTCAAGCTGGTTGCCCACTGCAGGAAGCCTACCTGTGCGGTTTGCTGGAGCAAGGGCAGTACGCCGCAGCCGTGGTAGCGATGAAAGTGTTGCTGCGGCAGGGCCTGTGCAGCGGCCCAGCCACCTGACGCGCACCTACACCCATATCACTACCTGGATCAGGTGGGCCGGGGCGCAGCGAGATGGGAGTCAGCCGCTGCCGCTCTTACCCCACCGTGCTTGCTCGTGCGGCGCCGGCTCTGCTTCGCAACATTCGTCCATCCCGTACCCGACCAGCCTACCCCCCTCCCTGCAGGGGCTCGGCTAGCGGCAGGACAGAAGGCGTCAGGCCAGGCCGTGTGCGACCCGCCGACGGCAGCTGCCGGCGGCAGCAGCACCCAGCGGCCCAGCAGCCAGCGGCGCTCCATCCTCTTGTGAGCATGCGGCGGAGCCGTGAGTGGCGCCGCCAGCACAAGCGGCGCGGCACCTGTGGCATGCATGCAACTTCGAGCCGTACAAGTTGACTGCCAACTGATTGTAAATGCCCGCTGCAGAGGGGATGCACGTCCTCGAGTTAAACATCACCCTACCAGGGCACTGGCGCATGGCATGGCAGAGTGGCTCGGCCAAAGGAGGAGCGGCGCCCGGCATGTCGCTGCGTTCCTGAGGTTGGCCCAGGAAGGGGGCCAAGCCCTCCCCCCCAGCTCAACCCGACACGGAGACAGCACCCTGCTTGCGCATCCAGCATACGATCCAGCTCGCCAGCTTGCTCCAACGCAAGGCGCGAGAGGGCTTTGTCGGTGCTGCCGGATGCCGTCGCCGGCCCTACGCACGTAGTTGTGGCCATATTGTGTTGCCGGCAGCAGCGTCTCTGGCGGAACCCGCTCCGCCGCTCACCGACACCCCGCCCCCTTTGCAGGGCTTCCAGCACGGGATCGCCTGTGTTTGCTGGTCATGCAGGAGGCGCAGGATAGTTTGAGAGCGGGTCGGCGGCCGGGGCAGGCACCAGCACCGCCACCGCCGCCACTGCTTGCCGCAGCAGCCCCTCTTGGCACTGCCCAAGCCCCACAACAGGACAGCGGTGCCTCTGAGCAGCCGAGCAGCAGCCTGGGAGCTTTCCGCGGCGCCAGCGGAGCCGTGGAGCCGCCTAGCCCATCGAGCCAGGCAGCAGGCATCGAGCTGCCTCCAGCTTGGAGGAGCCCCAGCCTAGGCCCGCAGGTGAGCGCACCATGATTTTGTGCATACATCAATACCAGCCATGTAGACCACATGCGGCTCGTGTGGACTAGTAGGCCAGGCATGTTGAGTCACAGCCATTGCCTGTCTTTCCGTCCGTTTTGGCTGCAGGCTGGCCGGCCAGGGATCGCAGCTAGAGTGCCAGCGCTGCAAGAGGCCACGGGCCAAGCGCAGGGGCAGCAGGGTGGCGACGGGAAGTGCTGCTCCCACTGCGGCAGCACGCACACATCTGGCAAATGGAGGCGGCACCCCACCAGTGGCCAGCAGCTCTGCGGCGCTTGCCGCGTGTATGCAGACAAACACGGCGGCCAGCTGCCTCCCGACAGCGTGCTGCAGCGGCGGCCAGCGCAGCCGCGGCGAATGGAAGAGGTGCGCAGAGACATGGCGCAGCGGTGCTGCCTGCAGTGCGGCTCGGCCAGCCCAGGCGGTGGCAAGAAGGTGCACTGGCGCCGCCACCTGGCCACCGGCGAGGAGTGGCTGTGCGGGAGGTGCCGCAGGCGCATCCAGCTGCAGCTGCAGCGTGAAAAGAGCCATGTGCAACAAGCAGGGCGCGAGCAAGCCGGCAGTAGCGGCGCTGAAAGCAATGCGGAGCTGGCTGAGGACGCAGCAGCACCTGTTCTGCCAGAGCGCCAGAAGCAGCAGCGGCAGCAGCACCAGCAGCAGCAGTGGCGGCAGGCAGTTGAGGCCGCCGGCCAGCCAGGGCACTGCACATGGCAGGCGGGCTCCAGGGAAGGCCAGCATGCACCAGATGGGCTGGGGCAGACGCTAGACGCTGCGCTGCAGCGGCAGCGGCGGCAGCCGGAGCGGTGGCAGCAGCAGCAGCAGCAGCAGCAGCAGCCGGACAAGGAGGTCAAGCGCTGCTCGCACTGCGGCAGCACACACACGTCAAACCACTGGCGGCGGCACCCCACAAGCGGCCAGCGGCTTTGCAGCGCTTGCCGCATGTATGCATACAGGCTGGATGGCCAGCTGCCTCCCGACAGCGTGCTGCAGCGGCGGCCGGCAGAGCCCCGGCGGCAAGGCACCAAAGAGGATATCGCGCAGCGGCGGTGTCTGCAGTGCGGTGCAGACAGCCCGGGGGGCAACGGTACACACTGGTGGTGCCGCCACCCGGCCGCCGCTGGGGAGTGGCTGTGCAGGCGATGCCACCGCCGCTGCAAGCAGCTCAAGCAGCAGCAGCGGCAGGAAGGCGACGCTGATGCGCAGCTGCAGCTGCAGCTGCCGCAGACGCAGCCGCAAACGCAAACGCCTGCGGCGGGTGCACAGGGCAGCCGACAGGCGCCGGCATCCCAGCCCGGGCAGCGCAGCAGCAAGCGCAAGCGGCAGCTTGGGCACGAGGGGCCGACCAGCAGCGACAAGCGAGGCAGGGCACCGCAGCCGCCACCGGCTACACCAGTTGCAGCGCAGCCAGCAGCCAAGCGGCGTCGCAAGCAGCCGCAGCCGCAGCGGCATGTCGCGCCTGAACCGCCGCCGCAGCCTGCAGCGCAGCAGCAGCAGCGGTGGCCAACCCTGCTAGGCATGGCAGCAGGGGAGCCGGCCGGCAGCCAAGGGCCTGCCACAGCCAGCCTGCACGGCTCGTTGCTGGCTGTGAAGCACGAAGCTGCCGCAGACGGCGACCAGGCCACTTGCATTGGGGAGCTCTTGCCTCAGCAGCAGCAGCAGCAGCAGCAGCAGCAGCAGCAGCAGCAGCAGCAGCAGGCAGCGGCACAGCAGGAGCAGCAGCAATCGCACCAGGCCGAGGCTGCAGAGGAGCTGCTGCAGCTGCTGCAGGGAGCGATAGATGTGGCGGCAGCAGCAGCCTCCGGTCTCACTCCCGAGCTGGTGGCGGCGTTTGCGATGCTGCTGCCACTGCCCAGCAGCGGACAGGTGGGCTCTGGTTTGAGAGTTGTGCAGTTGGAAAGCTGTTATCTGCTTGGCACGCGATCAACGAGGCTTGTGCATCGAAAACTTTGCCTCATCGCAAGCGGCCCCGCAGGGTAGTATGTGTTCCAGTCCAAAGCGTGCCGCTTCCCTCCTGACTGTCCCTTCTTCTCCCCACTCCCTCCTGACCACCGCAGGAGGCGCTGCTGCGCCGCCTGCTGCAGCGCGGGCAGTATAGCGCGGCGGCGGTGCAGATGCGCATGGCGGTGCACCTGGCGGGCTTTGTGCTGCCCGGCTGAGTGCTGCTGGGCAGGCAGCATCGGCTTGACTGATGGCTAGGCGGCAGCAGGGTGCATGAGCTGACCCTTTGGGCGTTACGACACAAATTTGTGTACAGACAGCAGTTCGAAGCGATGTAAATAAATGTACGAAGGACTCTTCCAGATTGGCGCGGGCGGTAGTCAACAGGCGTGGGTGTGTCTGCAGCCGTCCTTGCGTCACACTGCCCATCACGCAGAGGCGGGGCCCACCCCGCCGTTTTTTGCCGGTGCGGGGCTGGCAGTGGGCGTGTTGATGGCTGAGCTATCCCGATGCTCGCTGAGCAACACTCCCGAAGGCAGCAGGCTCTTGAGCCGCTCGCAGGCTGCCGCCAGGGCCTCGCTGCTGCGGCTCTCCAGGCTGAGCACGATGCCGGCATCGTCCACTTGGTCACTGCAATTGGGCGCAGAGGAACCGCCACGGGGGCACGCACCGTGAGGCAACAGCATCAGCACCCCAAGCCGTTTAATCGCGATGAGCCATGTTGCATTTTTAGCTGTGGTCACCATCAAGCAGAACGCCCCATGGGCCATCCCGGGGTGCGCCCATGGACCATCACACCTGACGGGGTAGCTGCCCAGCGTCACGTCGTCGCCCGACACTGCCGCCACCTGCTCCAGCGCCGCCGCCACCTGCAGGGCAGGAGAGACATGCAGCCGTGGGGTCGGCGCCGTCGGCGGCACAGGCGGCCAGTCATTGCAGCTGGGGCATAATAAAACGACAGCAGGGCGCTTTGTGACACGTGCATGCTCCCCACCCCTGTGTTTCATCACTGAGCCGCAGCCAGCCCCCTTCCACCCTCCAAACGAGGCCTGCCACCGCCGAAAAGAAGCCATTGCAAATCTCCCCACCTGCGTTTCATCGCTGAGCCGCAGCCGCAGCAGTGCAGTGCGGAAGGGCGCCGCCGGCGGCGCCTCAGAGAGCAGGTGCTCCTCAACCGCCCGCCATTTGGCCTGAGCGGATTGGGAGTGGCACAGCACATGCACGTGTGAGACGGGACAGAAGGGAGAGCAGGTGCTCCTTGGCCGCCCGCCACTTGGCCTTGCCGGATTGGAGTGGCGTCAGATTGAACAGGTAGTGGGCTTGCTACTCATGGGCGGCTAGGAGCAGCCTGCGTGCCTCAACCAGTGCCGCAACCACCGACACATCACAAGCATCCCCACCTGCAGCAGCGCCGGATTGCGAGCGCAGCATCACATGCATGCGGACATCACACAGCACACACATGCAGGCATCAAAACTCGGCTAACCGTAGGTCATGCAACCAATGCGCCCATGTGCAGCAGGCGCCGAAATGGTTCGCAGCGTACACGTTACAGCAGCAATGAGTAATCAACACCAGTGCAGCACTGGTAACATGTGAGGGGCACAACGAGCCATTCCCGGTTGGAACATTAACCCACCTGCAGCAGTGCTGGGATGCCGGGCAGCACGTACACGTTGCGGCATCGCAGCAGGGGGAAGGGAGACAGTGCACCGCCCTCTAGCCGGTACTCAATGAGGTGAACCTCGGAGCCTGTGAATGCAAATTGGGCAGCAGCAGCGTGGTGGGCGAATCTGCGCAGATGTAAGCAATGGGGAAGGAGCCCCTGCTGACAAACCAGTGTCTGTGACGGCGCTCGTCCACACCCGCTTGCCTGTGGGCGCATCAGTCACCAGGAGCAGCAACCCCACCCCCGCTTGCCTGTGGGCGCCTCAGCCATCTTGAGGTGCGCCTTGGTGGTGTTGGCCCCAAAGTAGGCCCGGATGCGCGCCTCCAGCTGCAGCGGCGGACAGCAGAAGGTGGTGGGACCTCAGGTTCCAGCTGCGCTGACAGACCTCAGGTTGCAGCTACACCGACACGAGGTGCTGTGGCTTTGTGACCGGCAGGCCATGCGTTCACCGGGCTGTGCAGGCAGTACGCTGCAACACTCAGAAGCCGGGGTCGCTGGCACATGGCTAGTGTGCAGCATCAAGACCAATTGTGCTGGCACATGGCTAGTGTGCAGCATCAAGAAGCTCAGCAACTTGCCTGCGGGTGCAGGGCCAGCTGCTGGTCCAACGCGTCCGCCATCGCCTGCATGGTCACATCATCCAGGGTAGGGCCTGCAGCACAGTGGTGTGAGGCAGATCATGAAGCCATACTTAAGACGACAATGTCATGCACCGCTAACAGGGCCGCCAACCCACCCATCAGGAGCTGCACATGCAAGTCAACAAGTCAGCTCACCATGCCAGCCACACTCACCCAGGCCGCCGGCGGTGATGACAATGTCGTGCGCCGCCGACAGGGCCCGCACCTCACGGCAAATGGCCTCCACATCGTCCCGCACAACCACCGCCTGAATTTATCAGAGGAGGTGGCATTGGCAGGTGGCCTTTGTGAGCAGCATCTTGCGACAGATGGCCTCCACATCGTCCCGCACAACCACCGCCTGAATTTATCAGAGGTGGCATTGGCAGGTGGCCTTTGTGAGCAGCATCTTGCGACAGATGGCCTCCACATCGTCCCGCACAACCATCGCCTGGTTGACCAGAGGGCAGGGAGAAGCTGGCATGATCAGGTGGCTTTGTAAGCAGCGCCTCGCAGCAGAGGTTGCCTCGGCACAGTCCCCCTCCCCCTCCGGTGTGTGCTGCAGCGTTGATTCTCGCACGCACCCACGCACACAGTGTACCTCCTTCTGTATACGCAAACCACGCACCCCACACACGCACCCCACACAGCCCACACACGCAACGCACAAGTTGGCTCAGCTTCTCCACCGTCCGCCCGATGCTGCGCAGCTCGGTGCACAGGAAGCGCATGTGCTGCAGCTGTAATTGCCGCAGGCAACCACACCCTCTGCACAGCCCAGGCTAGGACTGAGATTGCCCGTCCTCCTTCCGACCCAACGTATGCCACTCAGCCACACGCCCACCTTCTCCACCGTCCACCCGATGCTGCGCAGCTCGGTGCACAGGAAGCGGGTGTTGGCGTCCTCCACTTTGGCCGACAGGATTTCGTCTCCTATGATGAGCAGGCCCGCGGTGCGCCGCTCGCCGCCCACCGTGCTGACCTGGATGGTGTGGCGAGCAGGAGGGGCGGTATCAGGCATCAGGCATTGGTAGGAGGGCTGTGGGCCGCGGGGAGGGCCGCTCGCTGCCCCGCGTGCTGACCAAGCATGCGGCCAGCGGGCAGGAGGGCCAGCGGGCAGTGAGAACAGCAGGGCAGGAACGCTGGGCTCTAACGCAGAAGGAGACATGCTGTCGACAGGATCTCAGCTAACACCTGCGGCGCTCAGGCAATGCAGACAAAGCTGACTTGCATCAATGCATGGGCACCAACGCAGGCGCACCTGGCGCTCCAGCTTGGACGGCTGCCCCGCCCACTCCAGCTACAAGTGCAACTCAAAGTGCAACTCGAAAAGAACGTACTGCTTTGACAGGCACTAGCAAAGTGGGCCCACCTGACGCTCCACCTTGGACTGCCGCCCCGCCCGCTCCAGTCGCGCATCCGGCAGCATGTGCGCCGGGGCAAAGCTGCCGTCCTCAAGCCGCAACGCCGAGTTGGGCACAGTGTTGTGCACTGCAGGCGGGCAGGGGCGGTTGTCATCATTGATCATTGCAGTTGGAGGGCCGCACTGACGCACCCGCGCGCGTGTGGTGATGTGGCAGGCTCAATCAGAGGCGGCGTAGGCTGGGCATGCAGCCTTGCACATGAACCCAACGAGCTACGGCTTCTTGTTGGGCACGGGAGAAATGCTGACAACTGTCATGGAAAAAAGAACATTGGGGCACTGACCTGAGCCCAGCGAGGTGTAGCCTTGGTCGTAGAGTGAGCAGTAGGGCACAGCCGCCAGCTGCAGCAGGGGCACACGCTGGCGGGTTGAGCATCGCTGCAACCAGACCGGAAGGCGCTTACAGCGATAGCCGCACAGCACAGCAGCAGCACAGTGAGACCTGACTGCAGCAGAGCGCGTGCTGGCAAATGCAGCGCCGGCCTGGCCTGCAGTCCGTCTGCTGCAGCGGCTGGAGCGGCGGGCTACTGCTTGCACGTCAATCCAGCACCGCCAATGCATCAACGGCTCCCCACCAGCGTCATGATAGCCCCAGCCCAGGGTACGCACAAACCCAGTGCAGCGGCTCCGAATGCGATAGCAGCCGCCACAACATGCAGGCACATGCAGTACAGCAGGGCGTGTGTCGTACCATACCCGCAGGAAGGACCACACGTCGTGATAGCTCCAGTCCAGGGCGCGTCACAGGACAACCCCTTAGTGCCACAGCTTTAAATGCACGACAACGACAACAACAAACATATGCTGTACCTGCAGGAAGGACCAGACGTCGTGGTAACTCCAGTCCAAGATGGGGTTCACTCGCATGAAGGGCGGCCAGCCGGGGGAGGAGGGGCAGAAGGTCTCCTGGTCCGCCGCGTTGGGGTCGCCCCTGCATCCGAGGCGTGGTGGAATGCAAGGCCCGTCAGGAGGCAGATCAGCAACCTTGATGCAGCCCGGCACCTGGCCTGCATGTGCGCCATTTGCATGCAGGCGGTCACAAATGGATGTGCAACCAGCGTCCCCACCTGCGGGTGCCTGCAAAGCCAACCAGCGCCCCCACGTGCGGGTGCCCAGCACAACCAACCAGCGCCCCCACCTACCTTCGGGTGCCCAGCACGATGGCCTGCACGTGCGTCTGCGCCAGCAGCTGTGACAGGCCCTGCTTGAAGTCGCCCGTCAGGATCTCCATGCCAAGCCTGCAACAGATTAAACAAACGAAAAAATGGAATGCCGGGTGGGCGGACTGGTCAACTGCGACAGGCCCTGCTTGAATTCGCCCGGCAAGGTCTCCATGCCCAGCCTGCAACAGGTAAGAAGCAAACACGTGGAATGCCAGGTGAGCAGGCTGCAACAGGCCCTGCCTGTGCTTTGCTACTGCTCCAACCCGGTGTCCACCACTGGCCGGCAGCAGCTGGAGTTCACCTCACCCGTACGCCTTGCTGGTGCTGTGCGTTGGCTCCAGCCCGCCGCCACCACCAACACACCAACCTGCAGCAGCCTGCGTTCGCCTCACCCGTACGCCTTGCTGGTGCTGTGAGTGAACTCGAGCACTTCTGGGAAGTCGGTGTCGTGGTGGAAGAAAAACGTAAGGACGCCTCCCAGCGCTGCAGTGCAAGTACGGAACAGCACGAGTTGTTTAGCAAGCAGTCGAGGTGTCGTGGTGAAAGAAGAACGTAAGGATGCCTCCCAGCGCTGCAGTGCAAGCATGGACTAGCATCGGATGTAAAGTGATTGGGCAGACTGGGCAGTGGAGAACACGAGGTGTCGTGGTGGAAGAAGAACGTAAGGACGCCACCCAGGGCTGCAGGGAACATGGACAGCTGGTAGCACGGGCACCAGTGCCCAGGCAGCAGCAGCAGTGGCAGCGACAGATGGCGCAGATGGCAAGTGCTCAGGGCACTGGGGTTGTGCAGCACGGGCGAGACTGCAGCAGACCACAGAAGGCGAGCGGCCGCAGGAGGGCACCGGCTTGCCACGATGCGCCACTGCCTGCCCAGCAATGCAGCAGCAGCGGTGCACAGCTAGAAATTCAGGTAGCGATGGTCGTGTTCCCAAGCCACAGCCTGCCATCTACCAACACAACGATCTGCGGCATGCTAAAAACCGCTCACGCAGGTCATCGCCCGCCCACGGCGTGCCGGCCTGCCGCTCGTGCTCCCGCTGCCGCTGCGCCAGCGTGGCGCGGATGATGTGCAGCAGCACCGTGGAGTCCTTGCCGCCGTTGAAGCTGAAGGCCAGGCCGCGCGTGCTGAGCAGGGGGAGATGGGAGCGGACGGAGGTGGGGCTTGAAAGCAGGCGGCAGCAGGCAGCGGTGCCGGTGCCGGTGGCGGCGCTGCCGCTCACAGGACCGGAACCAACCCGCCCGCTGCGTCCTGACAATCCCGGCATCGATTTGTACTCACCCATAGAGGTCCAGGGCCCGGGAGACGATTGCGCAAGTTTTGAGGCACCGCGCCCGCAGGCGCGTGTCCTCGCAGGCCTCGATCGCATGCAGGACGTCGGCCATGGCTGCCGCCGAACGCGATCAGACCAGCCAGAGGCGCGATGGATGACCCACCCCACGCTCATCTCCTAGCCCCGACTTGCATGTCGCCTGCGCGGCACGGCATGCCGTGCAACCGCTGCTGCCAATCGCCGATCAGTTGCCTGGATTGAGTACACAGCCCAGCGGTCTGCGCAGGAGCGGGAGCAGGCGGAATGGGGTGCTCGTGGCGCCCAGCGGCGCTGCTGGCGCTGGCCATGCTGCTGCCAGGGGCGATCGCGGCGGCGCCGATCCGGGGCCTGGACCCCGCGCTGGCCCCCCGCTACCAGCCCACGGCCGACGGCAAGTTCGCGTGCCTGGACGGCAAGAAGACCATCCCGTTCTCCCAGGTGGGACTCCGATGGGTGCTGGGTTCGATACGATGGCCTCCAGCCGGCGGCAGCAGCGAGCAGGGCCGCCGCCGCCGCCGCCGCTCGTGCCGCTTGCCTGCGGCCGGCTGGGCCGGCAGGTCCCCATGCCTCATGCCTCCGTGTTCTGCTGATGCGCCCAGGTGAACGACGACTACTGCGACTGCCTGGACGGCTCGGACGAGCCCGGCACCGCCGCCTGCCCCAACGGCCGCTTCTACTGCGCCAACAAGTTCTTCCTGCCGCTGCTGCTCAATGCATCCATGGTGGACGACGGCGTGTGTGGTGAGCTCCTTTTTGTGGGCTGCTTTTTTTGTCCATAAACCCTACATGTCGGTCTGCTGCTCTTCAGCCGGTTCCGGTGCTAGCACGGAGCGTCCTGCTGCTGGCGAGGTTGGCATGCTCTGCTGCTTGCGAGGTGTACGCACGTGTGGTGGCGTGCGCAGCCATGGCTGCCGTTTGGGCATGCTTAGCCCTTGTGATTTGCACATGCAATGTGCCGTACCATGCCACATCTTCATGTAGTGCTGAGCACCCATGGTGGACCCTCCACCCAACACACAACAATGTCTCCACCCATCAGACAACGATGTCCCCCACCCACCCCACCATCCTTGCCACGCTGCAGACTGCTGCGATGGCAGCGACGAGCCGGTGGGGCGCTGCCCGGACAACTGTTATGACAAGGGCATGGAGTCGCTTGCTGACCTGCGGACGCAGGTGGGTTGGTTGCCGCCGGTCTGCAACAGCCTCGCTGCCGCCAGCTGAGCCTTTGCCCGGCAGGGGCTTGGAGAGCCGCCTGCCCAGCTGCAGGCCCAGCGGCGCTGGGACCCCCATGCCTGCTGCACATGCCTGTGCCGTGCCTGCCGGCCGCTGGCGCTATGCAGCCTGCCCACGCCTTGCATGATTGGGGGCGCACTGCCGCAGGTGCGCGCTGCTGAAGCAGGCGTGGCGGCTCGCAACAAGTACATCGCTGACGCTGTGGGCATCAAGGCAAGTGGTACTTGCCTCCCTGCCTGTTGTGTGGATGCTGCTGCCAGTGCGGCGCCACGGCTGGCGGCCTCCCAAGTTGCTGCGGTTGCGAGGCAGCGGTGCACCGGCTGTCGCCGTTCAGGCGGGCTGCTTGCTTTTCACCACCCGTTTTCTCACCACCAACCCCCTCTGGGTACTGCTTGGCAGGCCAAGTGGGGGGAGCGCAAGAGGGTGGTTGACTGATCGCGTCTGGCCAGCACCCGGTTTCATCTGCTTCAATGTGCACTGCTTTGCTTTCACTGTCGCAGGCCAAGTGGGGGGAGCGCAAGAAGGAGGTGGACGCTGAGCTGGAGGCACAGCGTGCTGCCAAGGACAAGGCCGAAGGTGGGCTGCACACCTGTTTGTGCAGAGTGTTGGGTTTCTGACAGAGCTGGGGGGTGCAGCGTGCTGCAAAGGGAGCACAAGGCATGCTCGCTGGCACACCGCACCCCACTCGCCCACCCCGCTCCAACCTTCCTGCCTGCCCTGCCCTGCCCGCAGCCTAGAAGGCGAAGTCGGAGGAGCAGCAATCGGACACATCTTGCATTTC
>RRZL01000082.1:3399976-3433586 GCA_006782975.1 Chlorella sp. Dachan | reverse complement strand
GCAGAGGGCGGGGCGGCAGCTGGGGAGGCAGCCAAGTCTGAGGAGGAGCTTGCCAAGGAGCGCATGGCACAGTGGATCCCTGGTGCCAAGGATCAGCAGGAGGGCGGGGCAGAGGAGGCGGCGGCGGCAGCTGGCGAGGGCAGCGAGGAGCAGCCGGCAGCCGAAGACGCGGATGCTGACCAGGCATTTCGTGAGGAGGGCGAGCCTGGCACTCATGCTGCTGCCGGCGGCGGCGATGCTGGCGCTGGCGGCGAGCCTGGCGCGGCCGGGGAGGAGGGGTGGGCCGACCCCGCTGCGGATGCTGCTGAGGCGGGCGCTGGCGGCAGCGCGGAGGCGGCTGAGGCTGGGGCTGCGGAAGGGGCCGAGGAGCAGCTCCCCACTTCTGCCTTCGGCAAGGCCCGCGCCTTTGTGACCAAGGTGCTCAACGCGCTGCTGCATCCGCGGGCGGCGGCCGCGTCTGGCGAAGCGGCTCGGCTGGAGGCCGCCATCTCCAAGCTCGGTGGGTGGGGCTGCAGCGGCTGGAGACGGGTGCTGCGAGGGCTTTCTTTGATAAGCTTGTAGGTGTGCTTTGGGGGAGCCAGGTGTGCCGCTACGTATGGGGAGCCCCCAAGGCCGGAGGCTGCCGCAAACAAGCGTGCCGTGTTTGCTGCCGCGCCGCGGAGTCCAGTTTGCTGCCCTGGGCCAGCAGGCGGAGGTGGATCACACTCACCTCCCTGCTTGCTTCTGGCAGGCTTCCTGCACCCTCAGTCCGCCCACCAGTTGCGATCTTTAGTATTCTGCTTGTTGCAGAGACCAAGACTGCTGCCCTGGGCAGGCAGCTGGAGGCGGATCGCACACACTCTCCCTGCTGCTGACAGACCTTCTGCTCACTAATTCTGCTCACTAGCTCGGATCCTTTGATATTCTGTCCTGTCGCAGAGGCCAAGCTCGCCGCCCTGGACAAGCAGCTGGAGCCGGTGCGCACGCGCGAGCATGACGCACGCGACAAAGTGCGCGACCTGGAGAAGGTGTGTGATTTCGATTGAGGTTTCTGAACTTGTCAGGGTGGTTGTGATGTTGTTTGTTCAGCTTGCGTCGGGGTAGATGCCCTGGTACAGCTGCAGCTGAGGGTGCCCCTCGTGCTGCGCAGTCCCCGACCTGGCTGGCTGGCGCTTGCCCCTGCCTATGTTCTGGTACCGCCGGAGCAGCGCGACCTGACCACCAAGCTGGAGGGCGGCTGCGTTGCCTGTGTATGCTGTCTCTGATCTGGCTTGCCCTTCTTCCTCCCTCTTTCCTTGCTGTCACAGGCGCAGCCCGACCTGACCATCAAGCTGGAGGATAGCCGCGTATACTCGTGCGTTCACCTGCAAGCCAGCCACGTCTCTGTGCTCACCTCTTCCTCACTGCAGGAGCAGCGCGACCTGGCCACCAAGCTGGAGGGCAGCTATGGCGACCAAGACGTGTTTGTGCCGCTGGCCGACAAGTGCTTCAAGGCGCAGGTGGGCTCTGCTGTAGGCTATCACGGTGTTGCCTGATTTGCAAGGCTGGTGTGTCTGCAGCGGGTCGACAAGTGCTGCAAGGCGCAGGTCGGCAGGCAGCTGGCGGGGGCTGGGAAGCGTGCCGATCGCGGGGGCTGCCTGATTTGCAAGGGCGCTGTTTGTGCCGCTGGTGGATACCGCCCTTCTAGCCCCTGATTCAGCCCACTGGCTGTCTTTTCCCTCCATCACAGGTTGACAAGTACACGTACGAGGTCTGCCCCTACTCCAAGGCCGCCCAGAAGGAGGGCCACTCCTCCACCTCCCTGGGCACCTGGGCGGGCCTCGAGGACAATGGCACTCGCATGGCCTTCAAGGCGGGGGCGGGCTGCTGGCAGGGCCCCGCCCGTTCCATCATGGTGGGCGTGCATTGGTTTGGGTTTTAATTTTGGTTTTGATGGCCACTCGCCTGCACACGGGCCTCAATACCAGCGGCTGCTGCCCGGCAGGGGCGCTTGTTCGGGCGATGCACCCCGCTCCCAACAGCCCCGCCGGCATGATGGCTGCTGCGCGAGTTCCACAAGCGCGCCGCTGCTCCGGTTCCAACCCCTCCCACTGCAATTGCTCCTCCAACCTGCTGGTCGGTTTGCTTGCGCAGGTTACGCTGCTGTGCGGCAAGCGCGAGCACCTGGCCCACGTGGCGGAGCCCAGCCGGTGAGCGGTCGATGCGGTTTTTGTATCGTCGCTGCAGCTGCATGAGGCTCTGGTGGATGCATGGATGAGGCTGCATGCTCGCACCAATACCTGCTGTTGCCAATCAGTTTGCCGGACGCAGGTTGACACAACCTTTAGGGTGTTGCTTGTTGCCTCCCTGCCGTCTTGCTGCCCACGTGCCCATCCTTCTTGTCTGCCGCAGCTGCGAGTACACTGCCGACCTTGAGACGCCCGCGGCCTGCACCCCCGACACAGCGGCCGCGCTGCAGGTGGGAGCGGCACGTGCGCTGATTGGATCAATCATGATTGCACAGGCCACACATGGATCTGCTACTGGCCACGGATGCCATGTCCTGGATGTCGAGCGCCCTTCCGCAGCGCACGCGCCGCTTCGCAACTGCGTGCGCGTCTCAACCGCTCCTGTCTGCTTGCTGTGCAGGCGGAGCTGCGCAAGCGGCAGCAGCTGCTGGGCGGCAGTGCTGAAGCTGATGCAGAGGCAGATGCACAGGCGGCGGCAGCAGAGGCAGAGGCGGCGGCGGCTGAGGCGGCAGCGGCGGCTGAGGCAGGCACCGAGGGCGGCCCTCGAGAGGAGCTGTGAAGCCACCAAGCCAACAAAGCGGCGCTTGTGTGAATCCGTTGTTTGCACGCGTGCTCGGCTCGAGTGTTCGCTGCCTGGGGGCCTCCGCTGCCTTCCGTCTGGGCCGGTTTCAGTTCAGCCGGATGGCCTTTGTGTCGTGATTTTATTGTGGCCCTGCATGCTTGTCTTGCCTCAAAGGAACCTGCTTGCCTGCCTGCTTTCAGAGCGCAATGAAATCTTGAAGTTGTTTTGCAGCGCGGCGTACGTGTGACTTGCGGCTGCATGGTGCAAGGGTTGCGCTTCAATCTGGGTGCAAAGCTGGCAGCTCTCACAGCACGCCGGACAGCGCCCAGCAGCCGACCACCGCCGCCAGCGAAGGCAGCAGGAACGGCGCCACTCCACTCTCGGCCTGCAGGGAACGAGGCCAAACATTTTCAGCATCATGTTCAGCGTTGTTTGGAGGGGCAGTTGCACGGCTGGCAAACTGGGGAAAGAGCAGCTGCCGCACCCTCACCCGCTTGCTGCCAACCCACGACAGCAGGCGCATCTCCCAGCCGGCACGAGCGCGCTCCTGGGGCAGGGGGGTGGGCAGCAATCGGCATGAGCACGGCTCATCGTGTCAATACACAACGACCATGTGGTGGTGAATGGCCCATGCACGCCATGACAGGGACCGTGCCCTGCCCCGCTCTCGCTGCGGCAAGCCGCGCCTGTCTGCCCCGCAACACAAAGCGTTGCCCACCTCACCTCCTGGATTTTGTAGTACTGGCGAGCCATTCCCCCCTCTGTCCACAGGTACATCGCCGTCGGCAGCACAAAGCCGATGGTCAGCTGCAGGAATGCAACCACCCTGGTGCAACTGAAGGCGGCAGCCGCAGCTGCTCCCGCCGCCATTGCGGCGCCTGGCTCGGTGGCCCCCAGCTGCCCCGGGCTGGCCAGCGCGCGCGCAAACTGCGAAATGCCGCTCAGCAGGCCCAGCACCTGCAAGAGCGGGTGGAGTGCGGGGTGTGCAGCAGCTTGACAGAGGGGAGGATTGGCACCCTTGATGCGCCATCCACCGGCTGGCTTTTCATTACACACTGCTCGCGGGTATCTGCCGGCTCTCGCGGTGTGCATGATGTTCTCCGATCCCCACAGGCGCCTCTGTGCCCGCGGCTCACCTGCCGGTCGTTGAACAGTGCCGTGGCGCAAGTCTGTTCGTTGAACTGCCTTGCCAGCGCCAGTGCCAGCATGGAGAGGGCGATCTGTCGGCAGGCGCCAGGGGGCAGAGTGGGTCCGTTGAGGGCGTAACCTGGCTCTGCGCTACTTCAAACCGGCTGCCACCGTGCCTGCAAGACAACGCTGGTACCCCGCTGAGATGCCACGGTGCCACCCAACAGACCTGGGGTATCAAGCGCGTGCGGCGGCTGATGGTTGGCACAAACAGCACGCACGCTCGGCTGGCCAGCAGCACCCGCCATGCCAGCACCGCCAGCGGGGTGCCAGGGGGCGGCGCGGTGTTGGCGCGGTATGCAGCGTGGAGGGTGATGGCTGGCAGGGACACCATGCCCAGCCGGACAGCTACTGTGAACAGCGGGCGGCGGCGGGAGTAGAGCTCCCGGCTGCGTGGGGGTGGTGGGTGGGGGCAGGGGCAGGTGTCATTGGTGCAGGCCCCGCAAGCTGCTGGGCGGCCCTCCGCTTCTGTGTGCGCACCTTGTCGCACAACGGCGGACCACACCCTCTCACCCAGGCACCCCCTCACCGGCACACAAACCCCGTCAGGGTGAGTGCCGCCAGCAGCCCCTGGGCCAGCAGTGGCGCCAGCTGGCGGGCAGGCACGGAGGCCACCATGCTGGCAAAGTGCAGGCCGTGGATGGTGATGGCGCAGCAGCCGCACAGCAGGTCCCACTGCGGGGGAGCAGGCAACAAGGGTATGGGAGAACATCGGGCGAGCGGCAGGCGGCGAGACACCGGTGCACCCTGAGGGGCAGAAAAGGGCGGCGGCCGCAGCAGGGCGCCCAAGCCACTCCACTCACTGCCACATGATCACGCATCCGCTGGGCGGCCCAGGCGGGCTTGGGACGAGGGTCGAGGCTGAGCTCGCCGGGATGGTGGCTGGCTGGGGGCGGCCGCATGCCCGACGGGTTGGGGCAGGCCGTGCAGCTATGTGCGTGTCTGGAGGGCGGGGCTGGGCGTCTGCGCAAGGACCGCTGGCAGCAGGAAATGGGGCCTCTGTGATACAGCTGCGTCGCGCTGGGAGTTGTGCCAGACGAGAGGAACTCAGGGCAGATCGCGGTGAAACAAGGAAGTGAACCCGCGAACTGGTACTGCGGCCGCCACATGGCGCGCCATCGCCGGACGGGAGGACTGGACAAACATTGCGTGCCAAATCAAGAGCCCCCAATCGATCCTTTTCGACGCAATGGAGAACCGGCATGCGGCCAGAAGCGTGAAACCGAAGCAGAAGCGGCTCAAAGCTGCGCTTCAACTGCCTGGGCCCCGCATGGTTGTGCACAGCCAGCCACCCGTATCGTTTCGAGGCACTGCAGGATGCAGCTTACAGGGCAGCACACGCCAGCTAACAGACATGGAGAGACGTCACCACCCAGCTGATGCGTGGATTGGCGCCGGTTACGCGCCTGCCTCGTCTCCCCCGCCAGCAGCACTGCTGCCTGCCGCCTGCTCAGCGCCCCCGCTGCTGCTGCCGTCCGGGCTGCCGCTCTCATCAGAAGCGCCGCCGCCGCTGCCGCTGCTGCCATTATCGCCGCTGCTGCGCCCGGGCACGCCAATGGAGCGTGGCGGGCCCGCCCGCTGCCCCTCTGGCATCACCTCCCAGTGTGGGGAGGGTGTGGCCCGCAGCCAGCCAAAATCGTTCACCTGCCGCCACATGCCGCTATCTGGCTCCAGACCCTGGGCCGCCAGGTCAGCGCCGGCGCCCTCGTAGCTGGGAGCGTACGGCGCAAAGCGCAGGGCAGAGGAGTGCTCGATGATGGGGTGGCTCCTCACGCGCAGGTAGAAGTCGGAGCGGTGCGCGGCGTGGATGCGCACCTGTGTGGGGCGAGGAGGGGGGAGGGGTTGGAGGTTGGTGGTGAGAGGAGTGAGGAGGGCGATGAGGGGCAGGCTGTGGAAGTCCAGTGGGTGGGTGGGTGGGGAGCCAGAATCGCAGCTGCGGTGGTCACTCGTGTGCAGCAGCACAGCCCCACAGGCAACGCGCAGTCATTTGCAAGCAGGCTGGCAACCCAAGCACGCAGCCCACCTGGCGCGCGGCGATCATGAGCAGGCAGTCATCGGCGCCTGCGGGCAAGACAGGGTGGCAGGGACACGGGTGCAGATGTGAACAATGGGCATGGGGGAGGGGGAGTCTGCATCACCCTTTGCAGCAGCTGGCTTGCAGCTGTCTCAAGGCACGCAGCGGCCCTCCCAATTAAGCCGTCCCCCTCCCCTTGCCATGCATGCACACAAAAGCCGCTCCAGACCCGCGCACCCACCCTCCACGAAGCAGGCGCCGGCCACGGGCCCAGTGTACACCCGGCAGCGCCTCAGGCCGTGCAGGAACAGCGCTGCCAGCGGGGCGGGCAGGAAGACTGTGCAGTCCTCGAGGTCTGATAGCGTAAACTCCCGGCCCTCTACCTCCGCTCGAGGCGGGGCAATGATCTCCCCGCGCAGGCCGCTCAGCGTGCTGCCATCGCTGCCGCCGCCGGCTGCTGCTGCTGCCCTGGCGCCTGCTGCGGAGGACTGCTGCTGCGCCTGCTGCGGCTGGACTCCCTGCTGCGCCTCCTGCTGTTCCGCCTGCTGCGTTGCAGCCCCAGCTGCACCTGCCTCAGCCTGCTGCGCAGTGGGTGCCGCCGTCTCTGCTGCCTCCGAGCCGCCAGCCTTGTCGGACGCCTTGCGGTTGAATGCAAATCTGCGGCGCGGCTGCAGCGCGGTAGCGGCCGCCTCTTGCTGCTCTCGCAGGGCGGCCAGTGCCAGGGTGGCCTGCCGCAAGTCGTAGGCAGGTAGAAAGTAGGTGGCGTCTGCCACTGACTGCGCAGCAGTGGGAAGTGAGGAGGGCAGGAGATGGTGGAACAGGGGCCTTGGGAGGCCGGCCGAGCAGCAGGGTGCGCAGAGGCTGGCTGCAGCTCCCACCTGCCAGCTAGATCACACAGGTGCCCGCACACACTGTGGGATTCAACACCAAAAAGCTACAGCCCACCTTCTCCAGCTCGCCAATCTGCTCAGCCAACGCAGCGACAGCTGCCGCATCGCCGCCGCCGCTGCCGCCGCCGCTGGCGGCCTGCAGCGCTGCCTCCAGCTGCTGCCTCCGGGCGGCAAACTCCTCCATGAAGGCATCCACTGACTCCCGCGGGTCGCCGCTGACCTGCAGCTCTTGAAGCCGCTTGGCGGCTGCGCTGGCGCGTGCCTCTTCCCGCTCAGCCAGGCGGGCGAGCACGCCGCTGGCGGCGGCGGGGGCGGCGGGCGCCTCCAGCACCTCGATCACGCCAGCATGCTGGTCACCCATCGGTTCTCGGTTGGGTGGTGTAGGCGCAGCGGGTGAGGAGCAGTGGCAAGAGAGGGCGCTTGGTGTTCGGCGCTTGGCCAACGCTTCAGGGCTCGGCGCCGCTGCTGAGTGATAATCAGGTAGATCGATGCGCAATGAGATGCTGAAGAGCGAAAAAAGCGTCGCTGGCTAATAAATGCAAATTGGCAGGGCGCAAGAATGGCAGGGGCCGCGCTTTGGCCATGGGGGCACTGAATTGACACTCCACCGCCTGTCATCGGTTGTAGCAGAAGCCAGCCAGCGCGCTCGGGAGCCTTCCAGCCTCGCGGTCGCGATTGCCTGCGTGTGGCGCCTGCACGGCACCATCGCTGCTCCCGTCACCCCCAGCAAGCGGCACAGGTGCGCCTGGACAGCGCCGCGGCTCCCGGGACCTCGGCATCTCTGGCCATTCGCATCCCTCTCAAACCCTGGCGGCCGCTGGGCGCCATGGCGCGCTGTCATATTGCATATCAACAGCTTAAAAGTCCACTGGGCGGCGCCCCGCCGTCCCAGCAGCCGGCCACGCGCCTCCCGCCGCCTCTTGCTTCCCATGCCGCACTCCCTCTCCCCACTCGCAGCCCCCCACCTGGCATGAACAGCACAATGTCCAAGCAGGGCTCCAAGGTCTCAGACGTCTTCCGAGCCAGCCGCAGTGGGGCGTCGGCCGGCCGGGGAAGCAAGGCGGGCAAGGCAGCAGCCGAGGCGGCGGCAGCGGCGCCTGCGGCGGTGCAGCAGCCGGCGGCCGTGCCGCTAGAGCAGCAGGCGGAGGCAGATGAGGCCTTCCTGCGGCAGTTTGACCTAGACACCCGGTAAGCCGGTGACGGGGCATGGTAGCAGGGGCAGGACTGCTTTGTGAGCCAACTCGCTGCAAGGTCATGGTGGCAGCTGCTTGCTTGAAGCGTTCGCCTGCCTTCCAACCAGCGCCCACTTGCGACCCCATGCCCTCCCCCTCCTCCCGCCGCAGCTTCGGGCCCTGCACTGGCATCACGCGGCTGCAGCGCTGGGAGCGGGCGGCCAAGCTGGGTCTCAACCCGCCGCCCGAGCTGCCCGCCATTGTGCAGCGGCACGGGGTGGACAGCGCGTTCAACCGCGACCTGTTCTACCAGCCTTACTAGCCCTTTACTAGCCCTATCAGCCCAGCTTGCTCAGCGGCGGTACCAGCCAGCTCGCTGCCCCCGCCTCAGTTTCATTGACAGTAGGCTGTTCTATTCTTGCTCACTCCTGTACATGTGCTGACGCGTTGACTGCGGCATCCTGGTGCCGACCTGCGTTTGTAACACAACTTCAATGGCTGTGCAGATACGGTGTGATGTGCAAGCACGGCGCAAAACGCGCATGTGCAGTGCATGTTTCAGGATGCGCCAGGCGCTGCTCGCTGGCATCATTGAGGCGTCGGGCTCCCAGCAGCGTAGCGCAGCGCAGCAGCACAGCGCATCGCCAGCTGCCGTTCCGTCACTCAAAGCCAGGCACTCGCACGTTTGCCAGCTGCAGGGCCGCCTGCATGGCCGCCGCTGCCGCGCTGTACTGGTGGCGCTGCAGCAGGTCACACAGCAGCGCCTCCTGCATACGGCATGGCCAGTTGGGAAGGTTTGTTCTGTGGCAGAAGCAGTGCTCGGGCCAGGACTGCACTTACAGCTGTGCACGTTGAGGCTCAGAACCGGCCAGCACACCCATGTGCGCTCACCCGGCGTGCCTCCAGGGGTGGCGGCATGGCAAAAGCTGCTGCTAGCTCGGGGCTGAGGCCGGATGCTGCCGCTGCCGCACACCTCAGCGCCTGCTGCAGCAGCCCAAACAAGTCCAGCTCCGCCTGCGGCTCTGCTGCCTCCGGCTCCCATGCTGCCGGCAGTGCCACCAGCTGCTGCTGCGCTGGCTGTGTTGCGCCCTTTGTCTGCCGCCGTTGCAGGGAATGCCGCCCCATCTGCCCCCGCTGACCCTGCCGCCAGTGAACCGCGCAGGCTGGCTGCCGCTGGGCCAACGCTGCCGGCCGGCTCATCAGCCCCCTCAACTAGCTCAGTGGGTGCCAGGGACGGCTCCTGATCATGCAGCTGCTGCCGCCCCGAGTCAGTCGGCGGGCTGTGCTGCTCCAGGCTGCTCTGTTGTGGCTCAGGCGGCGGCACCCGCCGGGGCTGCCCTTGCTTGCGCCGCCCCTTGGCGGCAGGCTCAGGGGCTGCTGCAGCTGCCTCACCGCTCGCTGAGGGGATTTGCTGCCCGCCTTGCAGCCCATCTGGCGCGTCCTGCCAACCTGGCGACCTGCCGTCGCTCCCGCTGGCCGCTGCCTGCTCCCTGTCACATGCCCGGTTCTTGGCAGCGGAGGCAGGACCGCCATTGAAGGTGGACGGTGTGGGTGGCTTCTGTGCCTGCTGCTGCTGCTGCTGCCGCTGCTGCTGCTGCCGCTGCCGCTGCCTCTGCTGCCGCCGCTGCTGCTGCTGAGCCTTCTGATCAGGCGTCAGCACCCCGCCACTGCTGCCGCCTGCTAAGCTGGCTGGCGGCTTGCCCTGCTGAGCCGCCTCCTGGCCCGCCGGCACCCCGCAATCGCTGCCCTCCGCCTGCTGCTTGCCGCGAGTGCGTCTTTTGGCAGCAGAGGCAGCGCCGCCGTGGAAGGCAGGCACAGGCTCGCGCTCCGGGTGCTGCTCCTCCTGCTGCCGCTTGCGCTTGCGCTTGGGCATATGCTTTAGCTGCGCTGCAGGTGCCTGCTCCCCTTCCTCTGAGCTGGTGCCATCGATGCTGTGCTCCTGCTGGCTCTGCTGCGCTGCCGCTTCCGCCTGTTGCCGCCGCTGGTCCCAGCGCTGTTTCAGCTGCCTACCAATGCGCTTGTAGCAGGGCCCGCACAGCCACTCCTCGCCGGTGGCCGAGTGGCGGCCCCAGTGCGCCCCCTGGCCACCGCCTGGGCTGTCTGAGCCGCACTGCAGGCAGCGCCCCTGCGCCACGTCTCTGCACACATCTTCCATCCGCCGCGGCTGCGCTGGGCGCCGCTGAAGCACGCTATCTGGAGGCAGCTGGCCAGCGTGCCTGTTTGCGTAATTGCCGCATGCATCGCAAAGCCGCTGGCGGCTGGTGGGGTGCCGCCGCCAGCCGCCACCTGACGTGTGCCTGCTGCCGCAGTGGGAGCAGCGTTTCTCCTCGCCAGCCTGCTCTCCTTCTGCTGCAGGCCTGTGAGACGCCATGCTGACCGGTACTGATGAGCCAGGCACCCTGCCTGCTGAGGCGTGGCGGCGGTGGCGGCAGCGGCAGGAGGCCCCACCCTGCAGCCTGCACGCACGGGGCCTGGGCGGATGCCTCGTTACTCTGGTTGGCCTTCCAAAGCCCAATGCGCCCTGCAGCAGCCCAAGTGGCCGGGAGGGCCCACCTGCTCACGAAGTGCCAACCCTAGCCTCCTGCACCGCTCATCTTGCTGGATGCAAACCCTCACTTCGCTCAGTGGCCTGCTGTGGAGACCGGAAGTTTGCTTCCTTGCCGCCCAGCACGGCATGTGACGCCGCCTCGCAGCGTGAGCATCAGCGGCAGCCATGCAGCTGTTGGTAGCCGGCTAGCTAGCTTGCCAGCAACATCCACTTTGCTACTCTCGGTTCCACCCTTGGTCGCACTTGACGCAATAGGCATGTGTCCCTGCTCCACCTGACCTGCTCATCGCACAAATACTGCTGATGCACCGGCTGCAGCTTAAAATGCCCTACCCCTCCGCCGCCTACTGCCTCTCGGCTGCCGTTATCATGCGTGCCTATGTACAACTGTCATTGATTGTGCAAATAAGACCTGTTGGTTGCCACAAACAAAAGCAAAATCAGCGTGTTGCTGTGTGCACCTGGCCCTGGCAGGTGCCGAAACGCGGCTGGCGCCGCCGCCCGCCGCCGCCGCCCCTCAGCCCATCACTGGCGGCCCGCAGCGCCACCTGCATGGCCGCTGCTGCCGCGCTGTACTGTTGGCGCTGCAGCAGGCGGCGCAGCAACGCCTCGTGCGACGGGGTGGGTGGCAGGACGAAGGGGGCTGTTGCAAGGCCCGAGCAAACTGTGGCCGCAGCAAACACTGTTTGTCCGAGCAAACAGTGCCCGTAATGCCCCACCTTCTTGTCGGGCAGCGGCAGCAGCATGGCAAACGCGGCCGCCAGCTCGGGGGTCAGGCCGCAGGCCGCCGCCGCCGCACACCTCAGCGCCTGCTGCAGCAGCTCAAACAAGTCCTGGACTGCCGCCTCTGGCTGTGATGGCAGCGCCTGCCCTGCGTGCTGCTGTTCAGGCGGCTGGTTGCCAGGGCCGGCGTTGCCTCCACCAGTGCACACTGCTCCCTCTGGGCGTCCTGCCGCCACCACTGTGGCGTGCATGCTGGCCGCCGCCGGCCCCTCACCGCCCGCTGGCTCCCCTTGCCCTTCACCCAGCAGGCGGCAGGCAGCGGCGGCCACCGCTCCATTTGTGCTTGCGGCTGCTGTGGCGGCAGGTGCTGGGGCTGCGCCTGCTTGCGCCGCTTCCGCCGCTGGACAGCAGGCTGTGCAACCTGGCCGCTGCCGCCCGCTGAACGGGCTAGCGGCGTTCCGCCAGAGGTGCTGCCGTGGGTCCGCTCCTTGGCAGCAAAGGTGGGGCCACCATGGAATGCGGGTGCTGCATCGGCATCTGCTGCCTGCTGCTCCTGCCGCCGCTTGCGCTTGAGCTGCTGTTGCTGCCGCAGCGGGGCTGCTGGTGCCTGCTGCCCTTCCACTGAGCTGCGCTTATCATTGTTGCTTGCCCGCCGCCGCCGCCGCACGTTCTGCCCCTACTGCTGCTCCGCTTCACAACGTTGCTGCTGCTGTTCCTCCACGTCACTGCCATGCCCGCCTGCTGTGTGCTGGACCTTCCGTGCGCGGTGCTTGCGCCCCTTCAGCTGGTCATAATTGCGGCTGCAGCAGGTCCCGCACAGCCGCTCCTCGCCGGTGGCCGGGTGGCGGAGCCAGAAGGCCCCCTTGCCGCTGCCTGGATTGGCTGAGCCGCACTGCAGGCAGCAGCGCTGTGCCATATCACTGCGCACCTCTTCCATTCGCCGGGGCTGCACTGGGCGCCGCTGCAGCACGCTGTCGGGAGGCAGCTGGCCGCCGTGTTGTAACGCATAGCTGCTACACGCTTTGCAGAGCCACTGGCCAGTGGAAGGGTGGCGTCGCCAGTGGCCGGACGTGTGCCTGGTCCCGCAGTGGGAGCAGCGTCTGTCCTTGCCGCCCGGCTGACCCTGTGCTGCAGGCCTATCAGACGCCATATCTGCCGCTGCTGCTGAGCCAGGCGTGCCTGCCTGTCGCGGCGGCGAGGCGGCGGCGGCAGTAGGAGGCCCCAACTTGCAGCCTGCACGCACCGGGCCTGGGCGATGCCTCGTCAAGCTGGCTTGCTGCCGAAACCCCCAGGGCCGCCAGCAGTGTCACGGCCGCCCTGGCCGACCCACCTGCTCTCAGCTCGCCAACCCTAGCCCCCCTGCACCCTGCATCATGCTGTCTGGCGCCAGTAGGGTGGCTTCACGGCACAGCGGCTGGTGGCAGAAGTCGTTTTCAGCGCCGCCCTCCGGCGCTTGAGCGGGCGTGTCGCCACCGCCCTCCGCGGCATGTGAGCAGTTTCGATGTGCAACTAACGGCATTTACAAGGGTCGTGTGCCAAGCCATAGCGCTCACGGCAGCTGGCGCTTAAAACAGTAGACACAAACAGGCCAGCGGGGCACCACGGCCTTCCAAGTGCAGCCTGCTGCTGCCGCCCCGTAACACCTACTGCTGTTGCTGCGCCGCCCGGCAGGCAGCCCGGTGCTCTGGCCATGCCGACCGCTGGCATTCCTCGGTGCAAAAGTACACAGCTCGACAGCCAGAGCACCGCCTGAGCTTGCAGCCTGCTGGGCCGCTGGTGGTGCCGCAGCCAACGCACCGCTTAAGTGGCTGCTGCTCTGCCGCCGCTGCTCCTGCTGCTCCATCTCCTGCTGCCCCCACTGCTGCTGGGATTCGCTCAGCTGGCGTAGGCTCCCTGCCATCAGCGCAGCTGCAGCTGTCGCCGCCGCCACTGTTCTGCTGTGCACCAGCTATTGCAGCGTCATCCTGAATCGCAGCAGCAGATGGCTGCTTGAGCAGCAGGTCGACCAGTTCGCCTTTCTCAGCACAGCCGCTGCTGTCTACGCCCGCTGCGGCCAAGCGCGCCTTGAGCTCCCGCACCGGCAGCGCCTGCAGCTCCTCTCGGCTGGCCGGCTGCTGCTGCTGTGCCTGCTGCTGTGCCTGCTGCTGGCCCTGCTGCCCCTGCTGCTGCCCCTGCTGCTGTGCCTGCTGCTGCTGCCCTTGCTGCGGCGTGTCCGTTGCCGAGGATCCTCGCAACTGCTGCAGCGTGCCTGCAAGATCTGCTGCCAGCCCTGCCAGATCAGCGCTGCACACAGAACAGGAGAAGCAGGGTGAGCACAGAGTGCTGGAGCCGCAACGGGGTGCCTGAGAAATCATGCCCCAGTGTTCTGCTCCGCAAGCTTGCGCATTCAACAGCGCACTTAAGCCGCCCCTCTGAGCCTCTGCCACCCACCACTATTCTCTCTTGGAGGGTTGGAAACGAGTTGCCCACAAACCAGTGCTCACCTGGCGACCAGCTCAGCGTGACGCTTTGCAATGGTATCCAGCAGGCCCATGTCGCGCACCACTGCCAGCATGGCAGGGTCGGACCGCGCCAGGTGGATGGCTAGCTTGCCGGTCTGGACCGTGCAGTGCGGGTTCTGCGCTCGGTAAACAAAAAGAAAGGCGGCCTTAGGCGCGGATTAAGGAAGCGGGCGGGGCGAGGTGGCCGAGGGCCCCCTCACTACCAATCTGCAGTAGGCAAGGGGTGGTGTGGGTGCGGCGTTTTGGCAGGGCGGGTCACGCAGGGCGAGCCGCGCTGAACGAAGGCCCAGCACGCCAGCGGCGGTAGCCGTTGGGCAGCCATATGGATCAAATTCCAAAGCAGCTTCAAACTCACCTGCTGAGCTGGCACTCCAAGCCGCTCCGCCAGCATCATCATGATCTCCGGCTGGCCTGCCGCCCACTTGGCCGCTTTGGAGGCGGCGGCGGCATGCCCTTGCGACAGCAGTGCTCCAGCCATGCACTGCACCATGTACAGGATGCCCATCTCGACCCTGGAGCGATACACAGGTGGGTGGGCAGCGGGCAGGTAGGCAACACAGGGCATCGGTTGGCAGCGCAACAGGAGGGCCCAAGCAACCGCACCACATGCAGGCTGCTGCAGGCCAGACAGGGGCTGCAACCGCAGAGGTTGTGGTCCGGGCAGGCGAGCAGGCACGGCAGTGGCAAGTCGCCAGCTGCGCCTGGTCAAAGTGGCGCTGATGTGGGGGACGATTCCAACACACAGCATGCAACCGACCCCGCGCAGCCAGCATGGCTGGCGCCTGTGCCGAGCAAGTCGCGAATCAGGGCACCGGCGGCGGCAGCATCAGCCAGCACCCGCTTGCCACCACTCACTCGCCGCCGACCTCCCAGGGCACTTCCAAGTTGGGCTGGTCCATCATGAGCAGGAGCGCGGCCCTAAGCGCACCCAGCCGAGCCGCCTCGGCCGCCACCCCCTCGTCCACTGGCCGCTCAAAGTCGCCAGCAGGCAGAGGCGGCCTACCGCGCCGCGTGCCCGTGAACGCCAGCTGCACCACGCATGGGGCCGGGGACGGTGCACGTCAGCAGAACATAGCTGCAAACTCAGAGGGACGGTGCGCAGGCTGATGGCACACGGGCGGAGCAGTGAACCGCCATATCAATCGCCATATGCGCCACCCACTCACCGGCGGCACGCCTACATGTGACACACACACACACACGCCTGCGCGCCACCTTGTATGTTTGAGCCCAGTCCACAATGCCAGTCCCCCCAACCCACCTTGGCCAAGCCATTCAGGATGGTGAACCGGATGCCCTGGGCGACGTCAGGGTTCCCCTGGCTGGCGGCAGGCACGAGGCCCAGGTGGCGGCACAGCTCCCGCACACCTGCCAGCTGCTGCTCCGGGCTCAGCTCTTCGCAGTGGGTGTGCAGAATCCAGTCGTCCACCTGCGGCGGAGGCACAGACGGGACAGCTGGAAAACCACAGCATTGCACGCCATTGAACCGGGCATGCGGCTTTAGGCCAGTTGACAGCAGGCGTGCACCTCTGCGGCCACCTCACATTGCGCTGCGCTCCCGCTGTAGCTCCTGCTGCAGCTGCACCTCACCAATCCTCGACTGCTGACACACGCAGGCGCCCGCCACTCAGCTTCCACCCTTAGACCTCACCACGCACGCCTGGTGGCCCGCCATCAGGCCATTTGCGAAGCCCCGGCCCACGCCTTGCATCGCCGGGAGCAGCAGCTCTTCGTACTGCCGCTTGCCAAAGTAGTAGTCTGGCGTCCCCTCAAACTCGCACATTAGGGCGTTAGTTGACGGCTCGAGGACCTGCGGGACAGGGGCGGCAGGAGGGAGGGCACAAGGGCGTGGAGGCAAGGCAAGGTGTCTGCTGCTGTGCACAGGCAGGCGCAGCCCAGCCGCCCAGAAGCGTGCGTGCGTTGAACGAGGGTGGCTGAACAGGCTCACGTTCAGGACGCCCCAAAACTGCTGGCTGCTGTTGCCGTGGCTGCGCAGCGTCTGCAGCGCCAAGCGGTAACAGTTGGCCGCCTGCTGCACCGTGCGGGCTGCATGCGCGGAACGGCCGCCCTTCCGCCGGGACACATAGGCCTTCAGCTCCTGCTCTATGTCTCCCATGGGGCACCGATTGTTGCAAGGCTAGGCCCTGCAATCGGGACGGGCGTGGAGGCGCATCACTGGCCCATTCAAACGGCGACGGGCTGGCGGCGGCAGCAGCTGGGAGCAGGCGGCAGCCGGCGGAGGCGCTTGCACGGCTGGGAATGCCGCGATATCGTTCATGCGCACCTCCTAGAACTCGATCTGCGGCCCGACCGGCCGTCTGAGCAGCCTGGCGGAGCTGGCGGAGTCCCCAGCTGCGCCTGCTCACAGAGACGCTGGTTTTGAGGGAACGAGTGCAAATCACAATGTGCAAGGATGCTAACACGTCTCTGAACCACCAGCAGCCCTGCACAGCCTGCGGCGAGAGGCACAGCGCCGGCAGCGGGGGTTTTCTTCAGAGCCCTGGGGCGTTTCGTCGCGCGCATTGTGGCGCTGCTGATATTGTCGACATGCTGCGCAGCTTCTGCAGCCTGCTCAAGCGGGGCCCGGCCTGGGAGGCTGGAAGGCTGCTGCTGGCCACACACCAGCCTGCCGCCCCAGCCGCTGCCTCCCTGCTGACGATCTCCCGGAGGCAGCATGGCCAAGGGTTCGACGTCCGAGAGGAGCACCTCAGCGGGAAGGCCGTTGCCGACGCCGCCAGCGCGGTGCGCTGCTCGCCATCCCCCTCCGGAAGGGCGGCGAGCTGGGATGCGTGGGCTCCTCACCACGGTTAACAGTACTGCGTTGCGAAGCATGCTCGACTGGCAGCCTCCCTGCTCCTCAATCACGCTCATGCTGTCTGCGCGCAGGTGGCCTCCTCGGCAAGCGGAGCTGCCGGCGAGCCCACAGCTGCTACAGCAGCGGCGCCGGCGGCGGCGGCGGCGGTGGACGGCGGCAGCGCATCGGGCCTGGAGGCGGAGCAGAGTGACAAGCTGTCTTTGAACGACCTGTCGCCGCAGGCCTTCTCCTCGCTGGTGGGTGGGGCGAATGGTGACGCACTGCAACCAAAACGCTGCGACTGCCCTGGCCCCGCCTGGCTTGCTGGGTTGCCCGCAGCTGCCCTGCCCTGCATCGCCATGCGTCTCAAGACAGCGCGGCATCTGGCGCTGTCGCCTGCTGTGCGCTGGCCAGCCGAGACAGTCCAACCAACTGATGGCATACTTGTGGTGCCCCGGTTTCTGGCAGGCCGACATTGCCATCGGCGGGCTGTGGACCAAGATTGAGCGCGGGCTGCGCGAGGCTGGAGAGGTGGGTGCACCCGCCACTGCATTGGAATGCGGGTGCGGGTGTTTGTGGGCTGCCACCTGTGCGTGTTTCGGCCCGTTGGTGAGTGCTTGGCCCTGCTGCAGCCGCTGCTTTCTGCTCGCCCTGCTGCACGACCTGAGCTGCGAGGTGCTGTCCTAGGGTACCCTAGGGCAGCTGGCGAGGGTTCTGCACTGCTGCCTGCATCACCTAGCCACTGCCCCTGCCCCCAAGCAGGACCTGAGCTACGATGTGCGGCCCGAGGGCAGCCAGGTCTGCGTGCTGCTGCCGTACGACGGCCACCTGTGCATCAAGTGAGGGAGGGTCAGGGGGTGGGCCGGGAGGGGGCGGTAGGGTTCGTTGCTCGCGTGCTACTGTCCGCTCGTTGCGTGCTGCTGCCGTACGACGGCCAGCAGCACATCAAGCAAGCACCTGGTGGCGGGGCAATGCATTGGCCATGGTGGGAGTTGGGGAGTTGGGTACAACGAGCCTGCAAATGTCGGGCAGGTCCTCCCTCACGCAGCAAGCCACCTGCAGCCGGGCAGCTCACCCATCCAGCCGCCATCGCAAGTTTCGTCACACACGCACGCAGACTGGTAACCGGAAAATGGGAGGACTGCAGCCCCTCCCCCTGCCGCCACTCCCCCTAAGCCCCTAAGGAAGCTCACCCATCGGCCGTGCCGCAGGAAGGACCTGGCGCAGCGGGCGCTGGTTGTGGAGAGCAACCTGTTTGAGCCGTGGCAGGACAAGGACGAGCGCGAGTTCAGGTGGGCTCTATAACCACAGTGCTGTGCGTACACCTGAGCATACATGCTGCAGCGGGAGCGCTCGAAATGGCCGGACAAGGACGGCCGCGAGTTCAGGTGCCGAAGTGCTTTGAGGCGCTGTGCACATGGCAGCATGCCGCCTGCAGGTTGACAAAGGCACGTGTGTAGCCTGGTCAGGTTCATTCGTCGCTGCCCAGCTTGCCTTGTAACTGGACCACCTGACTTGTTGCAGGCCAGTCACAGAGACGGAGTGGGACAATGAAGACGGCGACACGCTGCCCCAGGCGAGTCAGCAAGGGTAGCGTCATGCTGCGCGTGGCACTCCCAGCTCAAGGGGTTATCGCTTTGACCGCCACTGTTGCTGTGTAGTCTACACGCTGTTTTTGCGGTGCTGCCACTTTGGCTGTGTAGCTCCGTTGCCAGCGCCGCTCGGCATGTCACACCGTGGCGGGGTGAGGCACAGGTGGGGCAAGGGGTTCTCGCCGCTGATGCATCAGCTGCTGTTGATTACGCCGGAGGGCGCCCTTCAATGTTGTATTGAACGTGGTACCATCTTCGTCTGTTTGCCCTG
This sequence comes from Chlorella sp. Dachan, assembly GCA_006782975.1. NCBI lineage: Eukaryota > Viridiplantae > Chlorophyta > Trebouxiophyceae > Chlorellales > Chlorellaceae > Chlorella > Chlorella sp. Dachan. Next base: position 3,415,124 of record RRZL01000082.1, on the reverse strand, counting down.
CAGTTTGTGAGCGATGCCCTGTCGCAGTACCTAAAGAGACACGTGGACGTGCGCACGTGAAGCGGCCCCTCGAAAGGGCGCGCTGCACATTGCGTGATGGTCACAGCAACCCTACCCGCTTCAAGGCCTGTCCCCGCCCTTTCCATGCCATCTCTGGCGGCCGCACGCGCCGCGCCATCTGGCGGCCATCTGGCAGGGGCGTGATTGAATGAATGCATGCATGCTTCCGTACCGCCAAGGCTGAAACGCACCTCCAGCCTGACACGTTTGAATGAAACCCCCAAACGACCCGCTTCCAACACAGCTGCGGTGGCCGGCTGGTGCCCGCTTGACGTCCTGCGGGCCCCCTGTGTTGGGCTTGATACCCAAAAAGACCCCTTCATCCACGCTCAGGGCACACTCTTTCTTTCTATCTTTCTTCCAGCATAGCTGCACCGCGCCGCCCTGTTCGCTGCACGCAGCTCCTTTTCCGATCTGCACTGCCTGTCTGGTTGCCCAACCGCCATTTTTGGACACGTTTTGCCCCACCCAAGCCAGCGGCATGATGCCACTGCACCCATTCCCCCTTGGCTGCACCTGTCACTGTGGCCCCGCTTGTGTGCGAGGCCCCCTAGCCTGAGTGTTGCCCCCCTCTGTTGTCTGCCGGCGTTTGATTCATCAGGCAACACCTGCCTTTCCCACCGCCTCTCCAGCCTGTCCACACCATGCTCTGTTGCAAGACCCTGCCTACTATGCACCGATGTTCCAACCCCTGCATCTACTCGCTTGTAAACCGCACGTTACAACCGCAGCAGGCAATTGGACAGGGATGATGGCACACGAAAGAGGGGCGCAGTACAGGCAAGCGGCGTCAATAAATGACAGGGTGGGAGTCGCGCAAGGCAGGATGCAACAGCACAGGCAGGATGCAACAGCACAAAATTTATGTACCAAACAGACGGGACATGTGCACATATCAAGCAATAGGACAGTAGGACTTCGCTACAGATGCACTAGCTCAGCTAATTCACCAACAACGTGATAAGGCCTCCCGACAACCGGCTTCCCCTCACAGAATGGCGGGCAGGTCAATGGGTGCCACCAGCTCCAGCACAGCTCCCGGCAGCGGCTGCACCCCCGGCTGCGCCGCAACCGCCTCCAGCACCGCCGCCGCCAGGGAGCCAGTCAGGCGGGGAGAGGTGGGCGCCACTGCATCGCGCAGCGCGACCGCTGGGTCGCTGCAACGTAGGGGGCAGCGGCGGAGCGGGTGAGGTGGGCGAGACGATACTAGACAACAGCTTCGGGTTTCGTCTGGTCATTTCGGTCTGGTCATAGTTGGCACGCCCTTGGGGCACACAGCATGACGTGGCAGCCCTGCCGGTCGCCCAGTGGCAGCACAGCACGCACGGAATGTTGTGCCCGCTCATCTGCGCCTGCGCAACAGCAGCTGCATGCCCCGGTGCTGAAAGACAGAGGAGTGCAGGGCACGAGCCTCTCTGCAGCACCCACCCCTGGCATTGGCCCACACAGCAGCGCTGCACTGCACTGCATCGGCACAAAATCAGCGCGCACCTGTAGTGCACGCCCCGGTGCTGGAAGGCGATGAGAGCCAGCTTGGGGGCGCCTCCCAGGGCGCGGGGGTAGCCAGACGAGAAGCGGTTGTGGGCTAGGTCCTGCAGCGTGGATGGATGGGAGAGAGGGGACTGAGGATAAGGCATGCACTACCAGAAGCGGCAGCGGCAGCGGCAGCAGCAGCAGTAGGCACACAGCCACACCGCCGTCTCACCAAGCACTCGAGCTCTTGCAGGTACGGCCCACCAGGCAGCGTCTGCAGGCAGTTCGGAGTGCACAGCTTGGAGCGGCTTGTCGGCAGGTCAGCCTCCTCACTCGATTGGCAGGAGGCGCAGGATGAGCAGCATGGCACAGCATGACACAGCATGGCAGGCTGGGAGATGGTGGGCGCTGAAGCTTGTGCTGCAGCTGCAGGCAAAAGAATGATCACATGTTTTAAAACTCGCCTGCAGGCGGTTGATGTTCAGCTTAAGCAGTTTGAGCCCCGCCATGCCGCACACCACCGGCGGCAGCACCAGCAGCTCGCAGTTAGTCAAGGTTAGGAAGCGCAGGCGGCTGCAGAAACGTGAGGGAGGGCAGGCAAGGGGAGAGAGCTCGGGAGTGAGTGTGCAGGAGCACATAGCACCAGCAGCTTGCAGTTGGTCAGGGTGAGGAAGCGCAGGCGGCTGCAGAGGCATTTTAAAGGCGCCGCGAGTGAGTGCATGACGGCGAGGCAGCACCGCAGGGCAGTGAGACAGGGTGGTGCATCCCACGGGATGGGGTGGGATGGCGGGCGGTGGGATGGGGCGGTGGATGGTGCAACACGGCTCCCCGCCTGACAAGCTTCTCCACCCTAAGCACAGCTTCCCACCGCACCTGAGCTGCGCGTACTCGCGAGGCAGGTCGGGTGCCACCGAGCCCCACAGATTGCCGCTCAGGTTGAGCTCCTGCACGCAAACGGGGTCGGCACCGGGCAAAAAGTTGAGTGCGAAGCCTACATTGAGCCGCAGACGGCCCAGTGCGTGCGGCCGAGCAGATGGGCCCCACAGAATGGCACTCAGGTTGCGCCCCTGCAACATGCCAGGGGCGGTAGGGCAGGGGGTGCACGCAGGGGGGACACTATACCAACCTCAGCTTTGGAGCGCAGCATGCATGCCCCACCTCCTGGGCAGCTCCGCACCCTACCTCGATACAGCCATGCTGCATCCCCACGCGAGCAATGGCGGCAGCGCAACGGCTGCAGCAAGCGAGCAGCCCCCTGTCACTGACTGCGACCAACCACGACTGAAACCAAGGACTGACCTCCAGAGATGTGAGCTCTCCCACCACCGCTGGCGGCCCTCGCTCAAAGCCGTTGTACTGCAGCTCCAGCCGCACCAGGGCCGTGAGCTGCAGAAGCAAAGGAGGACAGGGAGAAGTAGCAAATCGGGCGGCAGCGAGTCAAGCCACTGCTGACCTCAGCTGTTCATGCAGAGTAACTGCACGGGCCCTAACTGTGCGAAACCAACCGAGGCCAATGTCAACAACACGGCGGCCAGACATGCTCCGCACCTCTGCCAGCTCGGGAGGCAGCGAGTCGAGCCGGGCGCCGAGGCGGTTGCGCCCCAGGCTGCAGCACAGGGCAGGGAATGGACTGTTGCGCTTGCAGGAGCAGCTGGGATGCTGGCAGGGAGCACGGGGAGCACGTTCGCTCCAGGCCATGACGAAAGGGCAACCAGCGGCAAACTGCCCTGTAGACCGGCTCAAGCAGACGCCGCCCTCCCAGCCAACAGCTGCAGCTTACCACAGCTCCCGCAGCGCGGTCAGGCGGCTGATGCTGGGCGGCAGCGCCTCGAGGCCCAGGTTTATTAGGTGCAGCTCCCGCATCTGAGTTGGGGTGGGGTTCCGGAGCACGGCATTTGCGGCACTGAGAGCCAGGCAGCGGCGGCAGCCAAGCCTAGATTGTCCAGCCAATGAGGAGCTGCACACCATGCAGCGCTGACCCGCCAACCCCTCGACCGCAGCATCCCCACAACCCCACCTGCCCGCCCCAGTCCCCAACGGCCTCCGGCAGCGCGCAGTGCGGCGCATTGAATCCGCTGTAAGGCGCCTCCAGGTGGAGCCTCCGCAGGCGGTTGAGGCGCGCCAGACCGGCTGGGAAGGGGCCTTGGAAGCTGCTGTGCACGCCGCGCTGGCGCAGCAGGCACAGCGTCAGCTGCTCCAGCTGGCACATGCGCGCGGCAATGGCGTCCACTTCCCCAAAGTCCAGGGGACCGGCGGAGTGCAGCGTGAGCTCCCGCAGGCTGGCCAGGCAGGCCGCGGCAGCCAGTGTGCCTGGGGCTAGCGCCACAGACGAGCGGCCGAGCTCCAGCGACTGCAAGGCGGGGCCGCCGGCGCCGCTCGCCAGCGCCGCCCACAAGCTGGCCAGCGCCGCCAGCCGCTGCTCCTCGTCCAGCTCGCGAAGCAGGTGCCGCACGTTGAGCAGCTTGAGGCTGCGGATGCCGGCGGCACGTCGGGCCGACCAGGCGGCGAGGCCGCGCCAAAAGGCGGCCGCCGCGCCGGGGGCGGGTGCTGCGGGGCCAAGGCGCAGCGCATCCAGCTCCAGCTCGGACCAGCACCACTCGGAGGCGGTCCGGAAGGCCTTGCTGACCAGCGGCACGTGGCGCAGCCTGCGAAGTGGGGTATGTACCGGCAGGGAAGGTGTGGGTAGGGTAGGGTGTCGGCTGGCGGCGGTGGCGGCGGTGGCGGCGGGAGGCCAGTCGGTGGGGCGAGTGCCGAGTTGCAGCAGCTGCGGGGAGCACCACAGACAACTGGCGAAGCTCCGCCCCGCGTGTTCGCGGCCCCTTTCCTCCCGCAAACCCTAGGCGCGTGCGAGCAGCGCGGCTCGCCGGTCCCAGCTCACATGTCGTCCATCGGCACGTAGCTGAGCACCCGCTGCAGCAGGTAGGGGTCCGCCAGCACGCGGGCTGCGGCGGGCGAGGGCTCTGCGTCCCCCATCCTGCCGGTACCCTCCCCGCAGCCCTGTGGATGATTGAGGGAAGAGCGTGGAAGCGCAGGAGTGCCTCGGCGCAAACAGAGCCTTTGTGAACCCCACCAGCAGCAGCAGCGGCGGCACAGCGTGATTCTGCCTGCAATTTGTGCCTGGGCTTGAACGACTGCTGTGCGACGCAGGACAATGATCTTGCATGCCATCCAATTCAGAGCAAGGCCCCCTGCCATCCGTCTGAAGTTGATGCTGAGCGTTGCAAGCGCAAGCGTGCGGTGCGGCAGCAGAGCAGCAAAGGACGACGCGGCGGCGATGGCGGTGAATATGCCTGCTGCAACCTTCAATCCTTGAGTATGGATGCGTATGAAATGCCGCAGGAGGTTACAGGTCACAAAAACGGAAGGCAGCAGGCACTGCCTCTCGATTGCACACAAGCAGGCATCACGCCTGGGGCTGCCCCTCGACCTCGCCACCGCTCTCATCTACCAGCTGCACGGGCTTCCAGCGCAAGGTGCGCAGCTCGCCCTGCAGGCTTGGCATGGCCGCCAGCGCCCCTGCAACAGACCTCAGTTGTGGAACATTGCTCTTGAAGTGGAAAACTGTCAGGGCTGGCATTCGCGCCACCACACTGCTGATATCGCTGGGTCGCAGCTGCAGCTTCAGCGAGACGACCAGCAATCGCTGCAGCTGGGCTGCATGGGTGAGCGCTGGAGGCAAGCGCTGGAACTGGTCCGACCACAGGTCTAACTTAGTCAGGCCTGCAGGGTGCAAAGCGGAGGGGGAGCAGCGGCGCTGGTCACCAAAAGCAAACACCCACCTACCGCAGCCATCAGTTAGCAGGTGCACCAGTCTCCCCACCATCACCTGTGAGGTAGCTCCCGGAAGGCAAGTCGGTGACGTTCACGCGCAAATCAAGCAGCTTGAGGCCTTGCAGGTTGATGAGGCTGGTGGGCAAGTCGCGACTCAGTCCATAACCTAGCAGGTCTAGGTGCGCAAGCAGCGGAGCCTGCGGCAGCAGCACGTCAAGTAGCTCTGGCAATGTTGCCTCGAGCTCGTGCCAACTGAGGAAGAAGCGCAGGCGTGTCACCGCTGACAGCTGGGGAGTATTGCGGCATAGCTGTTGGCTCAGATGCCCGCCGAGCCGCAAGCAGGAAGCTGGCATGCTGGCCCTTGGAGGCCTCAGATGCTCCAGCAAATTTGCCAGCGGCATGTGCTGACCAGGGACGTGCAGGGAGATTGCAGACTGACCCCAATGGAGCAATTTGATGGGAGCCTCTCCCACCTGCACTTGAACAGGGGAGGGGTCACTGCTTCCGGCACTGATATGGGCGTGCAACAGCGCATGCGAATCCTTGCCTGCAGCTGTCGAAAACCACGAAAATCACACTCCTGAAAAAAGTCAGGAGTTGCAGAAGAGGCAGGTCAGTGCGGCATGCACAATCGCGTCAGTCTGTCTAGGGCTGAGCCAGGGGACAGAGCCAACCCTGCCCTGTCATGCAGCCAGTGGCAGCCAGCTGGCCACACCTGCAGCGCAGGAAAGTCTGGAGGGGCAGGAAGCTCCAGCGGTGTCGCGCTGTTATCCCCGAGGGCATCAATGTGCAGGAGCTGCAGCCGTGGCAGCTGGGCAAGCAGCTGTAGCTCGGAGGCTGGGAAGGAGCCGGCGGCTGCACCGTCAGCCAGCAATGCCAGCGAGGTGAGCTGCTGAAGCTGAGCGGCAGCAGCCACGACGGCGCCAGGCATGCCGCTGCGTGCTGTCAAAGCTGGATGGCGCAGCTGCGTTGAGGCCAGCAGCGTGCTGGCGCTGCTTGCCGGCAAGGCCTGCACCCACACCTCTAGGTGGGTCAGCTGAGAAGTCGCGTGCTGCACGCCCCCCAGGTCGTGGGCCCATGCCTGGCCCACAAACTGGCGCAAGCGGGGGAGCTGGTGCAGCAGGCTGCCAAGGCTGGCACTGGTGATGTCCACCGGGCCAAGCCAGCCGCCGGCCCCAGTCAGGGCGAGGGACTCCACGAATGCATCCACCCGCTGCATGACGCGCCGGCCAATGGCGCTCTCCCACTTCTGCTCGGCGCCTGGCCGCGCCCGCAGAGAGGCAGAGCGCCAGAGCTTGGGGGTCTGATAGAACACTTGGTGCCAGCGGCGGCACACTAGTGTAACAGCCGGCCTGCAAATCAGGAGTTAGAACAGCGGCTGGGGTGTGGCCGGGACTGGTGCTTGTGCAGCGGCGGGGAGCAGCGGTGCAGCAGCAGGCAGCGGCGGCAGTGGCTGGCGGCCCAGTCGATCATCCGCGGCTGCTCAAGGGCCGCGCATCATCATTTGCACCCCTTCGTCCAGCCGCAAGCCGCAAATATGTCGCCCAGCACGCCGTCCGGCAGCGCCGTGATCGTGGTGCTATTCTTCTTCGCTGCAGCGCACGCCATTCTGATCCAGTGAGGGATGAGACCCGATCGGTGCGAGCAGAAGGCCGAAAGGTGCGCACCGTCCTTGAAGCCGCCGCCACTGCTGCCGTCGCTGTGCTTTTCATGACCATCCTCGTCTCAGCATTGCCTTGTAACATTATTCGACAGCAACAGCTCGCTAAACTCTCAGCAACAAGGCAGCAGGGCGCAACATCAAATCAGACCCGCAATGGCGGGCGTCACGGGGGACTGGAGGGGCCAGCATTTCCACGGCCGAACCGCACCCGGCAGGCAATGCCCTGCCGGACGCGTCAGGGCACGTCAGCGCACGCTGCCACCGCCGCTCAGTGGGTGAGGGAGCCAGCCAGCGCCTCCTTGGCAAAGGCGGGCAGCACAAAGGCGGCGCGGTGCATATCCTGGGTGTAGTACCTGCGGAGCCAGGGTGGGAGGGGACATGAGGGGGCAGGTGAGGCATGCGAGTGAACAACTGGTGCATGGGTGGGACTGCGCTTGCATCCCCCGGCGTTTTGTTTGAAGGCAGAACTGGACACGCTGGCGTGTGTCATACCACCGCGCCCTGCCATCCCACAGCATAATGAGCGCTCACCGCAGCGGCGTGTAGCCCCGGCCCTCGGGGGTGCCGGGCAGCGGCTGCCGCGGCTCGGCTGCGTTGGGCGGCGCGCTGCCGTCGCTCGCCGCTTTGGTGCACACCATGAAGCCGATCTGGCCGCTGCAGGGAGGAATATGCCGGAGGGAGGCATGGTGAGGTAAGCATCCATGCGCTGCTGTGTGGGTTGGCAGAGCGTTGCCTGCGTCTTGATGAGACCAGGCGCGGGATGGAGATGGCGGTGGGGCCGTACTGCGCTTTGCCACAAATGGCTTCCAGGAACCCAAATCCCAACATCACATGTTCAAGCGCACCTGGGGTAGGTGGGGATGGTGGTGAAGCCGTACTGCACGCCGCCGCCCACAAACACCTCGGAGCACATGGCGGCCAGGCTCTTGATGATCTCCAGGTGGTACCTGCAAACCAAACGGAGCATGCCGTGATTGATGCATCAGCATGGCAACGCATGTCAGAGGTAGAAAGCAGGGCATGGCAAGGCATGGTGCAAATGCGGCATGGCATGGCGTGGCATGGGATGGCATGGCATGGCATGACATGGGATGCATGAGGCGACCCACATTCCTACATGTCACGCCAATGAAGTGAGCGGCATGCCATTGCCGCCGCATGGCATGGCCTGTTGGTGCACAGCATGGCATGGCGGCATCACCAACCTGCCAGAGTAACAACCCTCCCAGCCACATCAGCTCACCAGAGGCTCTCTGCCTGCGTGCACACAATGCCGCCGGGGGCCAGCGCGCGGTGCATGGCCTCGAAGAACGGCTGCAGTGGGGCAGGCAAAGGGCGGTGTGGGCGTGACGTTGAGGGCAGGCTCCACATGCAAGCAGCACAGCGGGAGCTGTAGACATGCCATGGCCGCTGTGGCCCTGCCTGATCTGACCTCTCTCCCCCCACCCCAAAATCACAAACACCACCCCGCTACTGCGCGTGCCGCGCACAGTACGTGCCGCTCCGCATGATGCTGCGATTGTCACGCCCAGCCGCGACGGGCAGCAGGTGCGCACCTGTTGGAACAGCACCTCGGCGGGGCCCACTGGGTCAGAGCTGTCCACCACAATCACGTCGTAGTGGCCCTCGGGAGCGTCCTGCACAAACTTGATGCCGTCGCACACGTGCACCTGCAGTGAAAGAAGGGTTGGGTTGGGTCAGGCGGGTGGGTGGGTGGGCGAGTTGCGGTGCGTCACAGGGCTGGCAGGCAGCCGCTGCGCTTGCAAGCAGCTGCACAAGCTGCACAAGCCAAGCCGCGCAGCTGCCCATGGGCCGCCGCTGCTGCAGCTAGTCCGCATCCCAGGCAACCAGCCACCCAAACCCAGAGCGCCTCTCACCTTGACACGGGGATCGGAGTAGCCCAGAGCCATCTGAGGGAAGAACTTCTTGGCCACATCAATGACCATGCTGCACGTCAGAATGCAAGCCAGGGAGAGATCAAGATGGGGCTGCACCAAGCAGGGCATTTGCAACTCTGGGCAATGCTTCTTGGCCACGTCATCGACCATGCTCAGAGGCGCAATGCACGCCAGGGCGGCGGCAGGTGAGGGCGGCACAGAGCGTAGCGCACACAGCCGGCGGCAGCTGCGGCAGCAGGGCCAGCACCAGAGCCAGCGGGCTGCACCCCGCAGCAACACGTGGCCAGCACCAAGCAACGGAACGTGCGCAGAGCCACGCAGCGCAAGGCTGCGCAGCAGCGCACCCGTCGATCTCGGCAATGTGAATCTCTTCCAGGCTGGCGTGCCGGCTCAGCTCGCGCAACACGCCGCCATCGCCGCCGCCCACAACCAGGGCACGCTTGGGCGCGCGCGCCAGCGCGCAGGCCGGCAGGTGCGCAATCATCTCCTGCGGAAGGCCGAGGGATGGTTGGAGGAATGGTTGCCACGGCATGTGGAACGCGTGCCCAGTCCCGTGTGTTGTGCATGACAAGCAGGAGCTGCAAATACAAGCCGGCAGAAAGCTGGGCTGCGAGGTGTTGCCCACAAGCCGGCGCTGCACAGCTGGGCGGCTGACAGGCTGGGCAGCAGCAGCGCCGCCTCCCCCGAGCTGCAGCTGCGGCTCACCTGGTAGGAGAACTCGTCGCGGTCGGTGCACTGGATGGCGCCGTCCAGCACCAGCACCGTGCCAAAGGCCTGCGTCTTCACCACCGCCACGTCCTGCGGTTGCAGCGGCAGGAGCAGGGGCAGGGGGCTGAGCGGGCAGCGCAATGCTGGCCGGCTAGATGTGCAGCAGCAGAGGGTGGAACCGCACAGCATGCTGCTGCTGTGTAGCACGCTGGTACAGCACTGTGCTCGACAGCGCTCTGCCCCCCACACACGCTCAGCAGCGCTCCGCCCCACGTACACCCCATCTAACACTCTGGGCCGGCATCCAGCAGGTGCCGACCAGCGGAGTTGTCTGATCAGAAGCGCAGCGGCGGCAGCAGCAGCAGCCCGCCTGCCCTGTACCATCACGCTCTGCGCGACGCCGACACACACTGCACATCGCCAGCGCGCACCTGGAAGTCGGAGCGGCCGCGGAACAGCACCTCGTCCACCTTGATGGAGAGGCCGGTGCCGGGCCAGAGGGAGGACAGCTCCGTGAACCAGCTCTCGTTGGAGGCCTTGAGCACCGCCATGCCCTGCTCCAGGCTGCCGGGGGCCGCCTCGTCGCCTGCCATGCTGCCGCTGCTGCTGCAGGTGGTGGCGCGGGTCCGGAACGCTCGGTACCTGCGGCAGCGGCGGCTGGGTGAGGTGAGCGGCGGTGAGCGGCGGCGGCAGCGGCGGCTAGCGCGGCGCGGGCTCCGCATCGCGCATTCAAGGCAGGCGATGGGTGCGATGCGCCAGCAGGCGGCCCGCCAGCGGCTCTGGCGACCTGTGCAAGGCGCACGGCATCGCCTGCAGCAGGGCTGCAGCCCCCGCGATGTCGGGCGGCATGGCATGCCACCAGCGTGCCATGCACATATCTGCCAGCGCTCACGGTGGCGGCGGTGGTCGGGGGAGGGCGGCGGCTGCGAGCAGGCGGGGGCTCAGACGTTGCACCAGTGCTCGCATTAATAGGCAAGCGCCCCGATTGGTCATTAGGCCCATTAGGCTGCCCATGCCGCCCAGGCTGTTGCGTTTCCCTGCAGGGGCCTTGGAGGGCTGGCCGCTGGCTGCAGACGTTCGTGGGTTGGCGAATCAACGTGCCAAGCTGTTCGCAGGCCTGCTCTCCCCCCGCTCGCCGCGCGCCGCTCCGCCGTTGGCCCTCCAGCCGCACCCGCTGCCCTCTGCCCGCTTGAGAGACCCCAGCCGCACCTGAGAGCGCCTACCAGCCATGCAGCTCTTCCGCATCGCGCTGCACGGCCGCCGCCACCACCACCCGTACGGCACGCCGCCCGAGGATGCGGAGCGCACGGCCCTGCTGATCTACTTCCTGCAGACCCTGCTGGGCGCCGCCATGAGCGTGTTTGGAAAGCTGTGCAGCGCCGCGGGTGAGGCGGAGGATGGGTTGACGGGTGGGTGGCGAGCACAGGCATGCTGGTCGGTACGTGCATGCCGCTCACCGCCCATCCCCTGCACGCAGGCATGCACTTCTTCCTCCTCGTGGCTGTGCGCTCCTCGGTACTGTGCCTGCTGGTGCTGCCGCTGCTGTGGCGCCACCGCGTCAACCGTAAGTGAATCGGTGGGCAGCAGCGCAGCTGGGGAAGCACTCGCAGCAGGGTCGCACCCCGCTACACTGCTGTCTCGAGTGACGCCCGCTTCCATCCCCCCGCCTGCAGCGTTCGCAATCAATGAGGCGTAGGACACAGCAGACGTGTTTGGCCAGCCTCTCAATGGGGCTGCATGTATGCATGCGCCCGCAGCTGTCGCCCGTTGCCATCACCTGCCTCCAAAGTGCAGTCTGCAAACCGAGCGGCCTGCCGCCATGCCCTTGCCTGCCCCAACCTCTGCATGGCGGCCCTTGCCTGCCTCAACCCTGTGCAGCTTCCCGCTGCTGGCGCTGCGCGGTCTGTGCGGCTTTGCCAGCCTGAGCCTCTGGTACCTCACCCTCACGCTACTGCCGCTCTCAGATGCCAACGCCCTCTCCTTCGTCTCACCGGTGCGGCGGCTGCACCGATTGAAGTACACGTCGTGCAGTGCATGCGACACAAGCGTGGTTCACCAGCAAGCATGAGTGCCTTGTGTTGCACTGACTGGCCCACTTTGAATCGAACAATGCGATTATAGGCCCTATGCACTCTATTCCTCCACCCCTGCCGCTGCGCAGGTGCTGGTAGCGGTCACCGCCCCGAGCCTGCTGGGCAACGCCACGCCGCCCGCCGTTTACCTGTCGCTGCCCTTCTGCCTGGCGGGCATGCTGATGGTGGCGCAGGTGGGGTGGTTGGGTCTGGGTGAAGGGCCCCAGCATGCAGCAAGCACACACAACGCATGCTTGCACATTGCTGCGACCCGGCCCTGACTCAGTCTGGTGCCCTCATGCTGTCGTGCATTTCACTTTATACGGCGATGCGCGTCCTACCTTGCCCCCTGGCCTCGCTGCGTTGCAGCCCACCTGGCTGTTTGGCTCGGCTGCGGGGCCCACCAGCCAGCTGGGCGTGGCGGCGGGCGTGCTGCAGGCAAGCTAGCTGAGGAGCCGCCGGGGGTTCTCTGTGAGGTGCATGGATCAATTGGTGATGGCGCGCAGAAGCGCACCTACTGGGGCTGTATGGCTGGCGCGGATAGGACAGCAGAGCTGGCACCAGCTGCACCCAATCCCGGCGCGTGTGCTGCTACCCTCCCCACTGCAGGCTGTGTTTGCCGCCGGCTCCAAGCTCACCATCCGGGCGCTGAACAAGCACCAGGTGGGGGCAGCGGCTTCCACTAGGTGGCAGCGGTTGACACAAGGCAGCAGGGCGGCCGCTCCGCCCACAGTCGGTGGCCGCCGCACCTGGACAACTCAGCGGCGCCCTGCTGCAATCCTCACCCCACCCCACTCGGTTTTTCTCAACCTAACCCCTTCAGGAGCCCCTCGAGTCCATCCTGTTTTCCATGGGCTTTGTGTCCACCGTGGGCGCGCTGTTGGGCGCGCTGGTGCTGCCGGGCATGCAGATGGCGGCGCCGCCCTCGCCTCTAAGCTGGTCCTACCTTGGGGCCACCACGGTGCTGGCGTTTGTGGTGCAGGTGAGTCGCTCGTGCCGGGCTGCTGACCCGTTGACAAGCGGGAGTGTGCAGCTTNCTGGCGGCTCGGCCCTCGCGTCCCCCACAGCTAGGCATCCCCGTGCCGCTCTCCCGAGTACCCACCGACCACCTGCACACCAACACCTGCTCACCAACCACCTGCTCATCCCCCCCGGTCCCACCCGCAGTGCATGTTCACGGCGTCGGTGCGCCACTGCAACGCCTCCACCGCCGCCTCGCTAGACTACCTGTCCCTGCTGTGGACGCTGCTGGCCGATGCCCTGGTCTTCCACAAGCTGCCCTCCAGCCTGTCTCTGTGCGGCGCAGCAGTCATCTCCGTCGCCAGCCTGGGGGCCATTCTGTGGACTGCCCTCCCTGCGGGCAGCGCGGCTGGCGGGCAGGCGGCCGAGGCGGAGCTGCCCCAGCCGCTGCAGTGGAAGCGGCAGCATTACCTGGATCGGGGCTGCTCTGGTGGTGCGGCGGCGGGGCTGGTGGAGGGCACCAGCGAAGAGGAGGCTGTGTCCCTGCTGAAGGCCAGCACTGCGGCGGCGGCCATCGCTGCCAAGGAGGCGGCCTTGCTTGCGGCAGCTGGTGGAGCACCGGACGGCAGTGGCGATGGGGCAGGCATGGTAGAGCGGCACGCCGCCAAGCTGGCGCTGCTGCCCGATGAGCTGAGCGACTCGCGCAAGAGCTGGCAGCTGGACACAGAGGTGGATGCCGCTACGGCTGCATACCCCCTGGCTGCAGCTGTGTCACTGAGGCCCAGGGAGAGCAGCGGACCTCGCCGCCGCAGCAGCGTGCACCTCCTGGCGGCCAGCACCGACGGCGCAGCCAGCTTGGAGCTGCTGGCAGTGGCGCCGGGGCCGGCGGGGCGGCGGACCAGCAGCGAGAAGGAGCGGGCGCTGGCGGCGGCTGGCAAGTAGGCTATGGGGAAGGCAGAGGAAATGCAGGGCGGCCCACGTGTGGGCCGCTAGCGGAAGCAGAGCAGGGGTGAACGGTGCAAACTGACTGATAACAAATCTCCTTTAATTACCAAAGAGAACATATGTGATGAGATGTGTGCCACGTACAGACCCAATTGACAGTTGAACACTTGCTATTCTATGTGACAGCTGATTGGCACTGCCACCGCCGCGCCTGGGCCAGAACCGCACAGCAGCCAGCCTCATGTGTGCCGTCCCCCAACGCCAGCCGCATGTGTGCCATTCCCCTACCACCAGCTGCGGCAGCTAGTTTACATTGTAAAACGTACAGCCCAGTTGGGCGCTAGAGCAAGTAGACCAACAGGGGCAGGGGAGGCCTGTTCACGCCGCAGCCTGCCGCCGCAGCTCCGCCAGCGCCGCTGCCACCTGCGACCCCACCGCCGCGTTGTGCTTGACCAGGGCAATGTTTGCCTCTAGCGACTTGCCGCCTGTGAGCTCACGGATGCGCTGCAGCAGGAAGGGCGTGACTTCGTTGCCCTTGATGCCCTGCTGCTCCGCCTCCTGCAGCGCCTGTGAAATGGCTGCCTCTACCGCCGCCCCCGCCGCCGCGTGCTGCTCAGGGATGGGCACTCCCAGCACCATGCCGCCGCCCAGCTGCAGCCGCTGGCTGGCCGCAATCATGGCGGCCGCCTGCTGAGGGGAGTCGACACGGGCGGGTGCCCGGCAGCCCGAGTGGCGCGTGAAAAAGGCGGGGAACTCATCAGCGCCGTAGGCCGCCACGCACACGCCCTGCGGGGATTGTTGTGTGTGGGGATGAGGGTGGGGTTGCCGTAGCAGGTGCCGCAACAAACCTGTGTCTGTGCAACCCCACCAGCTTCAACTGCAGGCCCACTGCAAGCCTGCACCTGGGAGGTCATTGCAGGTTGAAGCAAGCACGCATGCATCCGTTGAAGCAAGCACCGTTGAAGCAAGCAAGCACGCCCCATTCACCTGCGTCTCCAGAAACTCCAGGGTGCGGGGAATGTCCAGCACCGACTTGGCGCCGGCGCACACAACAGCCACCTGCGGCATGATTACGAGGCGACCCAGTTGCGCTATTCACTTGAATAGCGCGGCCGTGGCAGTGGGGGTGCCATGCACAGATTAAACCTCGGCTCACTGGAGTGCGCCCAAGCTCTGTGAGGTCCGCAGAAATGTCCATGCTGTCCTCGCCGCCGCGGTGCACGCCGCCGATGCCTGCACACACAGTGGGCAGGGAGGGCGGGGTGAGCCACGGGGAGCAGCCGCACCGAGGCCAGCACACTTGCGGGGTACTTGCGGAGCATCTACAGCAGCGCAGCCGCTGCATTGGCAGCACCTTGATGCATTGAGCCTGCTGCTGCCCTGAACCGCCTGCATGCCGCCAGGCCCCATCCGGCGCATCATGATGCATCCGCCTCACCGCCGGTGACGAAAACCGAGATGCCGGCGCGCGCTGCCAGCAGCATGGTGGCAGATACCGTGGTTGCGCCGTCCAGGCTGAGGGCGCAGACCAGCGGCAGGTCGCGGCGGGACACCTTGCTCACGCTGGTGCCGGCCCGTGCCAGCCGCTCAAGCTGCGA